>JAOQML010000008.1:27304776-27318037 GCA_027568935.1 Erythroxylum urbanii
ATTTAAAATCATTGAATTAAAATAAAATAATTATTTAATAAATTAAATAAAGTAATGTACAAGTTGATAATAATATTCTAATAAGAATCTATCAAAATAATATATTGTTTAAAGAAAAAACAATCTTAAATTCTCAAATAGAGAGTTTTAGTTGAAGTGAGAAGAAAAAAAAGAATTTATGTTTATCTATGACTGTTTATTTATTATTCCTGATATCTAATTCTATGTTATACCTACACCTTCCTTGGGAAAAAAAAATCAAGATTTTTAAAATCTATTTTAGATTTGTCAATCATTATCTTATCCATTGCTAACAATTAAACAAGTAAGAATTGAGGAATGTAAGTTACATACTCATTCTCACGTCTTCATTCCTAGTTACTAAATGTACCCTAAAGTAAGTTAAGAAAGATTTTGTTGCAACCAATATAGTAAAATGAGTATTAAACTGAATTTAGATTATATCAAATTGTATTTATATTAGAAATACAGATTTAAATCACATGACAATATTTTACTTAAATATCTCGTATGATATTGTTAAGGATATGTTTGGTAACTAAGAATGAAGACGTGAGAATGGATGTGTACCTTATATTCCTTAATTTTTTTCTTGTTTGGTTGTTAGCAATGGATAAGATAAGGACACGTAAATTTGGAATGGATTTTAAATAATCTTGAATTATTTTCCAACATAGGTATGGGTATAACATGAAATCAAATATCAACAATAACAAATAAACAGTCATGGACAAACATAACTTTTTTTCTTCTCTTTTTCTTTATGTTTCGTCTTAATTGAAATTTTCTATTTGAGAATTTAAAATTAGTTTATTTATTTAAAAAATTCATCATTTTGATAATTTTTTTCTCTTTTTTATGTTTTGTTTTGCCTAAAACTTTTTATTGTAGAATTTAAGATTTATTTATTTATAAAATCAATCACATAATAATCAAAGATAATTAAAAAAAGTATCATTATGATTATTAATATTTGATACCAAATACAAACTTTTGTAATCTCATTTTTAATATTTACATACCAAACATGCCAATTCCAATTCTAGTTTTCGATCTCATTTTTATTTTTATTTTGATTCTTTCACTCGTTACTAAAAAGTCATCAGATAAACTTTCAACAAAACGTTGTCATCCATTTGGGAGCTGATTCAACTTACACCTGGTACGTCTTCATTCATCCACGAGTATGAGTGATCTTCATCATTTACTGTTGAATTAGTGGCTGAGAATTCGATATAATAACAACAATCAGGACGAAAGCGGTTATGAGAATAACGATCGGGATCATTTTGTTGCAAGGTAAATAAATGAAAAAAACTGAGACTGTTCAATTGATTTTAAATGGAGGATGGAGATTCGTTGGTGAGTAAAGAAGTTATGCCGTGTGGACAGTTTTCCAGTTTCTGGGAAGAAAAGTAGAAAGCTACACTTTAGACTTGGATTAGCAGAATTTAACGATTAAAAATATCGATTTGCATGGAACAAAGAAGAAATACTGACAAAAAGACACGAGTTAAGGTGAGAAGAAAGGCAACCCGGCAGACAAAGAACGCTAACTAATCCAGATTACAAAAAAAAATCACCTCTCAAAGCAAAATTGGATTACGAGATGCGACTTTACTCAAACAAGATGAAACTGAATTCATCTGGTAAGAGGAGAAAGTCTGAGATAGTCAGTTGCTCAGAAGATCTATTTGATTTGGAAGTGATTTGGCTTAGATGAGATAGAAATGAAATAGGATAGAATAAAAATGGAGAACATTACATCTTATTTTTTCTTAAACAATAAAAATAAATTACTTTCAATTTAAAGGGCTTAGGGTAAAATATAAAATGATAAATATATACTATTTAATAGATCCTCAATAATTTTTTATAATACTAATTATACACTCAACCCTATTAACATATATTTTATTCTATCAAAAGTAAAATAATCATTCATTATTATTATACATATATTACATTTCATTCCATCTATCTTCTAAATAACATTTAATTGTATGACATTATGAATATTTCTATCTCTCCCAAACAATAACTTTCTAATTTTATATCCATTTATATTATATTTTACTATAGATTATTTCATTTTCTTTCGTTATATTAAAAACTTTATGTCCAATTAAGTACCGGTAAGTATCGGTTTAACCTTTTCGGCGATGTCGTTTTGATGTTGCTCTTTCCTTGTTGCAGCTTTGTTTTGTTTTACTTGTCCAAACTACTAACCGTCATCATTCCGTAGTTAAAACTCACTATTACGAATTTATACTTCTTGTGCTTGCCTTCATGTTAAGTTTTGTTCTTCTCCATTTTAGCCACTCGTGTCATTTTATATATAGACTATCAGCACTTCAGCTTTTGTTTTATCAAAACAACCCCTCCTTATATATAGAGAAGAACAAAACATATATATATATATACAGCTCGTTCCCACTTTACATTTTAATCCTTAAACAAAAATATTCCTCTCATATTTGAGTGCATAATTTTTTTTGGTAGCTCACAACGTATCTTAGGCTGGTCTCTTAATGATTAAGATTTTATAGAAGTAACTATGTCTTAATTTCTTACGATTACGAGATTCTAAAATGCCAATTTTTCATGTGCCAAACAAAATAATTTGGATTCAGTTCAAATTTGAACTCTTAATTTCAATTTTTAAGCATAATATGATATGTAAACATTTACGTAGACGTTATTCTTCATCATGTTAAATAGCAATATCTTTCAATCTTGAAATGTTGAGAAGTAACCAATTTTATCTTTGAACAATTTAGAAATATATAGAGTTAACCTAGAAAACACTTTTATTATTAAACTGAATTCCAAAAGCTCCCATTAAGCAATACATTTTCTTTATTGATCACCCCCTTCTACATTTGATAACAAGTTATCATTTTTACTAAGTGTTTTTTATTGTTATTATCATTCTTTCAAGATCTACAATTTTCAGAAAACATAAAACACATATTTTACGTCTCATGTTGATATAAATATAACAGTGCAATAGTTGACCTCTTCATGTCATAATGCAGGCACCGACCTGTTTATATTATTTAGACCCAATGTAATTATTCTGTGTACAGTAATCAAAAAATTCGAATGCAGATTCCCCACACACTGATTTTTTTATTGAAATTAATCAATTATAATTATAAAGTCGTCTCAATTAGAACCATGTCTTTTTTGTTTTTTCTTGGTCATAGAACCATTCAATTCCTTAAGTACGCTGCTCTAGAAAAACAGAAATGATTAAATATCCCAACGTCCAACTTCTTGTCTGCGTTCACTTGAAACATATATCCAACCTTCACACCGAACCTGCTTTGCCAAGCTTTTAGAGAATAAGAACGCAAGACTTAGGTGATGTTAATTCTTCAAAGTTGTGATGAGAATAAATTTTCACTGTCTTGTAGGGCAGTTAAAAGAGATATATGGCAATATAAGTAAATAATGCTAATGACATGTTAATTTTATCTGCTTGGTATCTTAAGGTATATAATTAGTTAAAATAGTTTTACTTACTGATTAAGCTGAGCAGACTTTGTCTGTACAGAAAAATTATAATCCACATAAATTACTAATATGATATGAATTTATCAAGTTATATAATAAAATGAAGTGACTACCAGATAAAATTGAGTAGTTTTGTGTTTTATACAAACAAAATTCTAAAAAATATAGCCAACTCAAAAGGGTCCAGCTTAAGAGATGAGATCAATTACATGACAATACAAGGCTCTTGAAATAATTAGTAATTTGGTGATGAATACATAACTGCTTTTATACTTTGTGGTCTCCTATGCAGATGCGCATATCGTAACAAGGGACGTCATACATCTCCTAAAATTCTTCTTGATGAGATGACAACACATCTGTCAAAGTTAATCTCCAACTTTCTCGGAGACATGGAAGAGTTTTCTATGGATAAAAAAATTGGTGAGTTGATTAACAGTTAAGCTGCTTCTCTCAATGAAAGGGTGGACCCGTACATATAGCAGCAGGAACAGGTTCACCATCAATGGACACACTTGGATATAATATTATAAAACTTCGGTTATAAGCATATCAACCGCCAAGGTCACAATCAACCGGCAAGCAAGCCATTCAATAAACTTTAAAACCCCAACAATTTGACACTCACCCATGTGGGTTTAGTTAATGAGAAATATTTGGAATTGGCGATGTAGTGGCTACAGCTAATACTAATATAAGAAAATATTATAAAACTTATATAAAAATGTTGCTACTTTAATCAAATGAGACTCTAATGATGTTGTTAGTTTGAACTATCGTCTCATTTAATTGTTAGTTTAGAGTATGGTATGCCAAAATCTGATTGATTGAAGCCATTACCACTTCTAGTCATACATAATTGTCATCTTGATCAATTCTAATACAAAAGTAAACATTTTTAAGCATTAGAAGAAAGCGATTTACATGTTGGTCCATACATACAACTACATGACGCCCAAGCCCAATTATTTAAGGCGAGCTTGAAACTATGCCAGATATCTTCATCAAAAAGAATGGGTCAAGTAGTTTGATTTAGATTAGGTGTTAGAACCACTGTTTCAAGCTGATTAACATGAAAGTTTCTTATATATATATATATATATTATAAACATTGCAAATTTAAGAAGCTCAGACCAATTCTCCTATCCAAGATTGCATATCAATGGAAGCCAAAGGGGACGGCAGTAGTAACGTTGCCATAATATTTGGTGTTACAGGGCTTGCAGGTAGAGAAATAGCCAGAAGGCTAAGCTCAAAACTGAAATGGAAGGTGTATGGTATAGCTAGAAGGCCGGAGACCATACCTATCCAAAGTCCTCACTACCATTTCATCTCATGTGACCTGTTGAGCCCTCAAGAGACTCAGAAGAAGCTCTCCGTGTTAGCAGATGTGACTCATATGTTTTGGCTCACTTGGGCAACCCTATATCCTCTAGATAGCAGAGAATGTTGTGAGGAAAACAAGGCAATGATGTCCAATGCATTGAACGCTATTCTCCCTAGAGCCAAGTCGTTGAAGCATGTTTCTCTCCAGACAGGAATGAAGCATTATGTGTCACTTAAAGGGCCTTTCAGCGACAAAGAAGCTCGCCTTTACAACGAGGACTGTCCGAGAGCAAGTGCAGTCTATAATTTCTACTATGTCCTTGAGGACTTGCTAAGGGAGAGACTAACAGGAAATAATGTGCCATGGTCTGTTATAAGACCTGGTCTGTTAATGGGTAGTTCCAATAGGACGTTATACAATGTCATTGGTAGTTTATGTGTGTATGGAGCAATTTGCAAGCATTTAAATCTTCCTTTTATTTTTGGAGGGACAAGGGAGTGTTGGGAAGAGGTTTGTATTGATGGTTCTGACGCTAGGCTAGTAGCAGAACACCACATTTGGGCGGCCACCAAAGATGAGATATATTCCATTGATGGTCAAGCTTTTAACTCGATCAATGGCCTGAGTTTTACATGGAAGGAGATATGGCCAGTCATTGGAACCAAACTGGGTGCGCAAGTGCCGCAAAACATGTTTGTGAAAGACTTCTGGTTTACAAGAGCAATGAAAGATAAGAACAAGGTGTGGAAAGAGATAGTTGTGAAGAAAGAACTAAGGCAGACTGAGATGGAAGATTTGGCTAACTGGGATTTCATGGATATGTTATTTCGGTGTCCAATCAAATTGCTGGGTACCCGAGACAAAACTGATCGGTTGGGCTTTACTATGAGATGCAAGACATTAGACTCATTCTTGTATTGGGTTGATTACATGAGATACGAGAATTTAATTCCTTGAGAGGGTCTTTTCTTTCGTTCTTTCTCTTCCTGTTGGATTTGATTAGGATGAATACCTCGAGCAAGAAAAATTAAAAAGTTTTGAGTTCCTGATCTCAAGTTTTTAGTGGAACTCTTCAAGTTTCGAGAGGGCAATCAGATTATTGGTCTACTTTGGTTTGATGATAAGTAGGGAGCGTTGTCAGGCAGCACTTGGTTCTTACTTTCCTTCTCGATATATTGTTTGACTTTCCTACGTTTTTTTTACAGCATGTAAAATAGTATTGTATATGATAATAATGCCTTTTTTTCCCCCTCAAATTTTTAGCTTCCCCTAATTTTGTCCTGGAGAGATTCAACAATTAAGTAGATGGCTTTGTTTTATCTCCCAATTCCCACTCATCGAAGCAAGTGCTGCGCTGCGCTGGCTAGTCCATGTTTTTGGGTTACATTAGTTTGACCAAGCATTTCTTTGGGGACCAGTTATAATGTCTCCCCTTTTAGCTGCACTGCCTGAATTCCTCCTTATTGTCTCCAGCTGTACATTCCGAAAAAAATGAATAAGAAAATTTTCGACGACTAGTGTACATTAAAACAAGTTTGAATTCGAGGGACAAAGAATGCTAGTTTCTCGAGATAGGAACCTTCCCTAGGTTTGAACGTAAAGAAAAAGTTAATTACTTCGTATGTTCACTTCAGACATTGATAGGATTAGATTACATTGTATTTTTATAAACAATTTGATCTGCATTTAGTAGTTAATTTGATTGTTTAGTGTGTGCTTAAGTTGAGAATTGTATTAGTTAATAAATTTTTGTATTTTAAGTGTTCTTTGGGTGACAACATGTTTTTGATCTTCAATTATATATATATATGAGGTGCCGTGATGAGTTTGCTAGTATTTCAAGGCATTTAGAATAATTTCGGAAGAGACCTGAACCAAAACATAGTCCTACCATGATCGTGACAAAAGCACTAACATAGGCCCATCGTGACAAAAGCTCGAGTATAGGACCACGATCGTGAGGAATCTACCACGATCGTGATAGAGAGCAGATAAACCAGCCACGATCGTGCGTGCAGACAGACGCAGAGTCAATTTTTGGATTCGAGTTTTTGAGGGACATTTCGGACGCTGGAAAGACACTAAGGTTACCTTAATTGGAAAATAATATAAAAGTATTATGAGATAACCCTAGAAAGGAGTCTACATTCAGCCTACATATGGAAACCCAAAAAGAGAGAGAGAAAGAAGAGAGAGAAAGAAAAGAAGAAGAAGAAGAAGAAGAGGAGAGGGTTCTAACGTCGAAGCTTCCCGGAATAGGTGATCTCTCGAAGCCACTGCTTTCCTGAATCATCTAACCTAAGTTTCATTTCCTCCCCATTTATCTTTTTATTCATTTAATGTGTAAGAATGAGATGAGTTGTATGGTTATAGATTTTGAGTTGTTAATGATGTTCTAACTTATTCTTTAGGATTTTGCTTATATTTAATGTTAATATAGTTGAATTGTGTTTAATTGATTTGGGTATTGTCATTGATTAATGTATTTACATATTTCGGTAACAAACCGAGAGGGTGAACCAGATAAAAATGATTAGATTGGATTAACGATAATTAGGTGATCTAATTAACCACTTAATCAATCCAGTCAGTAATTTCATGGATAGAGATCCCATGCGAGACCCGATTGTTTATTAGAGAGCTATAGAACTAATTAGAATTGTAGTAATTTGTGAATTGAGAGATTGCAAGTCCATAATTCGATTAGGGTTTATAATTTAGGGAATGGTTATAACTCGAAAGAGAGTAATTAACCCTACGATCATCTAGAGCCAACACCCCATAAACGCAAAAGTGACTAGATTAGTATTAATGATAAGTAAAATCTCCTCTTTCACAATGTGATTAATTCTCTTGGCAGATTTCCATTGTTACATTATTTATTTGTTGCTAGTTTGTTTGATTTATTTTACTTTTTAGTTTATTATTTGAATTTGAGTCTTAAACAAAGCACTAGTTTGTTTGATTTAGTTCACTTTTTAGTTTATTATTCGAATTTGAGTCTTAAACAAAACACAACCTGAATTAAGTGATGCCTAAGCACAATCTTTGTAAGATAATATCTGCTTTTTTACTATAAGTAACGACTCATATACTTACTTTTTTAGCGTAAAACAAGTAGTTTGCTTTTGCAATCAACAAGTTTTTGGCATTGTTGCTAGGGATTGTTTTATTTAGCATCTTGTTTAGTTTAGATGACTTTGATTTAAGAGTATTTGATATTTTTCCTTGCATTTTTATAGATGCATGAACACAAGGAACACGAGAAGGTCTAACAAGCTTAATAAAGAAGAGTTTTCAGATATTGCAAGGCATGAAAGAGAGCTAAGATGGGCTAGACGTCAAGGCAAAATACAAAGGAATATGGTAGAAGAAGGAGAGAAAGAAGGAGCTGAGAGGACATTGATGGACTTTATGAGGCAAGGTTTCAGTCCTCAAGGAGTTGCAAGGCTAGCGATTTAAGCAAATAATTTTGAGATCAAACTGACTCTCCTCAACATACTTCAGAGCAATGTGCAATTTTATGGGCTATCCAATAAAGATCCCAATGCCCATCTTGCAAATTTCTTGGAGATCTGTGATACCTTCAGGTTTAATGGGATGTCTGATGATGTTGTGAGGTTAAGATTGTTTTCTTTTACCTTGAGGGATTGGGCAAAAGCATGGTATAATTCACTCAGTTAAAGCCAAATCACTACTTGGGAGTAGGTAGCCCAAGCTTTCTTGGCTAAGTACTTTCCCTGGACTAAGATAATAAGAATCATCCAAGAGATCATAAACTTTCAAGAAAGTGATAGAGAGTCGTTGTATGAAGCTTGGGAGAGATTTAAGGAATTACAAAGGAGTTACCCCCACCATAACCTTACGTGGGAATTTCTTTTGCAGACATTCTACAATGTTATAACCTAGAGCACAAGGGGAACAATAGATGCAGCTGCAAGATGGTCTTTGATGAGGAAAATCATTGATGCAGCTCATGACCTTTTGGAAGAGTTGACGATTAACAGTTGTATGTAGTCAAATGAAAGAAGTGGACAAGGGTCCAAGAAGCAAAAAGGAATGATTCCATTTGACTCGATGACAGCCTTGCAAGCATAGATTGCTGCCCTCACTAAGCAGTTGAGCAATATACAAGGAGCTTCTCCATCCATAGTTAAGACCATGCAATTACAATATGAATTATATGGGCACGACAACCATGACACAACTTAATGTTTCTTGCTAGGAGCAAGTAGTATAGACCAAGTAAATAACTTGGGTCAACCTCAACGAGTTAACAATCTATACTCTAACACTTATAATCCTGGGTGAAAAAACCACCTAAATTTTTCATGGAGTACTAATAATGTAGGTGGCCAAGTGAGAACACAAGGACCTCTCGGATTTCAACAAGACCGACTTGGATGTTTAGAGAACAAAATGAATAAGTTAATGGACATATTGGGTTCAAAGTTCTCAAGCCAAAAGGAAGGTCAAAGAAGACCACAAGAGAGTCAGAAAAGAATAGAGGCAAAGTTTGACCAAATTATGAATAACCACACTTCATTCTTCCATAACTTAGAGGTACAGGTAGGTCAACTTGCTAATGCTTTATCTTCTAGGAATGTAGGAAGTTTACCGAGCAACTTTCAGGCCAATCCAAATGAACAACTTAAGGCGATCACACTGAGGTGTGGTAAGCAATTTGAGAAGCCAAGTGTGAAAAAAGATAGCCAAGAAAAGGAAGATGCAGAAGACAAAGAAGAAGAGAAGTCATATGTACCACCACCACCCTACAAGCCTAAGATTCCATATTCGTAGATGTTGAGACAACATCAATTCGACACTCAATTCTCCAAATTCTTGGAGAAGTTGAAGAAACTTCAGGTTAATTTTTCTTTGGTGGAAGCATTAGAGTGTATGCCTAAGTATGCAAAGTTTCTCAAGAGGATATTGACACACAAATGCACTTGGGAGGACAATCAAACAGTGACTTTGACACAAAATTATAGTTCGATTATTACAAGCACAATGCTTTAGAAATTACAAGATTCAAGGAGTTTTACTATTCTATGTGTTGTTAGTGATTTTGAATTTTCTAAATGCTTATGTGATTTAGGTGCAAGTACTAACTTGATTCTTTTGTCTATTTTTAAGAAGCTGGGGCTAAGAGATGTCAAGCCAACATCCATGCTTATCCAACTTAAAGATCAATCCATCAAGAGGCCATTTAGGGCAATAGAAGACGTTTTGGTAAAAGTGGATAAATTTATAATTCCTATTGATTTTGTTGTGTTGGATTTTGAAAAAGATAGGAATTTTTCATTAATTTTGGGTAGGTCCTTTATGAATACTGGTAGGGCATTTGTTGATGTGCATGAAGGAAAATTGGTTTTGAGAATTGGTGCTGAGTAGGTCAAATTCAATATGACTAAATCTTTGAAGAAACCGGTGGATGGAAGTGTTTGTATAAAGATTAATTTTGTGGATGATTGTGTGAAGGAGCTCGAAAAGGAAATTGAAAAGGAAGTTGAGAAAGTCATTGAAGTGCAGAAGGATGAGAGTCTGAGTGAAGAGGAATTGTGTGAGGAGGGTGAGCAAGAGAAGTTAGAGAGAGTGAATGCACCCACACCACCCTCCATTATATAGCCTCCCACTGTAGAACTAAAACCCTTACCTTCTCACTTGAGATACACATTTTTAGGCAAGGACCACACTTTACCCATCAACATTTCCAATCAATTAGATGTTGAGTAGAAGAGAAAGTGGTAGAGACCATTAAAAAGAGGATAAGAGCCATGGGGTGACAAAATTTTAATATTAGGAGGATTATCCCCATTGTGGTGATGCATAGGATTAACCTTAAAGAAGGATGCAAGACAGTGAGAGAGAGGCAAACAAGGTTGAATCCAAATATGCAAGAGATTGTAAAGAAGGAAGGTGAAACTTTTAGATGCAGGTATTATATACCTAATTCAAGATAGCAAGTGAGTGAGTCTGGTGCAATGTGTGCCTAAGAAGGGAGGCATGACAGTGACGAAGACTGAAAAAGATGAACAGATTTTCACTAGGACCATCATAGGATGGAGAGTGTTCATTGAATATAGGAAGCTCAATTTAGCCACTAAGAAAGACCATTTCTCATTACCTTTTGTAGACCAAAGGACGAGACACGCCACCTCCATCGACGCCACCACCTTGAGCCCATCTTGCCCTTAATCTCTTCTATTATTCTTCTTGTGTTTTTGTGTTTTGCTTTTCATTGTGTTGTTTTTTGGTTTTGGATGTTCTCCTTTTAACATTGAGGATAATGTTTTGTTTAAGTATGGAGAGGTAGTCTTTACATCTATGCTTACATTTTTGCATATCATTTAGGATGCATATTAGGTTGTTAGTGTTAGGTATGTCATTTCCCTACATTTGAATCTTTGTGATGAATGTGTTGCAATGAGATTCTATCATGCTAATTGGAATGAGATTAAATTCATGTGTGAACTTAAATTAGGTTACTTCAGTGGAGAGCGAATCATATGGAGTGATGAAACTAGTTGGCTGTATAAGCTTACTCAGAACTTGATACTTGAACAATGAGGTAATGTATAGAAGCATAATGGATTTTCATTTAGGCCTATATGAGGAATTGAGCCTTTATGACTCCATTCTATAGTCATTTCATTTCCTTGTTTGTGTGATGCTTCCTTAGGTAATTATCTTCAGGACTTGTTTTGAATCGGTTTAAATTTACTTGATGCTTGCTAGATAGAAATGATTAAGGCCTTTTTGCTTTAACCTTTGGCTTAAATGACCTACCCTTTTATTATCCCTTGCTAGCCCCATTGAGCCTTCAACCTTTTGTTTCTTGAAATTACCCAATTTTAAAACCCACAAATCCCATTATCTTGCGCAATCATAAGTTAATAGTGTTAAGTGACACTTTAGTTTGGAATCTTTTGGCTCTAATATTTTTTTTTATTTTCTGAGATGTTTTGAGAAAATTTTAGTACTTCTACTCTTAAGAGCACATTGCATATAGTTGCTATCTTCTGTTCATTGTTTGTGTATTTAAAAAAATAAAAAAATCAAAAGAAAATTAATAAAAGGAAAAAGAAGAAAAAAGAAAGAAAAGAAAAAGGAATAACATGTAGTAGCTCTAATAAGTGCGGAGTAGTAATGGTATCCATTTTCATATCTTAGAAGTTTATCTTTGTCATCCCTTTGTATACTTAGTAGTTTATAAATGCTTAGGATAAATCCTAAAAACTTGTTTGACCCACCTTAACCCTAGCCACATTACAACCCGAAATAAAGTCCTTTTGATCTATTTTAGAATGTAATCATTGTGGAGGAGAATTGGTGTATTGGCAAGCCTATGATAGTGTGACTTCCTATAGGAAGCTTGAGCAAAACACTAACCATCAAACACGTGAGAGAAATGAGCAAAATCTGTAAGGAAGGTCCATTTTGAATTCATACTTATCTTTGAGTGATGGTTTCATGGGTTGAGTTTGCTTATATGCACCAATGCAAATTAGTCATGATGTTTATAGTAGCTTGACACTTGAGTTAGCCAAGGTTTGAGGGATTGAATACTTTAATCTTTGTGAAAATGAAGTGATAGAATTTTATTGGTTGTATTTGATCCTTGCTTGGAGACAAGAAAAAGTTTAAGTGTGGGGATGTTGATAGAAGTAGATTACATTGTATTTTTATAAGTAATTTGATATGTGTTTAGTGGTTAATTTGATTATTTAGTGTATATTTAGGTTAAGAATTGTGTTTGTTCATAAATATTTGTGTTTTAAGTGTTCTTTAGGTGAGAACATGTTTTTGACCTTCAATTATATATATATATATATGAGGTGTCGTGATGAGTTTATTAGTGTTTCAGGGCATTCAGAAGAGTTTCAGAGGAGACCCAAACCAAAACACAGTACCATGATCGTGGCAGGTAGACAGAAGAACCAACACAAGCCTACGATCGTGGCTTACTGTTAATGGAAATTTTGAGTGGCTCTTTAGGACTTAATTCAGAGTCATTTATGCTCATTTTATGTTCATCTATAGCAGTTTTATCATATTTTAGTATTATTCAAGGTTCGTTGACGTAAAATGCATAAATGAAACAAATAGACTCGAATTGCACTATTTTTGGATTTCTGGCAGCTTTGACCTTTAGTCGTTGTATGATTTTTATCTCAAGATTAGTTTATCCAAAAATTCTGAAATTTCATAACTATATTCTTGACGCATTGAAGGATGTTTTGGGACCAATTGCAGATTTTTATGAGCTGGAATTTAGGAGAAATAAATTAACGAAATTTGCATCATATTTTGGATCGCCAGAATGACCTGTCAACGATGTTTTGATCATAACTTTTGTCTCAGATGGCGAAATCCCGTGATTCAAGTCTCAGA
>JAOQML010000008.1:27318137-27334213 GCA_027568935.1 Erythroxylum urbanii
CAACTATGGAGATTAAAGTGATATGGCACTAGAAGAGGTGGATTTGGGGAGATTATGAGTAAAAGGGATGTTAGAATTGAGTTAAGATCCATTGGAGTGGTCTTGGAGGGAGAAATTTGTTGTTACACCCGAAGGTTACACGGTCAGGCCGTGTATATTTACAATGGCCGTTTATTCCTGATGCAGAAAAATTTCTAGACCAAAAGGTTACACGTTCTGCCCGTGTTGTTTCAGACGGCCCATGTTTTATCCCTCCAAATGACAAAATCTCATTTTGAGTTCTTCACAAAAGCTGTAGAGCCAAAAGTCTTCGTCAAAACCGTTCATAGAATACCTTAATCTAATATCCCTAGTGAAAGTTATGCCAATTGTTCCGAGATAGGTACAACATGATTGAGGACATGAGCATAGTTGATTCTTTTGCCCATAACTTCATAACCCGACCTCCAAATTAAGTGATTCTTGAAGCGATAGATTCCTGAAACATTTTTATACCTTTCAAAAGAAAATTTATATCCTTTTGTGATGATTCAAAGAAGATTTACGGAAGGAAAATGAGGGATCGGTTGGAAGGGCATAATTAGGTTATGAACATACTTTGGAATTTTTGGTATATCTTGAGCTATAGAGCTCGAAATGAGATGGTTCTTGTTTCAAGATAAACTAGAGACATAGAGCTACAATTATCTTGAAGAAGTCAAATTGTGATGTCGGTGTTGGCTGGTGTGGGCAACCCACCCTTGTGAGAAGACTGGCAAAGTGAGGGTTCACTAGAATAACCCTACAAGGAAACCCGCTCGTGTTTTTTTGACTTCAGAGCGATAGTTGGGCTCCAGGAACGGGTTCCAACACTCCATCCCTTCTTGTAAGGCCCTAGTTTTTTCCTTACCTTAAGTTAGTCCCTCTAACGAGTCTCTTCAAAACTCTCTTCTCCAGAAAACTTGGCTCTAGGAAGTAGGAGACTTCTCCCCTAATCTAAAGCTTTAGTTTTGTCCCCCCACCTTAGCAAATGGAAAATTGATAATTAACCCCAATATGAACATTTTAAAATATTGAGTTGTAAATGGGAAGCCATATTAATTAGCTTTTTTCTTATAAAAGGGACCTCCTTTCCCTCTAATGAACCCATTAGCTCTAAAACAATGGAATAAACATGGCCTTAAGGAAGTTCTAACAAGTGAAGACAACTTTTCCTTTTTTGAAATTTGATTCTCTAGATCAAGCTTAGAGGATCTTGGAATCGAGGCCATGGAATTTTAGTAAAAAACCAGTTTTCTATTAAAATAAAGGGTAGAGATCAAACTACAAAACCTCAAACAAAGTGAGATATCCTTATAGATTAACATCAATAACATTCCATTTGAGTATTAGATCAAAAAGGGGTTAATTCATCTTGTTAGATTAATTGGAAAATCTATATGTTTTGATGAAACAATAATTGGAATAAAAAGACTCAACTATGTCAGGATTTGTGTCATTATGGATAGTAAACAATGTCTCCTTGATACCATCTCTTTGATGAGTATAGACGAAAGTGAAAACCTTTTTGAGGATGAAGTTTTCTTAGAGACATAGTTTAGCTCAAGATAATAAAGATTGGAACCTTACTAATATATTTTTTTAAGTCAGGAGGATTTAAATAACTAATGCAATTGGGGAGAAAAAATTTAAGATAGCGAGAAGAAAGGGAATGGTGTTAAAATGATTGAGGGGAACATAACTTATAGAACTAATATAGAAGATTGTCTTAAAGGAGTTAATTATATTAATGAGGCAATTAAGGAGGGGAACTAGAATGATATGACTAATTATGAAGTCAGCCTTAAAGGCAATTGTGTTGAAGAAATAACTAAGGTTCACTATATTAATCCTCAATATGATGAAAAAAGATAACATACTCGTAATAAGTTGAACAACCAAGATGGTGATAAGGCAAATGGTGAGATATATAATTAGGATACTCCAACTAATATCCTAAAAAAGGTTGTAGCCCTTCTAGAGATAGTTACTCCTATTGCTGAAAGCTCGATATGTTCTTTAATTGGCAAAACATTGGAGGAATATGTAAAAGATAAGGAATTCAAGACTATAATTAAGAGAAATTCAAAGAGGCAACAAATGAGTAAAACAATATCTCATTCCTTGCTTAAATTCTTCTATGGAGCATTAGAGGACTTAATAGCCCTAAATAAATAGTAAGCTTTTTTATATTTTATTTAGGTTAATAAAACAATGCTAATTGGATTTTGGGGACTAAGCTTAAACAGAATCATTCTAGCAACTTAATTATGTAAAAACTACTAGATAATCATTACAAACCATCAATTTATTATAATGGTAGGATTTAGCCTCTTAAGATCCTAATAAAATGAAACCTCTTCACATAATCATGAATAATCAAATGGTTTATTTATCTCTAACGCTAAAGAAACAAAATATTTGGTTTCAAACTACTTTTATGTATTCAAAGGGATTTCAATGACTTATTATTCCCCTTAAAATTTGAAGGAAATACTTGTCTTAAAAACTATTCGAACGATTTTATTGATTATTCTAGCTTTAATTAGATTACCGACCTTAAAATGTAGGGCCAATATTTCACTTAGAGCAATAAGAAAAAGAGGAAATGGCTATTGAGGAAGAGAATAGATGGAGATTTGGTGAATGCCCAATGGATCTCCTCATTCCCTTAGAGGAAAATTGCTTTTATAAACCTATAAGTTTCATACCACTCTCTTATTATTGTCTAAAATTTACTCACTCATAAGAGAAAAAACTTACCCTTTAAATTCAACATTAAGGCATTTGAGGAAGCTATCTTGAAGAGGCTTGAGGTTGATTTTTAGGGGCATAATATTTACATTTGTTTGAGGAAGTTATAATAGATTAAAAAGGAGCTAAATTTCTTTAATAAGAAAAGATTCAGTAATACCATTCAAGCAGTGACTAATGAAAAAGACACTCTTAACATTATTTGCATCCTATTGATTTGACTTTTTAGGATCGAGAAAAAAAGCTTTAATCAATTACAACTAGACCTTTAATATCAAACTTTTGCTTTTAAAACAGAGATCAAAGAATCAACGACTTAAATATGATTATAGGAACACTTTTTTTTTTCACAACTTAGTGTTGGTAAGGAAAAATTGTAACATGATTACTTCCATTTTAAAATAAGATGGTATACCTCAAATATGAGATTAAGTAAGAAGTTTTTAGTTATTTCACTATCATTTTTGGCTCTCTTGTTAACAGTATTTCATCTTCCTAGCTATTACAATTTGTCATCAGGGATAGGATCTCATCCTTAGTTACAAACATTCTTATTAGAACTTTCAATGTAAATGATGTTGAAGCTGCACTATTTTATCTAAATCCAAGCAAAGCTCCAAGTCTTAATGGCATAAATGTTCTTCTTTCAGAAAACATGGCCTCACATAAAGACTATAGTCACAAAAGCAATGTTTGAGTTCTTTCAAAAACTTTGTTACCCTTACCCCCAATGTAATTTCTCCTACTTCTCTAAAGGATTTTAGGCCTATTTCATATCGCAACACAGTGTATAAAACTATAGCAAAGCTACTAGCTAAAGAATTAAAGATTCTCTAGTTTGTCTCATTGACTCCTTTCAAGGAGCCTTTGTAAAGGGAAGGCACGTTAGGTATAACATCTTGTTAGCTCTAGAGCTCTTTAAAAACTATAATGGAAAACATTTAAGCTAAAATTGTTGCATTAAGGTGGATTTCCATAAGGCTTTTGACTTTATTAATTGAAGTTTTATTACAAACTTTCTAAAAACATATGGTTTTCTTGATACCTTTGTATTAGAATGAACAATGAATGACTTACACTTCTTTTTTCATATTGGTGAATGAAGAAATTACTAAGGTAATTAAGGGTGCTAGAAGTTTTAGATAAGCATATCCTCTATCCTTTCATCTTTTTACCTTAAGTATAGAAGTGTTTACTAGACCAGTTAACATGGTTATGTCTCAAGATCATAAGTTTAAATTCCAGCCTAAATGTAAGTCTTTGAGAAACTATGGTTTAATTTTTGTTGATGTTCTGATTTTATTCACTAAAGCAGAAGCTAACTCCATTAGTTCTCTTATATCAACCTTGAGCTCACTAAGATTAATGTTAGGACTATTTATGAATAAAGGAAGAGGCCATCTTTACATTGAAAATGGTGCTCAACATTATGCTTTATGGTAGTTTGATATGTTTGAAATGTTTGAAAATGCCTTTAACATCTAGTGATCCCAATTTTCTACAAGAGGCCTATATAAGGAGAGTTCATCCTTTGGGTTGAAAATGAGGGACTATCAAATGGGTGTAACAAAAACCTAATAATGGTAGGAATACTATAATTGATCAATTCATTAATCAATAGCCTTTATAACTATGGGTCATCAAGTGTCACACTTCCCTTGAATATCATCGAATAAATTGAGAAAATGATGAAAAGCTTTTTATAATATAAATGTTATGCAAGAAAGGCACTAGCTATAGTGGAAGGAATTATGTATGCCCAAGGAAGAGGAAGGATTAGGTATATTATCAATAAGGGTAACAAATAAAATGCTTATAATCAAGAGGATATTAGCTAATAAAGAGGCTTTGTAGGTGAGATGGATCTATACTTACTACATTAGGAGTGATAATTTGTGGTTAATGGAGCCTAAATGTAATTCTTCATAAACTATAATTGATATTATCAAGTTGAAGGAAACTTTCAGGTCATGTTTTCAAAACCACATTGGTATTGGACTCTCCATGTCCTTTTTATGATAATTGGACCTTATGTGGCCTATTTGTTAGAGCTAATGAACTACAAACTCTCAAAGGGATCATATCAAAGTTGGCATTAGTTAATGAGGCTCTCAGCGAGGCTTATGTTCATCTACTACTCCTTGTTAGCTCCAACATAACAAACCAAATGTTTGGAATTTATGTGTATTTTGCCATCAAAAAAAGGAATTATAGAGCATCTTTCCTTTGAATGCAACTTCACTTCTAACATTTAGGATAGGGTAAAATAATTGTGTAATATTTTCTCTCTTTCCTCGAAATGGCAAGAACTAATACAAAAACTTTCCTTATATTTCAAATAAAGGAAACCTTATTATGCATAAAGTTTCCTTAGGCAATACTATATATCTTCTATGGATGTAGAGGAATAGGAGAATATTCCAACAAAAATTCTTATGGATATTTACACTTTAAAGAGAGTTGTTTAATTCAATTAGGGATCAACTTGGTCTCCATTATACTAGTCTCCATCTAAATAGATAGATAGCATTAAGATGGATACTACAAGTCTAAAAGCCTCTCTATGTAGCATAAAATGTAGGTTAATAATTTTAGCCCTTTGTTATTAATCTATTATTTCTTTAACTTTCCTAATAAAAAGTTATATACAGACAAGAGAAAGTTAAACTATATACTATTAAGGAAATTAAAACTTATAATTATTAATTTATCTCTAAATTCACATTTAAGACTCTTTGTTAAATTAATCATTGTTGAAATATATTTTCCGAGTGGTTCTCTCATTAACCTTATTAGTTTGAATATGATTTTTCAATTAAATTAATTCTTAAATTTTCTTATAAAGACATGACATATTACCATTTCTATTAATCAATTTGCATAAATTGAAGATCATACATATAAGTTATTATAATCCGTTACCTTAGTAGTAGATTAAAAAATTCCAAAAGAATAAGTTAATTAAGAATGGGCTTGAAATGGAATTAATAGATACATTGCAGTCAATAGACGTTAGCTAGTTGAAATAAACTTAATTCTAGTCCAATTTGAAATAAAACTATAGAATCATAACCTAATGAATTATTATTATTTTGGATCTTTATAAGGTTTTTCCAAGGAGTTGTATCTAGTTTAGATCTTGCCTTTTTTGGAAAAGGATAAAAAATGTAACCAAACATGTTGCTTCTTTCTTTTAAAATGATTGTTTCGACCTTAAGATACCTTATTCCTATAATTAGACAAATTACTTCTTCCTTCTACAAACCCTAATCACAATTACAAAACCTTGGCTATATTTTTTACCTAGCTGCCGTTGCCTCTAGTAACATTTGCTGCAAGCCACCGCCTTCATCATCATTAATTAACGCCATCACCAACTTAGCTTCCAACGACCACTGCTCATTGGTGACACATCATCTAATAGTGACATTATCTAGATCATCAACGACATCTCAATAACAAAATCATCTCAGACGATACAAAAGCCATAAAAAACCAACAACCTCACATCTCCATCACTATTTAATGTCTCCATTTACTAGCAACCTTTAATAAGTAGCTTAGAGTGACCCAGAAACCTTTTCTCAAATGAACCTACAATGTTCAATCATATTCTACAACTGCAACAAGAAACTAAAGAGCCTAGAACAATTTCTAGATCTCTAGCAAAGGTAATGACAAAGATCATGCCACCAATAAGGTTGAAAACATTAAATTATCATTAGGCTAAAGGGACAAAATGGGCCTTATGGGTTCCCAAAACCCTCTTATACTTATAAAGAATTCCAGAACAATTCTTTTTTTCTCTAGTTTATCAAATTGGTGTTTTTTATCCATTAGTTCATGGGATTTGAATGACTGAGTTAGGTGTAGAACAAATCTCTCTAAATGATAATAGCTTGTCAAAATATGCTTATAATTGGATAATCTAAACTTGTTATATTTTAAACACACTTAATTAGATCATAGTCTGATTTTAGGGCTAAAAGCCCAAATTAGGACCAAACTTTTCTTTGATCAATTTAATACCAAATCTTTTAAGATGCTCAATAAAGGTATAAATGTTCACGAGTTTGCTCAATTTTAAGCTTTTTTGGACAGAAATTATGAAGTGTCATACATGCGCCGTTATTGATAGGCCAGTTGGTTTTTAAATGCCACTTAAAAAATCCATGTGGCTTAGGTGGATTTTCTGAAAATAAGGGCATAAATAAAATCATTTAGATTTTATAGCAGTAGCCCTAAATTAATTTCATCCCTAAATTTTCCTTGTTTCTCTTGGAAACTTAACAATAGGGTTGTCCTATCACAGTCGATCACTATAATCCCTCTCGCCAATCTGCCCTCCTCATACATCATCAATGTCAATTATTCTAATCCTTCTTACCGATTTGCCTTACAATCCTTCAACGTAATTGTTCTCTCTAGCAATCGTTAAGTATGTTCATGTTTGAGGTTTGACAATTTGTGTAACTTTAAACAAGCATTTAAGAAGCTTTGACAGTACCATTTTGAGTTGTTAACATTTTGCAAAACCTAGCAAAATCTATGCTTTTGGTTCTTAAATCAACATCTTTGGTGACCTATCTTTCTACATGAACACTGAAAGTTCATATGGATCTTTTTTGTTGGATGATTTCCATTAACTTTTTTGCAGTCATTACACTGAAAAATCTTGATAATTGTTTATCATGGTGTGATATTCCTTCTCCTTTCTCTTTATCTGTATAAGGCTTATAGTGGATTTATTGTTAATTTTTCAGGGTCTTATGAAAAAGATAATCTAAGCTGATGAGGATGTTAGGAAGATAACTTTGTCAATTCTTATTATAGTTTGTGAGTTGCTCTCTTGATCATTATTATAGTATGTTTTATGAATTTATGGTTATATTCTTGTTTCGTGTTATTACAGTTAAATCTTTAGAATCGTTTTGACAAGATCTGTGTGATCGTACATATAACCCTTCAGAGAGAAGCGATAACCCTTCATAAAGGAGCACAGACTATAAATATGTTGCATTTGTAAGTGGCAAACTACCTGTTATTCCTTGTAACAACTTTTATGGTTCAATGTATGAAAAGCTTGTTTGTTCTCTACCTATTATTCCATTTGAAGGCGAATACGTTAGTTGGTGTCTCTTCAGTCTCTTATAAAAAATTAATGGTTGTTATAAATGTATTAGGACTGAGGCTTTATATAACCTCAAATTTTGTTGAAATGGTTCTTCAACTATTTGAAACTCGTTACTAAGCCTACAGAAAGGGTTTAGTTTAGTATGAATATCTAATTAGGCCAATCAAAGTAGAGGAAAAATCAAATTTGATTTTTCTCATATGACACGTTAGATAATGTTAGCTAGTCATGGTGTATAATATGTGGCACTTGCATGATGTTATAGTTTGTATATCTTTTAGAGATAAGTTACTTATGAGATTTAGCATGCAGGATATTAAATCAGGTGGAACCTTTGTTAAAAAGGGAGATAATGAAGTATAATCAGTAGTTCTTATCTGTGGATCTTATGAGAAGTCTGGGAATTATTTACCCCTTTAGCAGGACCATCATGCTTTAAGAATGAACAATTTGCCTGTAATCTTAATATTGCCATCTGTTGTTCTAGCCTTTTACTTGATTGTTAAATTTAATGTTTGTTATTTTTAGAAATAGTATCATTTTTAGTGTAAATATTTGAATGGTACTCATTAATTTTCAATGACCTTTCTCTTTTTTTATTAAGCTCGATGTTAGTGATTATTAATAGGGCTTTGATGAATATATGAATTTGGTTATGGATGATGCTAAGGAAGTTAGTGATTGTTAGTTCTCTTTTCTAGTGATATATACACTAGTATATTTTTGTATTAACGCTATGCCTTATTATTTCTTCGATATCTAAATTTGTATATGATACACTATTGTTGTTTTGTTTAGGAGTGGGCTAGCTACAGTCTATTCATTAAAGTGATGCCAAAAAATCCTGTTGAATTAGGCTAGGAAGCTATATACATTTAATGAGGTCATTATAGTTTGGCAGAATGGCATTTGGTGAGGTAATTATGAGGTTTCACCATACGGGATGTTTGGTTAATATAAGTGATAATGTTAGGCATGGGGGTGGTTTTGTGGGTGAAATAGAATTTGATCCTGACTTACTCAGCTACTTTGAACTACTTGATGTACGTAAGAATAGTGGGTATAACAATGTGAAAAGGATTTTTATCTTAGGCCAGGTTTGAACAATTTAATGGTTTGAGGGTGTACCAGATGATGCTAGTGTGTTAGATATGGTTAGTGAGATGATGGTTATTGATGCAATTGATATTTATATTGAACATGGTGTAGATACCTGATAGGTGTAGATTGCGTTTTTTTTATATATGTAATCTGATATGTGTTTAGTGGTTAATTTGATTGTTTAGTGTGTGTTTAGGTTGAGAATTTTTTTAGTTCATAAATACTTGTGTTTAAAGTGTTCTTTAGGTGAAAACATGTTTTTAAGCTTCAATTATATATATATGAGATGTCGTGATGAGTTTGTTAATGTTTCAGGGCATTTAGAAGAGTTTCAGAGGAGACTTGAACGAAAACACAATCCCACAAATGTGGCAGGTAAGCTATGATTATGACAAAAACACCAAAACAGGGCCACGGTCGTGACAAAATCTTAAGCACAGAGCCACGATCGTGGGGAATCTACCACGATCGTTGCAAAGAATAGATAAACTGACCACGATCGTGGCCTGCACGTAGACATATGTGGAGTCATTTTCATATTCGAGTTTTTGAGGGACATTTTAGACATTTCGAACCTCGGAAAGACACTAGAGTTAACTTAATTGGAAAAGACTATAAAAGTATTATGATGTAACCCTAGAAAGGACTCTACATTCAGCCTACATTTGGAAACCCAAAAGAGAGAGAGAAAAGAAGAAGAGGAAGAAGAGGAGGGTTCTGACATCAAAGCTTCTCAGAATAGGTGATCTCCAAATGCCGTTGATTTCCTGAATCATCCAACCTAAGTTTCACTTCCTCCTTATTTACTTTTTTATTCATTTAATATGTAAAATTGAGATGAGTTATATGGTTTAAAATTTTGAGTTGTTAATGATGTTCTAACTTTTCTTTCGGTATTTTGTTTATATTTAATGTTAATCTAGTTGAACTATGTTTACTTGATTGGGGTTTTGTGATTGATTAATGTATTTGCATGTTTCGGTAATAAACCAAAAGATTGAACCAGATAAAAATGGTTAGATTGGAATAATGAGAGTTAGGCGATCTAATTGATCACTTAATCAATCTAGTCGGTAATTTCATGAAGAGAGATCCCATATGAGACCCGATTGTTTAATAGAAAGCTTTAGAACTAATTATAATTATGGGCAATTTGTGAATTGAGAGATTGCAAGTCCATAATTTGATTAGGTCTACAATGTAGGGAATGATTATAACTCGAGAGAGAGTAATCAACCTTACGATCGTCTATAATTAACACCCCCATAAACACATAAAAGGCTAGATTAGCATTAATGATAGGTAAAATCCTTTCTCACATAACTTGATTAATTATCTTGACAGATTTCCATTGTTACATTATTTGTTCATTATTAGTTTGTTTGATTTAGTTTACTTTTTAGTTTATTACTCGAATTTGAGTTTTAAACAAAGCACAACCTGAATTAAGTGGTGCCTAAGCAAAATCTCTGTAGGTTGATATCTACTTTTTACTACAAGTAACAACCTGTATACTTGCAATCTTTTTAGTAAAACAAGCAATTTGTTTTTGCAATCAACAATTTTTTGACGTCGTTGCTAGGGATTTTTTTTAGCATCTTGTTTAGCTTAGGTGACTTTGATTTAAGAGTGTTTGATACTTTTCCTTGCATTTTTACGAGTGCATGAATACAAGGAACATAAGAAGGTCTAACGAGCTTAATGAAGAAGAGTTTTTACATATTATAAGGCACGAAAAAGAGCTAAAATAGTTAGATGTGAAGACAAAATACAAAGGAATATATCAGAAGAAGGAGTGTTGGCCCCGAGTCTCGGTCCTTATTTCGTGGCGACAAGGCACCAAAATTAGGAGACTTTTAAAATAATATAAATAAATAAAACTAAGATAAAGATAAAAAGAACTCATAATGGGAGTAAAAATAAATACATAAACAATTAAAATAAAATAGCATAAACTAAAATAGACATGAAAATAAATTAGATTGGGAGTCGAATAAATAAACAAACAAATGAATAAATAAAATAAAAAGAAAAAGAAGAAATGAAAAAGTCACGGGTATGAAGCACGATCGTGATTTTTGGTGAATAATAGGGTTCATTGAAATTGTACTTGTGCACGATCGCGACATCTATGAAATTGTGCTTGTGCACTATCGTGAAAATCCAACTGCACAATCCTATTTCAATTTATCATAACTTTCAATCCTGAAAACCAAAAATTATAAACTTTATGTTGTTAGAAAGCTAAGAGAAAGAGCTACAATTTTTATGTATACAATTTTGTCAAATTCTGCCTAAATTAGTACAATTTATTCATTGAAGTTTCAGAATATATTTTTATCTCCTCTTTCTCTTATTTCCTCTCATCTGTCAATATACATTCTTACAAAAACAAAATACCCAAATCTAACAAACACAATTCAATACATGTAAGACTCCTAATAAAACCGACTCCCAACCTAACAATTTACTTAAGAAGAATTTATCCAAAAATCATTAAACAACTAACAATTTATTCCCAACATAATTGACACTAACAAAAAAGAAATTTCTACACAGATACAAAAGAAGTTCTTCAACCCTTCTTTCATTCATTTTTCCACAAGACAAAATTACATCTTTCAGATGTTGCAAAGTTTATACATAACTTCCATTACATATTCAGAGTCAGCACAGTAGCATAATACAAAAATACAACATGAATGCTTATGCTTGACATGCTTGTAAAGTACCAAAAGTTTCTGAACTAACTTAGTTACAAAATAGAAATTCTAAGAGGCAGCCGAAGTTTTATCAAGGTTCAATGTCGATCTGCTATTTCTGCATTTAAGGAGTGGAAAGATAATGGGGTAAGCTGGGAAGCGCAGGGGCTAATACATTTATTAGCGACAAACCATACACACACAAACAAACATATACATAAATTTATATCACATTTAAATATACATTATCCACGGTTCAAGCTCACAGATAACCATATTCTTACACAAATTGAATTAAATAAAATTTCAATTATCAAAACATAGTACTCAATCATATGTCGTGTTTAGCAATTTAAAGCAAAATGCATACATATAATAGCTTGAGAGAATCCCATAGAATGAAATGGCAAAACCAAAGTCTACACCATGAACGAAATGAGTCCATTTTTTGAAGCTCATATGCTACAAGTGGGCAGTCGAGAGAAGGCTATAGGTCAACATGCACATGATGAATGAAATGGTATCTCTCTTGCTCACATAAACAAATTTCTTATTTTTACATATTTCATATCATAATCACATTTTCATGTTCCTTAAATTTTCTATTTTTCATTAACATCAAAGTAGCAGGATTCTTGCAAAGCAAACATAATATTAACTTCACAAATTATTTTTCCCACATTCATAATGAATAAAAGTAAGCATTTATGCACTCATACAAGTAGATAATTTAGCTCATCAACATAAACACTATAAACATATTACCCACCTATTTATTTATAAATCCAAGCTCAAGTTTGTTCTTCCTTTTGCTTTTGATTTCGAAGTTCTTGGTTCCCTTCAAACAAATATATTTTCATCCAATCAACATACATAAATAGGACTTCTATAAAGCCATATTATCCAAAGATAAGCTTAGACTTGATCTACTCTTAGTTTATCTAACTAGAAGAACTAAGATCAAGTTAAAAGTTCATAAAAATCTAGTAACATAAATATCTTGTTCCTCTTCTTTCTCTCTTCATTTTCAGCACATAAACCTACTTTCACTAGTTTCTTCTTCTACTAAACTAATAAGAAAAGATAAGGAATACCTAAAAATGTTCAGTTGAACCTTTTTCTTTCTTTTTCTTTCCCCTTTTCCTTTCTTTCCTTCTTCTCCTTTCTATTCTTAGGTTTTCCTTCTCTTCTTTTAGGTCCTTCTACGACTTTCTCTATTTTCTTTCTTACTAGGCACGACTCTCTTCTATTTTTTTCTTATTAGTTTAAGACAAAATTTTTTCTTTCCAAGCTTACCCTTCCATATTTAATCTAATGTTTTCTAACCCCTCAACTTAATTCTAACTCTTCCTTTTAATCCAAGCAAACACATATGCTAACTCAAAAAATTTCTAATCCAAGAATTCAAAATTTCAGTTCATGCTTGCTAATTTATTAAAATAAATTCTAAGAAAAATTCGGGGTCCAACAAGGAGAGCAAGGAGGAGTTGAGAGGACATTAATGGACTTTATGAGGTTAGGTTTCAGTCTTTAAGGAGTTGCAAGGCCAACGATTCAAGCCAATAATTTCGAGATCAAGTCAGCACTCCTCAACATACTTTAGAGCAATGTGCAATTTTATAGGTTGTCCAATGAAGACCCCAACACCCATCTTACAAATTTCTTAAAGACCTATGATACCTTCAGATTTAATGGGATGTCTGATGATGCTATAAGGTTAAGATTGTTTTCTTTTACCTTGAGGGATCAGGGAAAGGCATGGTATTATTTACTCAGTGCAAGTCAAATCACTACTTGGGAGTAGCTAGCCCAAGCTTTCCTAACTAAGTAATTCCCCTCGACCAAGACAATGAGAATCATCAAAGAGATCACAAACTTTCAACAAAGTGATTGGGAGTCACTGTTTGAAGCCTAAGAGAGATTTAAGGAACTACAAAGGAGTTGCCCCCACCACAACCATCCGAGGGAATTTCTTTTGTAAACATTCTACAATGGAGTAACTCAAAGCACAAGGAGAATAATAGATGCAGCTGGAGGAGGCTCTTTGATGAGGAAAACCATTGATACAGCTCATAACCTTTTGGAAGAGTTGGCATGAGTAACAATTATATGTGGTCAAATGAAAGGAGTAGACAAGGGTCTAAGGAGTAAAAAGGAATGATTCCACTTGACTCGGTGGCAGCCTTGCAAAAACAACTTGTTACCCTCACCAAGTAGTTGAGCAACAAGAAAGGAGCTTATTCATCCACAGTCAAGACCATGCAATTACAATTTGAATTATGTGGGCAAAATAACCGTGGCATAACTGAATGTTTCTTGTTAGGAGTAAGTGGTACAGAACAAGTAAATTACTTGGGTCAGCTACAACAAGGTATACTTACAATCCTGGGTGGAGAAACCACTCAAAATTTTTGTGGAGTACTAATAATGCAGGTGGCCAAGTGAGAACACAAAGACCTCCCGAGCTTCAGCAAGATTGACTTGGATCTTTAGAGAACAAAATAGACAAGTTAATGGACGTATTGGGTTCAAAGTTCTCAAGCAAAGAGGAAGGTCAAAGAAGAGAAATAGAGAATAAGAATAGAATAGAGGCAAAGTTTGACCAAATTGTGAAGAACCACACATCATCCATCCATAACTTAGAGGCACAGGTAGGTCAACTTGTTGATGATTTGTCTTCTAGGAATGAAGGAAGTTTGAGGCCAATCCAAAGGAACAACTCAAGGTAATCACACTTAGGAGTGGCAAGCAATTGGAGGAGCCAAGTGTTCAACAAGATAGCCAATAAAAGGAAAATGTAGAAGAGAAAGAAGAAGAGAAGTCATATGTACCACCACCACCTTACAAGCCTAAGATTCCATATCTGCAGAGGGTGAGACAACATCAAGTGACACTCAATTCTCCAAATTCTTGAAGAAGTTGAAGAAACTTCAAGTTAATTATCTTTGGTGAACGCATTGGAGTGTATGCCCAATTATGCAAAGTTTCTCAAGGATATATTGACACACAATCTCACCTGGGAGGACAATCAAACGGTGACCTTAACGGAGAATTGTAGTTCGATAATTACAAGCACAATGCCTTCAAAACTACAAAATCTAGGGAGTTTTGTTATTTCATGTATCGTTGGTGGTTTTGAAATTTCTAAATGCTTATATGATTGAGGTGCCAATATTAACTTGATGCCTTTGTTTATTTTTAGGAAATTGCAGTTAGGAGATATCAAGACAACATCCATGCTTATCTAACTTAAGGATCAATCCATCAAGAGGCCATTTAGGGTAGTAGAAGATGTTTTGGTAAAAACAAATAACGAGCCTACCCAAAATCAATGGACAATTCCTATCTTCTTAAAAGGCCACTACAGTCCACACCATAATACTTAACAATGGTGAAAACTAAGTATCGCATATTTAAATTGTTTCTTCTCTTATGTAAAGTCGAAACAATAGCGTTCAACACATGTGTTGAGGTGAGCACTAGAATGTTATGATCCATGCAGGACAACATGAAGAGTTCCTTTGTTAAACACTTGTTGGTTTCTAATTTATCACAAACCAATTGACACATGAATTTGTACAATAAAAAGTGCTAATGGGTCTTTGCGATGTTTTTGTGGGCATTTTTGGCATCAAATTGTTCTAACCCAGTGAGTTCATTCCAATAGCGAGAAACACAAAAAACATCGTGTCGATCGATAATGAAAGATTCGCAAAACCCACACATATCGCACAAGATTTCGATGTTCAGTTCATAAGCTCATCCCTGTAACCTAAACCACATTTCTTTAGGGTTCCTAGGTTTGTAGGAAAGGGAACTAAAGAATTTTAGAGTGAGCTCCTGGTGTGTAACACCCCACTCCCGCCGAACCCGAACCCGATATCGATCGTGATACCCGGATCCGTGCCCCGCGAGGGTGGCGTGTCACATCACTTAACACTTAATACTGATCATTTACTAAACAAAGTCGGTATACAATTTTTTTGAAACACTTTACACTTAGCACTTACTGTGTGCTCACTTTTTGAAACACTTTACGAACACTATATTTATTTCAACTGAAAACAGAACATATCACATACACTTTAAAACTCACAACACTTTTATTAGCCCCTTGGGCCCATTTCGAATTTACACAGTACAATTGTTTCTCTCACATTTCTCAAAACAAACTGTATTAATTAAAATACGAATCAATACAATAAATTGCGGAAAGACACTAGACATGATGCAGACGCGAACTGATCTCGGCCTCTTCTTCTCTTTCTCATGCAGTAGACATACTCCCGGCTCCTAACGGGGTATTCTTCTGAGTCCTGAAAAATATTTGCAAATTGGGGTGAGTTTTGCGAACTCAGTGAGGGACC
>JAOQML010000008.1:27334313-27346661 GCA_027568935.1 Erythroxylum urbanii
TTTATATTTATTATCAAAATAATTATATAATATTTTAGATATATATTATTTTTATTAATTCATAAATAATTATAAAAATATATATCAAAGTATTTAGAAAAGGATATCTTTGAGTTTTTAAGTTCTAATATGCACATTGAATTGTTTGTTTATAATATTATTAAAGTTGTAAACTAGATATTCTACCAAAGAATCAAATAAAGTAATTTAGAGTTGAACTCTACTATTAACCTTTTTATTATAATTAAATCAAATTATATTAGCTTTAATTTGGCAAAAATTTTTAGATATTTTGTAATATTTGAACTAAGAACCAAAGTGAACTATTTTTGAAAAAGTATTTATAGACAACAAAAAAATACAAATTTCTTATCTTAGATATTTTGTAATATTTGAACTAACAGCCAAAATGAATTATTGTCAAGAGAGCAGCTATAGACAAAAAATTGCAAATTTCTTATCTAGATATTGTGTTAATGTTTCCCACATAATCATGCATATGCTCAAACAAATATTTTAAAATAATATTAAATATTTTAAAGTTAAATACATTAAATTAAGAAAGTATTTACAGGCATTAAAGGCCTACAATTTTCAACTCAGACAAAAATCTAAAACCAATAGGCTAAATGAGAGAGATAGTAACTCTAAGTACTTTGGTAATGTACATATTTGTTTAAAAAGAAGTACTATTACAATGTATATTTTGTTGATGACATAATGTGTGAAAGTTTACAACCTTAGTAAACTACATAAAAGAAACTACAACTGCTCAGATTCCAGCTGACAGACCTTTGAGTCATATCTTAATCCAAAATGTTCTGCTAGTGAATCTTAGAAATCTAGGTCTCCTGTCTCGTACCTAAAAAGTCACATTGTAAATTTTGATGAGTTTTGCGAACTCAGTGAGTGAACCGTCATTGATGATCTCACTCAAAACAAGCACAAAAATATCACACATCCAACCAATTTCACAACATTTTCCATCTCAATAAGGCATAATGTATGACACATATTTCATATACGTTCTTTCAGAACATGTATAACCCAATCAATCACATTATCAACAATGGCATATCACTTTATCATCACAATATCGAAATTAGATTCATAATCATAAATATACAAATGTAGATGTGTATGAGACTTAATATTTGTTATTATTTGTTGTGACCAAGTGCCTTTCAGATATAGATACAGGTACTGGCCCATTGGGCTCAGTCAGATATAGAAATCATAGAGCAAAGCTCTACGTGCAGAATTATGAGCTTGAAGCTTTTTCAGATTGGCTAGCCTAATCATAACGTCTTTATCTGAACATGCATTTTATGAAATGCATCAAATAACATAATATGCCATCAAAAACATTTACTTATGATGCACAGATAGAATCTCATATTCATCAAACCTCAGTCTGGCATTCAACTTTCGTTGAGTATTCAGAAATCAGTCTGAACTCAGATGCAAACAAAACACTTCCAATACATTCCTAAATATCAAACTCCTCGGACTATTAATGTCCGGAATCATCATAATCAAGTCATTATCAATTCAATAAATGGGAATTAAACAGAAATAAAATCAATCCTAGTGAAATCATCTAGGTTGACTCACAGTATGCTCCAATTTATCTTATTGCCTGGATGGTCCGACAATGTCTGAATGGCATCTGACTTGAGCATCTAAAATCATACAATTCACACATAATTCACTTTACAATGTTGATCAATCAAATAAATATTCATTTGTGCACATTTATACATATGTCATGCTCAATGCATGCTCAATTGACTTTTCCCGGGTATGTAACCTTATTCAAATTTCTTAACCATTCAACATCATACTTTGTATACTACCATTTTACAATTAGGTTTGTACCTTTAAATTAGCTTGATTTACTCAAAATTAATCAATCATACTTTAAAATTATCCTTAAACATTTCCATGATCAAAAGCTTTTTATAATACACACACAATTGGTACTTTACATATGAAATTTTAGCAAGCTAAATTTTTACATTCACCAAAATTTTTCCAGCAACGTATACTCATACATTCACCCAATTCTTATTCATAAATACCCCATGTTCTTCAATACTCATTCATCCATAACTTATACACATTATTCATATCCTAAAGATCATGTTTGCATTAAAAGAACTCATTTATTCCTTTACCAAATCAGATTTTTTTTTTCAGATTTGAACTCAACCACATCAAAACAGTTCCTTCTTTAAGTTATGACTTCAATTAACTACATAAACTTATCAAGATATCTTCTAGCCAAAATGTTTCATATAAGTATTAATAATACATCAATAATCATTTTTCATGTTTTATACTTTGACTAATTGGAGCTCTAAAGTCCCTAAAAATTAGGAAATAATATAAGGTTCCTGCACAGGGTTTTGTCACAAGTAGTATTAGGAAAAATAAGCATAGCTCAAGCTATAGTCACTATTTTATCAAGCCAATTTCGCAGAGGTCAAGATAAAACCTATGTATACAACTTTCATTCTTTGAATTTCTTCAAATTCATGCTCTAAAGATCTGTAAAATAGGTCGAAAGAGGAAGATGAAATTGAAACCATTTCGACCTACAACTCTAATTTTCCATATTCAAGAACACTTCAATAACACCTATCTTTACCATGAATCCACCTTCATTTATACATAAAATCTCAATGTAAATCATCCATTTTACATTCTATAACCTATTGTTTTCAACATGCAAAAATAGAACAGAAAAATACCTAAGTTTATGCAGAAATTTCCAGAACAATTAATCATTGACATCATTTACAATTCATCCTCATTCATCATCAACAATTCTCCAATATAACATGATAAAAACACTAATCTTTTACTTACTTTTTTAGTTCTAATTCTAGGTCAAAAGTCACTCTAAATTAGTACTCCAAACATGTAGAATCATCATACATTCAAGATGAAACTTGGACGGATTTTGGCTAGGTTCAATGAACAACAATAATATGATCTTTTACTTAATATTGTGAAAGTAAAATATGGATTATTTGTGTAGCAATTGGACATCATCGTACAAAAACATAGGGAGGCAAAAGAAAGAGTGTTTTGGTGGTGTGTGAGAGGAAGGAAGAAGAGAAATGACTGTAGTTAGAGTTGCTCCTGCTGAAACTTACACCTAAGTTGTTAGGTGCCATCCAATTAATTTGCCATATGTCTAAAGGCATGTCCTCCATTTATCACGTAAATATATTGTCATATGTCACCAATAAAGCTAGGTCATGTGTCATGCAATCACAACTGCCAATTTTCATCAACTTACTAGTCCATTTGTCACATAATGATCAATGTCAAATGTCATTCAATTATAGGCTTAATCATCTAAATTTTCATGTATCAATTTTTTTTACCATTTGGCATTTTTCCTAGATCAAATGTAAATTTAATTCATCAATTTTCCAATCCATAACATTTAATTCCAATTTACTAATTGAAATCCAAGCATACCAAAATTCAAGACATACCAAATCACAATTCACATTATGTTCACTTAACATTTTTCGTACCCTGTGACATGTCAAATGAGTGCATATGCTTACTTGTAATGTGTACAAATATCAATTCATGTATGAATGCTAATGTTATGCATGTATATGCAATGCTTAATCTAAGGTTGAACCCTAAGTATATACCAAAAAAATAGGATATTACAATTGCAGTTGCTGGAGGATCGTTGATGAGAAAAGGCGGAAGATCTTTTAGAGGAGATGGCAAACAATAACTGTCTTTAGACCTTAGATTAAAGTAGACAGTAGTAAACCATCTAAGATCAAAGGGAAATGATAGATGTAGATTCAGTGACAACATTTCATGTTGAAGTTTCCAATCTAATGAAGAAACTAAACAACTTGGAAAACACATCTTCCTCTCTAGTTAAAGCAATTCAATTGGATACAAACTATGTGAACAAGAAAGCCATATCAAAGTTGATTATTCCTTAGTGTAAAAAAAACAAAATGGAGCAATTCAACTATATATGAGCATAATTTAGTTAGGTAGGTAACAATCCTTATTTAAACACATGCAATCTTAGGTGGAAGAGCCACTCGAATTTCTTGTGGTCTAACAACACAAGAACTCAATTGAGAAATTAAGGCCTATTAAGATTTTAGCAAGACAAGTCCAATTCATGGGATTCAAAGATGGACAAGTTTATGGACATGATGAATTCCAAGTTTAATAGTCTAGAAGGGAAAAAGGATGAAGAGAAGAATGATGATCCTCCTTACGTTCCTCCTCCTCCATATGCATTAAAAATTTTATTCCCACAAAGACTGCAGAAGAAAAAACTAGATACACAATTTGCAAAGTTTGTAGAAAATCTGAAGACATTGTAAATTAACTTGTCTTTTGTGAAGGTGTTGGAACATGTGCCTAAGTACATGAAGTTCCTTAAATATATACCATCAAATAAGCGGACTTTGAGAGGATAACAAAATGGCTGCTCTCATAGAAAGCTACAATTCCATTATCACTAGTCATATGCCTTCAAAATAGAAGGACCTAAGGAGTTTTATGATACCTTGTGTCATTGGTGATTTAGAATTCGCAAAATGCTTATGTGACTTAGGCGTAGGTACTAACCTTATACCATTTTTTATTTTCAGGAAACTAGAGCTAGGTGATCTGAAGTCAACTTCTATGCTCATTCAGTTGGAGGATCAATTAATCAAGAAATCGTTTGGTGTGGTAGATGACATCATGAAAGTGGACAAATTCATTATCCCTGTGGACTTTGTGGCATTAGATTTTGAAGAGGATAGGAATTACCCACTCATTCTTGGAAGAAAATTCATGAATAATAGGGGATATATAGTTGATTTTTATGAAGGCAAACTAATTTTTCGAATTGTTCATGATCAAGTAAACTTTAAAAGGAATAAATTTTTGAAGAAATTGAAAGAAAGCAACTTTTATATGAAAATAGACATCTTAGATGAATGTATCAAAGAGTAAGAGGAGAGTTATAATAAAGAAGCGAGTTGAGGAATCTGAAAGTGAAGAAGAAGGAGAGAAGGAGGACTTAGGTGTTCCAAGACATCAAGACATTTTAGTGAGAAAGGAAGCACACATACCACCTTACATTATAAAGCCACCAACTCATGAGTTGAAGCCTTTACCTACATACCTTAGGTATGCCATTCTAGATGAGGGCCAAACTTTACCCGTCATTAACTCAAACTAGCTAGATAGGGAGTAAGAGAGCAAGGTGGTTAAGATAATTAGGAAGCGAAAGATGGCTATGGGATGGAAAATATCTGACATACAAGGAATAAGTCCTAATATATTCATATATAAGATTAACCTCAAAGAAGGAAGCAAAAGAGTGAAGGAATGACAACAAAGATTAAATCCTTACATGAAAGAAGTGGTCATGAAAGAGTTTATAAAATTATTTGATGTAGGTATTGTCTACCCAATTTTAAATAGTGAATGGGTCAGTCTAGTAAAAAGTGTACCTAAGAAAGCTGATATGATAGTAATGGAGAGTGAAAGTGGTGAGATGATTTCCACTTAAACAGTCACAGGTTGGAGAGTGTGCATTGATTATTGAAGGCTCAACATGGTGACTAAAAAAGATCATTTTTCTCTTCCATTTGTGGGTCAAATGGTCTAATGGGTGGCTAGCCATGCATTCTACTATTTCCTTAAAGGATATTCAAGCTATAATCAGAATTTTATCTATCTGAAAGATTAAGAAAATACCACTTTTATATGTCCTTATAGAAAATTTTCTTATAGACAGATGCCTTTTGGGTTATGCAATTCTCCAACAACATTTCAAAGGTGTATGATATATATCTTTACATATATGATCGACAATATAATGGAGATTTTTATGGACAATTTTTTAATCTTTGGAGACTCTTTTGAGCATTTGTTTTGAAAATTTTGGACAGAGTTCTTAAAAGATATGAAGAGTCATATTTGGTTTTAAACTAGGAGAAATGTCACTTCATATTGCAGGAGTCATAGTACTAGGACATAAGATGTCATGCCAAGGTATTGAAGTAGATAGAGCAAAGACTCCTTCATTGAGAAGCTTCCAACATTAATTAATGTCAAGGGCGTGTGGACATTTCTAAGACATGCAAGATTTTATTGCCGCTTCATTAAGGATTTCTCTTTAATTGACAGACCTCTTACAAATCTTTTAGTCAAGGATGTGTCTTTCATATTTGATGATATTTATTTATCTTCTTTGAATAAATTAAAGTAGACACTAATTTTAGCAGCAATCTTAACATCACTGGATTGGTCATTACCGTTTAAAGTCAAATGTGATGCTAACAACCAAGCTATGGGATGTGCACTAGGAAAAAGGAAGGAAAAAAGGTTATATATAGTTTACTATACAAGTAAGACACTAAGTGGATAAGTGGAGGTCATTATCCACAATCGAAAAAGAATATTGTAAAAGAGAGTCAGTAGTTTAAGGAAAGATTGGGCATTAAAGATGGAAATGCTCTATAGGCTTATCAAACTGCCTTCAAGACTCTAATTAGTATGACCCACCCCATTTTGGCTTATTTATGGTAAGGCTTATCACATACCCATAGAGTTAGAGCATTAAGCATATTGGGTGACAAAAGCCTTAAATTTTGATTGGAAGTAAGTGGGTGAGAAAAGACTTATACAATTAAATGAGCTCGACAAAGATATAATGAATGCTTATGAGAATTCCAAGTTGTGTTAGGAAAAAGTTAAGAAATGGCATGAGTCACTTATTAAGAAAAAGAAGTTCAAGATAGGAGATGCAATTTTACTATTTAATTTAAGATTGAAGTTGTTTCCCAGAAAGCTCAAGTCACGATGGAGTGTGATTTTCAAAGTAACTCATGTATTTGCACATGGAGCTTTAGAATTGGAGAACCATAATAAGGAAACCTTCTAGGTGAATGGAAAACTATATAAGTTGTATCTTAGAGGAATCTTTTCACAAGAAAAGGAAGTAATTTCTTTCTTTTCACTTCATTAAATAAGTTTTGAATGATGAATGGTCAAGCTAATAACCATAATTTTTCATGTTAATTAATTAGATTTTTCTTGAATTCTAATATGTAAGTTCTTTCTTAATGTGTTTGGAGTGATTTTCATTGTTAAATTTCATATTTTTGAAGTCATTTTATGTTATGGAAAAATTTTTGGGGGATATATGAGATTAATCGAGCGAAACAGGGTAAAGTTGGATAATTTTAGCTATACCACAATCGTAGGAAGTGCCACGATTATATACAACAAGGGTTGAAGCATTATGTCATGATTGTGACAAACTCCATACTGCAACTGAATGAATTGGAGGAGCTGAGACTGCACCCCTACAAGAATGCCAAATTGTATAAGGAATGAACCAAGAAATGACTTGATGCTCATCTAAAAAGGAAGGAGTTCGAGCTTAAAGATATGGTTTTATTGTTCAGATCTCGCTTTTGATTATTTCCTGGTAAGTTGAAATTAAGATGGAGTGGCCTTTTTCAAGTCACCAAAGTTTCCTCACATGGTGCATTAGAGTTGACCAATAATAAAGGCCAGACATTCAAGATCAATAGCCACTGGTGTAAGCCTTATTTCGAAGGAAATTTGCTCTAGGAATGGGAAGTGCTTTCTCTCTCCCCCCTCAATTAATCTGAGCATGTGAAGAAGTCCTACTAATGACTTTAAACATAGCAATAGTTTGTATATACATTTATTTTCTTTACGTTTATGTGTTTTGCTTAACTAATACTTTCAGAGTTTTTCTTTGCTTACTATAGAAAAGAGAGATTAAGGTATGGTTGGAAAAGACGAAGTTCCAACAAAATTATTAAACTAAGAAACTCCTCAAAATTTTCAAACTTTAAAGAGTACACGTGTCGTCGCCGACACCTTCACCGTTACAATCTCCATAAGCATTCTTTTGCCTTTAATTTTTATTTAGTTTATTTGTGTTTTGCTATTTGTGTTATGTGTTTGGTTATCATATTGTACATCACTTTTATACATTGAGGACAATGTGTCGTTCAAGTGAGAGGGAGTTGTATGCAATTACATTTCCATTGCATGTTGCTTGTATACATGACTACCCACATTTGTGTAATTTGCATTTTTTTGCATGATTTTTCCGTTTCTTTTTCTTTCTCTCATTTGGTTTGCATGCTCCTGACTGTGTCAAAAGTAATGGCTGAAATTTTTAATGAGAATTAGTTTACTTTTGAACAAAATTGTTTAACTTGTGAAAATTTATTAGCTTCAGAAGTTATATGTTAAGTGTCTTTAATATAAATATACATGTTAATTTGGACATGACACTTAGTTTTACATTTAATGTCACTCACTTTTATATTTTTATCATTAGAAGTCATTTAAATAGGTAAATAATCCTAGTTACCTTTCATGTAAATAATTTCTACAAAGACATGAAGTAAGTTAAAAATGTGAATAAAAAAATAAAAAAAACGTGTGTGTTTTGAATAAGTAACTATTTTGCTAAACCGTGAGGTTAAAAATAGAGATTGTAGCTAGTTGTGAGTAGTGATATAGCTGAGTATCTAGGGACATTCATCACAAATGTTTGTTTTAGCATCAAAAGGCTAAGTTGAGTGAAAAATGCATCATAGTTGAGTAACAGGGGAACTTTCACCATAAGCTATTTACCTTCACGTCAAAAGACTAAGTTATCATTAAATAACTTAAACAATTGATGTGTGTCAATAAAAATCTACTAATCTTGTAAAAATAACGATAATTTTCATGGGAGGATAATTAGTGATAGTTTACCCTTTTAATTGATCGTTAATAGTAAACGCATGTCTGTAAGTCTTATATGTACAAAACTAAGTTGCTTATATCTTGATTGATGTGTATGTTTATATTAAAGTGCATAAACATGATGGAATTTGTTGATATATTAGAACTTGTTAAATAATTGTTGTTTAAGGACAAGTTAATTCCAAAAAAGTTAAGGCCATTGAATCATTGATTTTTATGTTGCATGTGTGCATGCTTATGTGAATTTGTGTGCATTATGTTGTTTTATGTTTAATTTTGCTTGAGGACAAGCAAAAATGTAAGTATGGGGGAATTAATAAGTGATATTAGTTATAGGATTGTCTAAGTCATTTTTTGTGATGACGTGTATGTTTAGTATAAATACTAGGATGTTTAGCCTAGGTTTTGTGTTATTTTTATATAACTTGCAAGTGTATGTGATTGTATATGATAAATTGCATGCTAGGTTATAAACGAAGGTTTTTAAGATTAGGTTTTGCATGCTTTTCATATGTTTTAATGTACATATAAATTGCATGGTTGTATGTCAATGTTTGGATAGGATTTGGACTTTTTTATGTTGATTAACAACTTACTTACGTATGGACTTATTGTAGGTAAGGATAAATAAAAGAAGAAAATAAGGTTGAAAAATTAGGTGGAAGTAAGTGATAAGAGACTAACTTACCTCGACCCTCACCTTCCATCCACCATAAGAATTGGATGGCAAGCTTGTGGTTTGTCCTAATATTGAAACTCTTCAAGAGGGAGCTAAGAGCTGGGAATCCACAATTGTTGCATTTTTTTCTATCAAAGTCCAGCTTTTCCCCTCATCTAACGTTGGGCCAATAAACTATGGAAAAAAAGGTTCTAATTGACGTCTTAATTTCAGAGGACAACCTCATCCTTTTCACATTTTTCTATGTATCTGAAGCTTATAAATGCCTTAAAGATGGTCCACGACATCTAGGAAATAACCCATCTTCTTAAAAATTTGACAGCCTAGCTTACGGTTTGAAACCATCAAGATCTAAAGTGTCCCTCTTTGGATAAACTTTCATAGTGTACACTTTGAATATTGGACCATTCAGGGGTTAAGTTTGTTAGCTAGCTACATTAGGAAACCTTTCTACATGGATGAAAACACAACTATGAAAAGGAGAATAGGTTATGCTCAGATTTGTGTTAGTATTAAACTCTCAAAGGAGCTCTCGAATGAAATACCTATTATAAGGTTAGTTGAAGACAACACATTATAGGAAGATACCATTGCCATATCTTGTCATTGTAAAGCACCTTCCAAGTCATAAGAGAAGGTTTGGAGAGCCATAGGAAAAATCTTTAAATCTAGAAGTGATTAAAAGTTGATTGGGATATATGAGCTTGAGTAGGAGTCAGAAGTGACCAAAAATAATCATACTACTCCTATAGATAATGATGATACAATAAAGAAGATGGGAGCTAATACGATGCCAACCCCTATGCCAGGTCCTAATTTTGAAATTGCTTCAGTCTAGGGAAGGGAAAAACTAAAGGAAGATAACAATATTCTTAGAGGAGATTGTCTAAGTCTTGGAAAAATTGTAAATGTCTACAATGGAGACTCTATGATTAATTCCAATGAACAACAAGGATATGATCTTGGGCTTCAACCAGTTGTATCTGATACCTCACCCAAGGCTAATATAAAATGCCATAGCTCTGAATTTAGAAATTAAACTAATACATTAACACACTATAATAAATTTGCAACACTTATTATAGCTCTAAATGATAGCACACCAGCTAAGGAATTTTGCATCAATGAACTAGGTCACAGTGAAAATTTTCAAAAAATGGAAAGGAAACGATAAAAAAGGGGAAAAGGAAAATGCTCTATAGGTTAATCCTCTTAACATGTCAATCATAACTTAGAATGTCTAAGGAATAAACTGTCCCTCAAAGCTTTTGGCTTTAAAATACTTTGTCTTTAGTAAAAAAACCATTGCTAGTAGCCTTACTTGAGACCAAAACAAAATTAGAAAATCTAAGCAAATTACATATCCTGGGTCCTCGATGGAATATGCTCTCAAACCATTGCCATCATACTTTTGGAAGAATTATCATTTGGTACAAAAACTTCAAAGACCCTTTATTCTCGGGTCATACCCCTACTATATCTAATAGCCTGTTCCAAAAACATATCATACATTATCCCTTCAAATTTAACAACTACCTTGTCAGTGACCTGGCTTCTTTGAAGCTTGTAAAAGGGGAGCAGACCTTCACTGTGTAGGGACCAAGCAATTTTGTTGTGTACATAAACTGAAACTTATCAAATAGGAGCTCAAATTATTAAGATCTATGAAAGGATCGACCATATCAACCATCCATTATATCATATCAAAACTTGAAGACATTTAATCCATAATAGCCTTAAGGCTCACTGATCAGCTGCTACTGGACACAGAGAAGATAGCTTTTTCAAAATACATGCAGGCTATCAAGAACCACAATTCTTTGCTTTAACAAAGAGTTAGAGTGAATTGGCTCAAAGTTGGTGATACTTGTACCAACTTCCTCTTCAATTCAATTCTAGTAAGGAAAAATAACAAATAAAATTTACTTTATCACATCTAGTAAGCTCACCACTCCAGAAATTCCAAGATATACAAGAGGAAGCTATAAGGTATTTTGGCTCCCTCCTTGGCACACCCAGTCTTTTGAATACTTCTATTGCTGCTCTATGTACCCTCACTTTGAAGCAAGTCTCTCCTCAAGATCTAGATTTTTTAGCAAAACCTATTGATGACAATGAAATTGAGAAAGTAGTATTTCAAATGGATGGCATAAAGGCCCCAATGCTTGATGGTTTCAATGGCTATATTTTTCTAAAAAGTCATGGAACATTACTGGAAATTTTGTGAAATAGGCTTTCTAAAAATTCTTCAAAAAAGGAGTACTTCTTAAGGAAATTAATAGAAATTTCTTTTGCTTGGTCCCTAAGAGCTCAGACCCTTTCACTTTTGAAGACTTTAGACTAATAGTATGCATCAACTTCTTTTCAAAATCGTTTCCAAAATTCTAGCTACCAGATTGAAGAAACCAATAACTCATTTCATTAGTGAGAAATAAGGAACTTTTATGAGTGATCGACATATTGGACATAATGTTCCTATAGTTTAAGAACTACCCAAGGGTTACTCCATATCCAACTATTCTCCCAACTAATCAATGAAAATAGACTTTATAAGGCTTTCGATAGTATTAGCTAGGATTTTTTATGGACAATGTTTCAAGTTTTTGGTTTCCAAATATCTTCATTAAATGGTTGAGGGAAAGCATCTCCTCAGCTACATTATCTATGCTTATTAATGTCTGTCCAACTAAGTTCTTTAAGGCTACAAGGAGTCTTTGTTGTTGGACCCCAATTTTCTCTTTACTATATGTTGGGGATTAATTTTATTATTTTGTTGCGATTAGGTATAAATCATAATAATTTTGGGGGGTAGAAAATTTTTTTTTAAGATTGATGGATTAAGAGGAGAAATTGAGATTAAAAGTAGAAAGCTTATG
>JAOQML010000008.1:27423688-27435256 GCA_027568935.1 Erythroxylum urbanii
TCTGTTTTCTAGAATATACCTTCCACCCCACGTGTCCCTTCTTCCTTTTATAAACTTTCTTAATTAAGGGTCTATCAGACCTTCAATCTTCCAAAGATCTAGCCCAATCAGCATCTGTCATTACCTCTAATCCTCCATTGGTTGTCTTCCCAAAGAACAATCCACATCTAGACTCTTCTTAAGATAACATAGGATACATTAAACAACTTCTAGATGTCTCTCAATTGGCTTATTCATAGATCTACTGATAAGCCCAACTACAAAGATGATATCAGGGCGTGTATGAGCTAGGTAAATTAACTTACTCACTAGTCTTTGGTATCTTCCTTTGTCTATCAAAGGACTGTCTTCCTCTAATTCTACTTTACTAGCCACATCAAAAGGTGTGTCAGCAGGCTTACACCCTAACATTCCTGTTTCTTGTAAGAGGTCTAGTGTATATTTTCTCTGAAAGATTGAGATACCTTGTTTTGAACGAGTAACCTCCATGCCTAGGAAATATCGAAGTTGACCCAAGTCTTTGATTTCAAACTCCGTTGTCAAGAACTTCTTAATTCCAGCAATCTCCTCCAAGTGATCACCCGTCAAGACAATGTCATCAACATAAACTATTAGTATGGCTCTCTTACCTTCGAGGTTTCTTTTGATGAACATAGTATGATCTGTCTAACATTGCATAAATCTGTGACTCTTAACAACTCGGGTAAATCTCTCAAACCATGCATGTGGAGATTGTTTAAGTCCATACAAGGACTTCTTGAGTCTACATACCTGTCCGAAATTTTCCTCTGTCTCTAGTCCCAGTGGAATATCCGTAAACACTTCCACCTCAAGGTCTCTGTTAAGGAAGGCATTTTTTACATCAAGTTGGTAGAGAAGCCACTCTAGGTTTGCTACAAGAGATAGCAAGTCTCTGATTGAACTAAGCTTTGCAAATGGAGCAAATGTCTTCTCATAGTCAACACCAGAGGATTGTGTGAATCCTTTAGCCACAAGTTGTTCTTTAAATTTGCTTATACTCTCATCTGAATTATGCTTGGCTGAAAACACCACTTACATCCAACTGTTCTTTTTCCTGCAAGAAGATGTGTCAATTCCCACGTTGAATTCTTCTCAAATGCGTACACCTCATCAAGGACAACACTCTTCCATTTTGGTTGTGCAACAGCCTCATAAACATCTCTGGGAATCTGGGTATCATCAAGAGTGGCTAGAAATGTCCCATAGTGTGGGGCTAGTCCCTTTGCTGAAACGTAGTGACTGATTGGGTGTTGTGTGCAGGATCGAGTACCCTTCCTTAAAGCAATAGGAAGATCATCAATATGTACAATACGGGAATTCAAGTGCATACATGTGTTATTATCCAGAGTTTTAGTATTCAATTTAGAGTCATGGCCTTGCAGAATGTGTTTGTGAGTCTCTTAAGGCTTCTGTCTCCTAAAGTAAACACATGGCTCTTTCTCTGTGGTAGTTGTATCAAAAAGATTGGGTTCTAAGGTGGTATTAGACACTAGTAAAGCTTGTGGTAAAAGTCCGGGTGAGATTTGAGATGGCGCAGAAATAACTGTAAGATCATTATCCTGTTCCTTAGGTATTGGATTCCCCCCCTGAATATCCGAGCTGGGATAATAGCTTTGATCTTCAAAAAATGTGACATCTATAGAGTGATAGAAATTTTTGGTGATCGGAGAGTAGCATCGATACCCCTTTTGTGTAGAGGAATATCCAAGGAAAATGCCCTCGATGACTTAAGGGTCAAGTTTGCTACGTAGGTGAGGAGAAATATGGGCAGATGAGGTGGGTATATCTATGAGGATTTTTAAGGGTATAACTCAAGGAGTTTGTCATGTGGGGTTTGAAATTGAAATACCCGAGACGGTATTCGATTGATAAGTTAGATGGCAGTCATCACTGTTTTTCCCCAAAATAGTTTTGGCCCATTCATGGTCATCATTAAGGATCGAACCACTTCGAGTAAGTGCCTGTTCTTCCTTTCGACAACTCCATTTTGTTGTGAGGTGTCTATATAGGAACCCAAATGTAGGATCCCCTTTTCACTTAGGAAAGAACCCAATTATGCCTCAAAGTATTCTCTGCCATTGTCTATCTTTAGTGCCTAAATCCATGTTTGGAATTGTGTTTCTACCATCTTGTAGAAGTTTTGGAAGATCTTCTTCGTCAGGAATAGCCGTGTGATTTTAGTGTGGTTATCAATAAAGGTAATAAACGACCTTTGGCCAGTAACTGCCTTGATTCTGGATGGACCCCAAACATCACTATGTATCATAGAAAAAGGATGGGTTGGTTTATGAGTATGGAGAGGATAAGAATTTTGGGTGTGCTTCGCATACTAACAAATCTTGCAGTTTGGAAATTTTTTATTTTTATTGATAAGATTAGGGCAACATTTCCTCAAGTACAAGAAATTTGGATGACCTAGACCGTAATGCCATAACATTTCGACACTATACTTATTTTTATCAAGGACAGACGCAGCAAATGAACTTTTCTGACTCCCTTCCCTGGAGGTGTCAGCCTGTAGGAGATAGAGGACTGCACATAATTCAGAACTGCCAATCATCTTTTCTAAACCTAAAGCCTGAAAAACATACAAATTAGGCAAGAATTTAGCAACACAGTTGAGATCCTTTGTGATTTAGCTAATGGAAAGTAGATTACAATTGGGCTTTGGCACAAATAAGACATTTTTCAGGATGATATCTCTGGTCAAACAAACAGATCAGGTACGAGCAATTTTGATTAGGGTGCCATCACTATATTATTACCATTACATGGAGAGAGGTTTCGAAGACTGTAGGATCTCTTGTTATGTGATCTAATGCTCCAGAGTCTATAATCCATGACTAAGAGTCAGTTTTCTTAACATGGAAAGCCAAAGCATCATTACCTTGTTGTTGTGCTATAGAGGCAATAGTTCTACTCAGTGCAGTATTAACTGAAGAAGAAATATTTTGCAACGTTTCTTGTAGGAGTTTTTGGAGTGTCTCCGTTTGATCTTTACTGAAGGGGCTAGATTCATTCAATGTCCCTTGTTCCAAGGTTGCTACGTGGCCTCTGGCCCCCCTATCTTGAAAGGAACGTGGTTTCTAATCTGCAGGCTTGCCATGGATCTTCCAATAGATCTCCTTCATATGCCCTAGTTTTTGGCAGTGATAACATGGTGGACAAGTGTGTTTCCCTTGCTGGGCATGCGGAGTCATGTGACTAATTCCGCATTGCAAGGACCAATCTCTCGCTAGTTTGATTGTTGTTTGCTACTCCTAACATAAATTTCCACCTACTTTCTTCCCGTCAAATTTTTGAGAAAACTTCTCGAATGCTTGGCAATAGCTTGGTGCCTAGAACTCTCCCCCTTACTTCATCCAAATCTTTATTTAAACCCAACAAGAATTTGTAGATGTGTTCCTTCTCGAGTATACATTTGTACCTTTTCGCATCATTTGGACATTCCCATTCGGTCTCTTCCAGAATATCCAGTTGTTGCAAAAAATTTAGTGAGAGTGTTGTAGTACTCTACTGTTGACATTTCTCCTTGTTTCAGATCTTGGAGAAAGCCCTTTATTTCAAACACTATTGAGGTGCTGTCTCTGTTAGAGTAGGTTTCACAAACAGCTTGTTGGAATTTCAAGTGTGAGTAGAAATCCCACATTGAAAAAAGATGAAATTAGTGATGGACATATAAGTGGAAATGACTCATAAACCTAATGCCTTAAAATTTTGGGTTGAAATGTGGTGTCAAGGCTCACGAGTATGTTCCCCCACTAGGCCCATAATATAGATCTCCCATGAAAGTGGGCTCTCCAAACCCAACAAGTGATATCAGAACTGATGATTCGGCAAGGGACAAATATGGAGACGATAGTCAGATCCCGTGGTTTCCTCCCCAAGTGAAAAAGCAAGGAGACTCTTGGTGGGTCCAAACTAGTGGAGTAGAAGAACTCTTGTGACGCCATATACTCGAGCTACTAAGAAAAAGACTTTCGCTCAAGAAAGAGCCCAAGTCCAATGTGAAAGTTCACACTTGAGGGGGAGATTGTTGGGATTTCAAGTGTGAGTGGGAATCCCACATTATAAAGAGATGGAATTAGTGAGAGACATATAAGTGGAAAGAACCCATAAAGCTAATGCCTTTGGTTTTAGGTTGAAATGTGGTGTCAAGGACCATGAGTATATTCCTTCACTAGGTCCATGATGTAGATCTCCTATAAAAGTGGGCTCCCCAAACCCAACACAACTTCCCAGATTTCTGTCGCTGTTTTGTAGTACATAAAATTCTCCCCAGTTTCATTTGTCATCGAGTTTAATAGCTAGGACATTACCATGCTATTCTCCACTTTCCATACTCGATATGTTGGTTTATTCTCCTTTGGTGTCGTTGCTGCTCCGGTTAGATAATCTTCTGTGCCTTTCCCACACATAAATATCATCATTGATTGAAACCATTGAATGAATTGTTTCCATTCAGATTGTGACTGTTATGGGAATGTTAGAATGTTTGGGTTGGCTAATTAGTTGGGTTGTAGAATTCTGAAGGTTTGTAATGGTTTCAGATGGGCTCTCAACGTTTCCAGCCATGGTGCCCTGGGGTATGTCGTCATGAATTTGATTTGATTTGGGAAAGAAAATGGTTCAGATCGAGTGCTCTGATACCATAAAGAATTTGGAATGCTTTCTGATTTATTCCATGACTTCTTAACTAACAATTACAAATAGCAAAGACATATATATAGCCTAAATAAACAGCAGCCCTAATCATAGAATTAAAACATATTGCCTAAATTAAGGCAATAATCTTAACAGCTGGTCGTGAATCAATCACAACTTTTATTCTAATTTGACAAGTTCCTTAAATTATGGACTTCCATAGATCTTGCTCATTCCTAAAAACATGGGATAGCAGTCCCACTAATCTTGCTCGTAGTTCCATATAGGCATTCCTATGATCGTAATTGAGAACTTATCATTATTATTGTTGAATCAAAAGCTTTGAAGGGATTTTATTCATCCTTGTCCTTAGAAAAAGCTTTAATTTAGGTTCTTTATTAACTATTTATCTTATCTAACTTGATAGTGGTGATCAACCCTAGAATGTTATCTCTCAATTCCTTTTTTTAATAGTGTGTGGTGATTATTTCTTGGATTAAACTTATTTCTGATAAAACTGTAATAAATCCTATCATATTAATATCAAATCCCATTAATGTTATTAGTGAGAGTCGTATCATTTCATAAATGTCTTAAGAAAGAAATCGAGTACCCAATGAAGCAAGAATTGTTTTCTTAGTGTCATTTTAGTTCTATGCGAAATCTGAATAAGACAAATCATGGGGAATGAGATAACAATAAGCCTTTCATTCCTGTTGAGGGGACTGAACCAGCCAATGGGTTGTTACCAAACCCTGTTAAAATAGTGAGGGATTAAAGGTGAAACGAATGTTGGTAGTTGCAAAATTGCTAAGACAACCAGTAGCAAATACTTGCATGAAAGAAGCAAGATCTTGTGCTTTTGGTGTGATAAAGAATTTGTACCAGGAATTTCCAAAAAGAAATTTGTACCTGAACACAAGTGCAAGGATAGACAATTTCACAGGTTTATTGTGGAGGAAGTGAATGAAGTGAATGAGAATGATGGGGCCGTGGAGTAAGTAATTGATAAAGGAGATTCAAGTCAACCTTCTATACTTTTACAAATAATGACTGGTGTGTTTAGTGAGAATTTCCAACAAATGAAGATAATGAGGCAATTCAAGAATAGACCTTTGCAGATTTTAATTGATGGAGGGAGTAAAAACAACTTTGTGAGTGTGTGGAGCAAAAGAGGTTGTTTGGTGGAGAAAATAGAACAGTTGAGGGTAGTATGCAATTATTCTGTATGGAATATGTAGGGATTTCTGTTGGAATATCACTGGTCAACAGTTCTCAACTGATACATTGATTATAAAGATTGGTGGGAGTGGTGTGGTACATGGAGTTCAGTAGTTAGTTTCGATGAATGATTGGATGTTCAATTATTTCAAAGGTACTATATAATTACTTTTGAAGGGTCGAGTGATTCAGCTGCAAAGTAAGTAGGGAAAGGAGATGCAATCCATTACCAAAAAGAAGATTGTTATAATTATTGAAACTGCATGTAATAGAATATTTGAAATTAAAAAGAAAATAAGAATATAACTTGACGCATTTCACCAAAGAAATTCAAGGTTAGGTAGAACCACAGCACGCCTTCTTTGAAGTATTAGCAAAGCAAATCATTCGTGTTATAAAGTAGGGCATGTTTCTGGTGACACTTAAAGATATCAGAGACATAGGCATGCTTCTTGTGACACTTACAGATATCAGAGACATCTCTGCTGCTTTCAAGGACTAGAAATTGGTAAGTGAAGCAATCAATGACACAAATTTTGGTAGCAAAGGCTCACAGAAATGACTTAATACAGTTACGTTGATAACAACACATCACCTTGAATGTGGCAAGCGATTATCTTGGAAAACATCATCCAAAAGATATTATAACGACCTTATATCAAATTCAGGCCATGAACTTACTTGATCAACTTGGATGGCTTGCATATTCTCTGAACTTGTCCCCTGGACCCGAAAAAGTGCCATCTTTTCTTCATTATAGGTTTCATCCACAATTCCTTTTTCTGAAATGTACTTCTTATATCCTTTGCTCAAACCTCCCTGATACACAATACAACACGAAGTTCTCGTAATTTCAACAGAATATTACATGATATACCAAATGTAATTGAGTTTATTAGGAAAGAAAAGTAGGAGAACGCCAAAAGCTCTTTCAAGAGAGACCTTGAAAATCATAGCTGTCTGGAAAATCAAGAAAAATAGTCGTGGCTCCTTACCCTGAATAACTTGAGCCTGAATGAAGAACATGTAAATTGAAGTCAGATTTATTTTTTGGTTAAATGATAAATTCAATTTGATTCAACCAAGAGCATAAGTAATTAGGTAATAACAAGCAAGGAATGCCATTTAAGATGAAAAGCAAAGCTAAAGATTAGGTAAAAACATGAAGCAGATGATTGTGGTAGTCTTATCGCATCATTTCAGATCAAACATTGAGTACAGCTGTAAAAGATTTTAGATGTAGCTAGCTAATGCCAAAAAGAAGATATCAATACTGCTGAGGCCGATTGTTGCTTCTGGTAATTCAACTTAACCATCTAATATCTTACAGGTACAATGATTTCAAAGATACAGGTACAATTAAATATAAGCATAATTTTACCACAACTGCATTCCCCTTGATTGATTCTGCCATAGCACTCATATGGGATATAGCACCAACTCTGTCCTCCTGCAAGCAGAAAAATATAAACAATGAATTAGATAAGAGATGCACTATTTATATGTGTTCTCTTAATTTTCAAAAAGATAGAAAATGGTATAGTTCCAATCATTGAACTATATGGAGATGATAAGTAACACTTTACTCCATTTCAGAACAAACAAAAAAGTAAGTTTTATATGTTTAGACCAAAGGGAAAGAGGAAAGTAATATATGTATCAAGTTTAAATTTTGAATAAATTGTTTTATTCACCATTACACTCTCATGACCCAACCATGCATAAAATAAATTGTCATCCCTTCCGTCTCCAGGGTATGTGTATTGAACAACATAGCAATCTCCAGTAAAAAGCTTTGTTTGATCAGCAACTGGAATAAGAGTGGCCTCATCACCATTAACCTGCCAAACCTGCATAGTGCGTTTACATCAATTGTAAATCTAGGATGATATTGGTTGGTATTCGCAACTTTATGAAATCAGATGATTTCTGTAAGAATATACTTTTAGTTTTCCTCGGCAATTTATATGTGGTTGAGAATCTTTTTCATCAGGAAGTTCCTTCACATCATAGCCTTGTTGCTTAAACATTGCTGAAAATGGATAGAATTATCATCAGCATAAGAGATTCCAAAATAGTTTATTACAAGGCCACTAGTTTCTCATCTTTCTTTTCAGTTTGGTTTGAATAAGTAACAAACCTGCTACTTTCCCCCGACCTTCCTCATACAACTTGGTCTCCACCACTTGTGGCCAACTCTCAAAGTAAGACCTAAAAGTGGAAGTTTCCAACCCTTCAGCCAGAAAAGTTAAATGGCTTGTAGTAGACCTGTCCTGCTCTCTCACAAGATTCTGCAAAAAAGTATTGGGTAGCCATCTTAGGAACAGCGGTCGAGAAATCTGTTAGGAAGCATTAAGATCATAAGTATATTTAGCCTTCATGCATCTTTGCATGGATCCTATTCTTAATGCAGTTACGTTCTTGAAATTCAATTTCAGGTTTGATAGTGGTAAGGTTATATTATTGTTTTCTAGAATATGTTGGTGTGCGTCCTTCCTAAAAGTTTTTTGGCACCAGGCATTCAGTTCCCAAAGATTTCATATCAGTTTCTGTCAGTGGACATGCGGCATGAGGCAAAAAGAAGAAGAAGAAGAAGAAGAAGATTTCCTCACTTCAACTACTGAAATTGATGATTTGCGTTCACTAATAGAGGAATTTCCCCCCATCCACACGAAAATGTCAGATCCAGCATCCAGCATATAGCACTTGTTTGACTCGAGAATTTCTCTGCCCAACAGGTTACTTTCACATGGAAATAGTTTTCCCTGGGCTGTAATACTGCTAACAAGAAAGCTGTTAGTCAACTAAAATATTTGTTGCCTAAACAGGATAGGTTGCATAATATTGACAGAATGTTATGCAGAATATGGTAAAACTAATTGAAAATAATTCTTTCTTTTCCTCATGTACATTCTTTAGTTGTACATACTAGAGATAACAAACAATATACAAACTTCTTGACTTATACTCACATGGTATTAGGCAGTTCTCATCATCGCTTTGCCATATCAATAAGGTAAGTTGAGGTGACAGAAAACTGAACAGTTGTATGCAAACAGGATGACTACGTGCACACATACAAGTAGACACATTTCACATTCTATCAAAATTTAAACCGATGATCTTGGAGGGGAAAAGTTGCTAGGTGCAGAAAGATTGTTGACAAGCATCAAGAAAGTTTGGTATTTAGATGCCATTACAAAGTCTTGGTAATTTCCAGAAGGACGATAAGTTATTGAAGATACTGATACAAAAGTAAAACTAAACTGACCAGAATAGGTGCGCAGATGGATTTTCATGTTGTTTCTGAACACTGGAACTCAAATCCCGTGGGATGGGAGCATAACCACCAAACATACTCCAGAATTCACCAACATCTGCATCACCAACCAATTTCCCATCGTCTGCAGCATCAAAACAATTGTTATGATGACATCCTTACATGAGAAATGAAGAAGTGAAGAGCGAGAACAAGAGATCCTCACCTATTGTTGTCACCTCACAGTTGCCTCCATGCTTGTGCTCCTTGATATACTGAACAACCTCTAAAGCTTTAGCTCTTTCCTGTATGCTGGAGTTGCAGCCGCTAAAGATAAAAATGTTTGATGCAGTATCAAGTATAAATACTTCATCATGGTTCAAAGATGACCGAGCAAAAGGCACCTGTCAACATGCACATCACCAAAAGGTATGCGTTGACTTACATTTAATCGTAGACAACTATCATCCAGAAACTTCCAAAGTATGAGATCTTACCTCTTTCACAGAGACAGCATGGTCTCCCTTGCATGTATACAAGCTGATTTTATAAGCTTTACTATGCACATTTCCAGGCAGAGAAGAGTATACGCCTTCAATAGGTATAATACAAGGCTTGAAGTATGACAAGAACTTTTCTGTTTCTTGGCCCTGAACTTCCCTATACTGTACTGCACAGGACCCTAAAGCTGAATCCAATTCCAGAGCTTTATCTGATGCCAACACAGATTCCACCTGCATATACGGTAAAGATTCACCTTAGAAACTTCTACAGAAATGCATTCTATCAATCATAAAGTGTCTAGTAAGCCATCTGCAATTTTAACACTAAGACTACTATTCGCTTGACAATTTTCCATATGTCTTATTGTAACGGGAACAAAATCAAATTACAATCTGTCTGAGAGGAATCTGATTCTCAATCCTACGCACCCTACACATTTGAATATTCGGCTCTGTTGACTTATCATCAATTGAAACTTCAATTAATTTGGTTAATCGTATTCAGTATTACTATTGAGCATGCATTAAGTTAATTGATATACAACAATTTAAAGTTGATATGTGTGAAATAGACAACATGGAATTGGAAGGGGATATAGACCTCGTTTGCATACTTTCCCAGCCAATAATGCACATCATATCGAGAAGGCCCGCTTCTCGGGAAAATTGTCTGTCTCCGGAAATTAAAAACAATATATTAAATCCCAACAAAAATTATTTAGCGAGCAAAATTAAAAGATTAAAAACTTAACCCAGTTGGTGACATTTAACACAACATAACTAATTGAACTCAACACGACAACATTTTTGTCCAACAACAACTTACGTTAAGAACTAAATACGAATTTCCCGCGTAGAACTTGCCGTGCATAGATTTCGGGACGCGAACCAATTGGAGATTCTCGACGCACCAAATCTCAACACCACTAAGCGTAAGAATACAAGATAAGGAACCAAAAATAAACCTCTTTTCTCTTTCTTTTTTTAATTAAAACATTAAAGAAAATGAAAGGACAAAGGATACGGTTTGGTCCCTGAACCATGAAAGGCCGAGTCCACGTCGTTAGAGTAGTGAGACATTTAGTTTTAAGAAGCAAAGCCAGAACAATCAAGCTCCGTTAGTCGTAGCTGGAGTTGAGATCTGAAGATATTTGCGGGTGAGATGGTGAAGTAACGTAGAGAATTGCCAAGCAGGAGTTTGGTTGTTAAAGTTAATTATGGAGAAGACGAAGAAGAAAGGGGAAGAAACTGCACCAAAGTTAAAGTTTGGGAGACACAAATTAGACTTAAATTATTAACTTGAAATATATTTTCTTAATGTTGAAGGCAGCTAATCACGAGGGCCCACAATCCTCCTCTTTTTAAGTTCCCGCTCATTACTTATCACTTGCCATTAGCGATGGAACTCGCTCAAATAGTCTTCTAAACTGGAATTACTTGATGAATCTTGCATGCCATAGAGTTGGGATTGAGTTTATAATTAAGGGAATACCGTATGGGCATAATCCTGCATTCCACTGGAACAAACGAAAAAGAGGTCATAATTGAGACTGAATGATGAATAACTTTCTCGTGCTTTGTTCTTTTTGTTTCTTCCTCCTCCTCGTGAATCTCAACATCATTAGATCATATCATAACATGAATAAGTTACAATAGGCGTTTATATCGTCCACCCCCTCCAACCTTTTTGCTTTTTTCTTATTTCAAGTGTAAGATCTTATTGTAAGGAAGTCGGGACATGATTTGATCATTACACAAATTTTTTATTCGATTTTTTAGAGCTAAGATTAGTTAAGGAAATGTTTTTATATTTTAGTCTATAAAATCGACTAATTCTTATGTAAGAAAGGAATATAATGTGTGTTAATATTTTTATATTCTATTAATATTTAGTTTTAATAAAATAATGAATAAGAATAT
>JAOQML010000008.1:27455267-27467304 GCA_027568935.1 Erythroxylum urbanii
ATGTACCAATATTTTCATGTGCAAAAATTACATTTTCACAAATACATGAGCATGAGATATGTTTGTCCTAACTTCTCTAATTGGTCTTCTCGTAGACCCGTTTCTCTGATCTGACCCTTTATGTGGGAACGGGATGTTACACTATAGACATACAAGTAATGTTCCAAATAGAATTCTTATTGGGGTTAATTAAGTGTACTTTTTCTCTAACAAGCATCCATACATTCGATTAAGTATCATCATACTTTATTCTATAAGATAGATTACTTCTTGTATAATAAAGAAACATAATTTGTGATAATGTTTTTACATTTTATTAATGTCTAATAATAATAGAATGATGACAAGGAATAATACATTAATTTAATATAAATCTTATAATTATGATCTCATTATAATTTCATTTGCAATATACATTTACCCTATATACTTTATCATATATATCTGAATATGTACAAGATAAAAAAATTCCTTTAAATAATTATGTCACTAAACTGCAACCAACTGATTGGCTATTGGGTGTAAACCAACACTTATGTCATAGGTGTTTGTGGTTATTAAATAGATCATGAAAATATTGAGTAAAGGACTACTGAACTAGTAATGCCTAATAATAAATGTCCATTTTATTCAATTAAGGAATAAGTATATAACATATATATGGGCTTACGCATTTGTTTTCTTCCCTAACATCCCAAAATAATGGTAATTAATATAGCAATGATAATCATAATAATAAGTTACAATTGGTTTTAGCTTCTAAGCACTCTTACCCCTTGAAAGGAGAAATTACACGTCCCATGAAAACTTTATATATGCCTTACCCTTACACTTGTTTAAGGTTTCATAAGAGATGGTAACATGTTGGATCAGGTTAAGTTTAGATGATATTATCTAATACGAATTTTGACCTGATCAAACTTAGATACCTTGAAGTTTGATTAAAATTAAAGTCAAAATGATGCTAGACTAAATGTCGTCCTTAAATGCCATATGTTATAATTAGCTTGTAACTGTTATTATTGAAAGTCTCACACTTTGGACTACAACTTTAATTAACACTAACTGAAGTCTTAATTACTCCCAAACTTAATTGAATTATGGTATTTGTCACTCAATTTTTTAAAAGTAACATTGCTTAATGTCAAAACGAATCACTCAATAAAGGATTCATATATTGTTTTAGAAAACATGAAAATTAGTCAATAGTTAAATGTAAGCAATGTCATAAAATTTTTCTTACCAAGACATGCTACAATATGCCAAATTAAATTTACTGATAAAGTACAAAAGTCTCTTCTTATTATTAATTATTTGTAGAGGGATTAATTATCTAACAAACCATTCTTATAAAAAAAATGTCTTTGTTAGAAGAAACTTAGGGTAAGCCTTCATTTAGATTTTCAAACTGCCAAAATGTGGTTTCTCTCTTCCTTTGTCACTTTTCTATATTGTTCTTTCCTTTCCCCTGTACAAGAGAATATGTCATCCAAATTTTATTGATTATTACTATAATTCAATTATCCAAAATTCTTTCTACCTCATCATCAAATTGTTTTTAGACTACTGATGGGACATGTTTACTTTTACTTCTTGAAGAATCTATTGCATCCTTATGAAAGGATTTTAAGAAGTTGACATGGAAAATATGAAGCACCTACAACCTTTACAACAACTTGAGTTAACAATGTTGATTTCCAAATGGAATATGAAAGAAGGAGACTAATTATGTATATTTATTTATTGGCCTATTTGAAAATTAACTAATGAATTGTCTTATTTAATAAATGTTTATGACAAATTCATATAAAATAAAGGACATTAATTATGTATATTTATTTATTGGCCTATTTGAAAATTAACTAATAAATTGTCTTCTTTAATGAATGTTTATGACAAATTCATATAAAATAATGATAAAAGCAAACACAACAATAACAAAAGATATATGAAAAGTAGATGTATAGTAATTTGACTAAATCTTATTAAAGATCAAGAGAAAACCCTCAGAATATATGTCACACTAATTTATCTAATTTATACTAGCAAAATGATATACAACTTAAAACCTCCCTTTCTTACTCACACTAATGAACTAAGGTTCAATATGGTTTATGTAAGCGTACATAAACTCAAACGCTCTGTTTTTCCTCTTATGACTCTTAGAAACTCTCTAGTATGCTAAAGATTCTTCCCACAACTTATTTATGGTCTATTTGTATCTATGATCAACTAAAATAGTTGTTAGATAAATAAGGTAGTTGTTAGAACGACTAGTATCTGGGCATATTTGGATAGTAGACTACTTAACTTTGATTAGTTAACTAATCACCAGTTAGGTTACCGACCAAGTAGATACAAAATTAAATTTCTATAACTTTTAAAACTCATCACTTGCTAGTTGGTCATAACCTTCTGCAGTAGTTGACCACCAGTCATCCCATTAACTAGCTAATGGTCTACCTAGTTGCACACTACACATTTTTGTAACTTTTTGTTACTTTATGTTGCCAACTTATCCAAATCCTTAGGGTAGTTGAGCTCCTATAGAAACCAAGATAAAAAATTTAAAAACTCGTGTCTTTTTAAAGATAAAATACCTTTGTTAAAGATTGAAAAAAAACAATGTAAAAATTCTCAAAATTTTATTTGAAGATCAAGAGGTATTCTTTAAAGATAAAATAATTTTTTCTTGATTATGAAAGAATTTATATTTTATGTGTTACAAGCAAATAGTTGTACAATGATTGAGCTTATAGTTCATTAAAATGACCAAGATAAAATTACAAGAAAGATGACAATACTTTATTTAAATCTTAATATGGTTGATTCCTCCTTTATTCTTGGTTCTTCACTTGAATTCCCTTGAAGCTATTTTAAATTGCATATATGCTCTAATTTGCTCATTTTCTCCATCCCTTTATTGTCCAATTTATTTAATTGTCTCATTTGCTCACTTTACTCTTATGTTGAGCTTCATCTTTTAATATTGCTTAATTTCATTATAATAGAGCTACTAATATCACCAAAATTAAATTTATTAATAGCAATACATTTTTTACTATTAGAACTATAGGCTAAGATTTTACTTAATCTAATAGGAAACAACATTCCCATCTTTCAACATAATGAAGAAGCATCCATTTAGGAATCAAGCCCTTATTTTTTAACTTATTGTTTTATTTTCTTCCAAACCTAAAATGTAAGCATAAGCAACACCCTATCATTACTAATGAATTCTTCTAGTTAGTAATTTTTTATGTGACAAACAACTTTGTGGAGGTTATCTCTAGCTTCGTCGAACACTTTTTTCCCATTCCTAACAAACCAATAAGTTGTTGGACATATATTCTAGTATTTTTTTATTTCTAAAGTTTTCTTTATTTTAAATTAATTGCTTACAAAATAAAGCAAGTACACTTGTCATTGATGACTAATATAATAGTAAGTAGAGTGTAGATCTTACGGAGAAGCTATATATGTTTAGAAACTCTCTTAATAATAACTAGTTGGTCTTAAAATTAAAAAGAAAACAAAATATAAATAATAAGTATTAAAATAAGAAACAAAGCAAGTAAGTAAATAGAAAATAAATAAATAAAATATTTTACACAAACATTTTCGAACCATTAAAAATAATAGACAAAAAAACCATGACATAATTAATTCTAGATAAAGATCCTTATATTGTTGATAGGTTGATCTATTAAGATGAGTCAAGATCTTGATCTTCTAATGAAAAAGACTTTGAAATTGATCTCTAAAGGGCTATTAAACCTTTTGGAGGCTAACCTTAATAGTTTTAGAGAGAAAAGAATGTTAAGTTGTATAAAGTCTCTAAAAGTCTTCTAAAAATGATTGTTTTAAACATGCTTTATCTGCTTAAGACAAGGCAAGAGATATTATCATGTTATGAGATATGGTAATGTGCAATTCAAGTAACTTATTAATCTACATTGATCATGGATTAGTATGAAAAATGATGAATAAAATTTGAGCATTAAATAAATTATATTCCATTAATTTTGGTCCAAGTAATAGGTTAAAGTTACTATTAGTTCAAGTAACCATTTAAAATTATAACCTAATTAAATAAGGTATTTAAGAACAATTGTTCACCATCCTATCAAAAGATTGGATGACATTTCAAACAACTTCATTATGATCCATGGAAATTTTAAAAAATATTTTTGTAGTAATTTGTTTCAATATTGTTTGTTAATTACTTATTGATACATACTATTTACTTATTATATGGTCATTTTACATACATAGTATAATTGTTTAATTTAAGTTGAAATTTGAAAGATTATTAGTTTAATTTGAGGTTTAATGATAATTTAATGTAAGTATATAGAAATTTAGGTTGTTAATGAACATTCTAACTAAGCAAATAATGATAATCCTTAGATATTTTGATTCAATTGTTTACTCTTTATAGAATTGAAACTTATCTTACGTTAATAGTTATTGTGATTGATTTGCTTAAACAAGCAAAAAATATATGTATAGGCAAATTTGATGTATGTATAGCATACATTTACACACACACACATAGTTTTTTACTATATTTCCTTCTAAAATTATTTTGATTTGATTGGTTCTATTTGATGTTTGAGCTAATATTGGATAACTTTCTTTAGGTGTAATTATGGCCAAGGATTAAGGAGTTTACAAGTTAAAATAATATTCATTTGATTTAAGACGACCTCAAGCATAGATCTATTACAACTTATGTCCCTCTCTAGATAGAAGAGCTAGGAGAAAAAATTAGACATGACCTAACACACTGTCATGTGACAAGTCTTGTTTCCTTCTAAAACAAGATTTAAAGACATAGTTTTATACTCAGACATATCAGAGCCTGTGTTATGTGACATAGAAGTTACAGTCAAGTATATAGCCTCCTATATGGGTGTGTTAGTACTCATGTTCCTTTATAGATAAGAAGTTGGAGGTACAAATGTATACGTGGCCTGGGACATGGATGCATCCTAAACTATGTTTGTAACTAAATTCTTTATTTAAAGTGAGAAAGAGACCTTAGTGAGGAGAATTTTTTAGTTGTTTTCATTTTTTCAATTTTTAAACTAGGGTTAGCAGTCGAATGAGAGAGAAGCCCTATAATAAGCTTTAAGTTGTCTTTTAACAAGGAAAAGTTTTTGGAATAATCCCAACAAAGTGAAATACTTCCAAAGATTAAGAATCTATTAAAGAGTTTTCTTTATTCAATGATTTCACGAATTCTTTTATTTTTTAATTGTTTTAAGGATAATGAATGGCTAAATCTTTATTAACGTCTGAATATAAGGAACCTTAATCTTGTCTTATATATATTGATTTCAATTATTTTATTTATATTTGTGAAATTTTATTGTTGTTCTTAATGCTGATTGGATATAAATGAAATCTTAAATAATATATTAATTTGCACCCAAATGTTTGAAATAAATTGACCTAGATATTAATATTAAAAATTAAATAGGTGCTAGAAATAAGCCCATATAATTCTTTTGGTATAAAAATATTGGGTAATCAATTTATAGACAGGTTGTTGTATATCAAAAGGTAACAATTAATTAACTTAAGATTTTTTTTAGAAATAACTAAATCATGATTATACTATAACATTTGGGAGAATTCGTATCCAGAAGTTTCTTACCTTTATTTTGTATGATTAATTATTTATTTTATTTTATTTCTATTGGTATCTTTATCTATCTGGTATAAGTTTAGGTTTAGATTGAATCAATCACAATTGTTATTATTGACTAGATAACAGTAAAGGAGATATACTTAGTACTTAATTAATTATCTTAGGAATAATGCTCTAATTATCACTATACTATTACAAATTGATAGATATACTTGTCTAGAGTCAATAACATTAAAGCATAGAAAAAAATATAAGTAACTAAAATATAATAAGCATAATAATGTATTAAAATAAACATAATATTGCTCTAAAATTTGAGATCTCATAAGGCTAACATTATTGAACATAAAAATGCAGATAACTCCAATAAGAATGGTGGACAAGATAGGTCTTTCAACAACAATAAGTATGGTCAGTTCAAGCATAAAAGGATTGATGGTGACTGTTGGTGGTGCCACAAGCTAGGCCATTTTACTGCTTTTTGTCAAGCTAGAATCAACCATAAAAGGAAGGGCGAAGGACATAAACCACGACAATTCAGTAAAGGAAACTATAAGGGGTACCAATGGGGAAATTAGAAGAGTTTTGGTAAGCCTGAAGTTAATGTGGCCAAAGTTGTTGGTGGTGATGATGAGGAGATCATTACTGCTGTGGTTTCTGAAGTCAACCTTGCTGGAAACTTGGATGAGTGGATTGTGACACAGGAGTCACATGCCACATCTACTCCAACAAGGAACTATTCAAGGAGTTGAATGATGCTGTAAATGGTGAGTTTATATACATGGACAATTCTAGCAAAGTTCCTATCTAAGGAGTCAAAAAGGTCAATCTCAAACTCACTCCTGGAAAAGTTTTGGCTTTAGAAAATATTTTATTTGTTCCTGATGTTTGTAGAAACTTGATTTCTGGTGCCTTACTTAATAAGGCTAGTGTTAAACTTACTTTTGATTCTCATAACTAGTTTTGACTAGGAATGGGAACTTGCTTTTGCAATGGGGCCTTATTTGTACTTGATGTTGAAATGAATGCATCCACTTTTTCTGCTTATACTGTTGAGTCTTTAGACCTATGACACCCTAGACTTGGGAATATAAATGTGAGAACAATTAAAAGAATGAAAAACTTAAACTTGTTACCTAACCAGATCACCAATTAAATAGAAAAATGTCAAATTTGTGTTAAGGCTAAACACTCTAAGAAACCTTTTAAGTTAATGACCGAGAGAGATTCACAATTGATGGACTTAGTGCACAAAGATTTGGGTGATTTTAAGATTTGTGTGAATAAATGAGGCATGGGATATTATATTACTTTTGTAGATGATTGTTCTTGATTTACTAAGGTTTACTTATTGAAAAATAAAAGTGATGCAGAGGAAGTGTTTACAAAATAAAAAGTTGAGGTTGAAAACCAATTGGAAAGGAAAATTAAAAGATTAAGGTCTGATTAAGGTGGTGAATATAATACCAATTTCCTTGTTGATTATTATGGAAAAGTTGGAATTATTTATGAGCTTTCAGCCCCTTATACACTTGAACAAAATGGAATAGCTGGAAGGAAAATTCAAACACTTAAGGATGTGATGAATGCAATGTTGATTTCTTTGGGTATACCTAACTTTACGTAGGGGTAAGCTATTCTTTCAGATTGTTATGTTTTAAACGGAGTCCCTCAATAAAAACTAGATCGAACCTTATAAAATTTGGAAAGATTATCCACCTAATTTGAGTTTTTTTGAAAATGTGAGGGTGTTTTGCTAAGGTTACTCTACTTGAACATAAGAGGAAGAAAATTGGGCTTAAGATCATTTATTATATTTTTGTGGGATATGCCTCTAATAGTGTTACCTATAGATTTATGGTTAGGGAAGAGGGATCCAGTACTTATGGACCAATTGTAGAGTCAAGAGATGTAATTTTCTTTAAGGATATATTTCCTATTAAAGTGAGTGTGCAATCTCCCAGAGAATATGTCCCTAGTTCTTTTATCAATGATGATATAGTAGAAGAGGAAATTGTTGAATTAAGGAGAAGCAAAAGAGCTAGAGTACCCACCAGTTTTGGTTTTGAATTTATTACTTCCTTTATGGTGGAAAATTTTGATGAGATAGATGATGATTTTGTAGTCACTTATATTGTTAAGGAAGTTCCCAAAACTTGTGAAGAAATAATGAGATCTGTGGATGCTGCGTTTTGGAAGGAAGTTATAGATAGTGAGTTAAAGTCAATTAAGTCTAACAAAACTTAGGTTTTAGTTGATTACTTCAAGGTTATAAGCCTTTGGAGTGTCAGTGGATCTTCAAAAAGGAATTAAGACCTGAAGGAATCATTGAGAGGTTAAAGGCAAGACTTGTGATTAAAGGCTTTAAACGAAAGGAGGGATTGGACTTCTTTGATAGTTACTCTCTTGTTACTAAAATTACATATATATAAGAATGTTATTTGCTATTGCCTCAGCGTTTAAGCTTCATGTGCACCAAATGGATGTTAAGACAACTTTATTGAATGTTGATCTTGATGAGAAAATTTACATGGTCCAGCTTGAGGGGTTTGCAGTGCCTGGTCAGGAGTAAAAGGTGTGTAAGTTGGTTAAGAATTTGTACAAACTAAAACAAGCTCCCAAATAGTGGCATGAGAAATTTGAAAGTGAGGTTTTCAAACATGGTTTCACTTTTTATAATTCTGATTATTGCATTTATGTGAAATTTGATGCCACTAGATGTGTGATCATAACCCTTCACGTGGATGATTTGCTTATTTTTAATACTAGCTTATCTGCCATTGATACTACCAAGACTCTGCTAAAGTCTTCCTTCAATATGAAAGATCTTAGACCTGTAGACTTTATTTTGGTAGTTAAAGTTGATAGGAATGACTCTGGTTTTAGGTTGAACCAAACTCATTATGTTGAGAAAATTTTGAAGAAGTTTGGTTATTATGATGTTCAGTGATATGAATGGATTTTGCTATATTTTTTATGTTATTTCATTTTAATTCATTCCTATTTTTGTGTTTAATTGCATTTTGTGTTCTTATTGATTTTACATGTAGATTTAATGATGGAATACAAATACAAGATTAAAGCATTAAGTTTTGAAGCCATTAGTAGCTAGGAAGGCTGTCTATGATACAACCAATAAAGTGAAAAAAAGACTTGGAGAAGTATCAAAGAGGCTGTCCAAAATGATAGCCAAATGTGTTTAATGGAGAGCCAAAAACCTATCTAAAAGGGCAACTCTTGAAGCTTTCCTTACACACCAAACGACATCATCTTTGGAGGTTCTCTTTGTTTCAAGACGCAGCTCAATTGGCTTTTAAAAATCCAGCAATACATCATCACCATCAGCGTTTGAGGAGAGGAGTTTCACGCATGAAATGCAGTAGCTGGAGGACGTTGACAAAGAAGAAACATCGTCATTTGGCTAGCAAAATGCAGACGTAGTGAGAAGTAGCAACAAGGGTGTGTAATACGTGAGGTTTTAAGAGGTGTGAATAGTACCAATGTACCAGAAAATAAATCATAAAAGCATAAGAACAGAAGCGCAGAAGAGGGAAAGTAAGGAGTAGTGAAACGAAAAAAAGAGCATGACAGAAGCATGGACTAACACGTAGTACGAGAAAATAGAAGAAGGTGAAATGCAGGGCAGGAGTCTATGCCAAGTAGCAGTCCACACATGGGAGTAACACAGCAGCTGGAAAGGAGGCTTTAAAATGCAGCATTTGATGGAGCCTTTATCCACACCAAAATGACACAGCACAGGAGGATAGCACCAAGGAACAAAACAACGATAGGAGAAGTGGAGAACATCAGCTGCTAGGATGGACGAAATGACGACATTTGGCCAAGACATTTGCAAGTTTGTGTGAACAATAAGGTGGTCACCAACATTAATTTTCACATCAAATGAACAGTGAGAGAGAGTAGCGTGGGAAATAAATAGAGAATAAAGCTTGCGATAGAAAAAGAGAGTGGAGAGGTGACGACTTTAACTTGGAGACTGTTGGCTTAAAGCTTGGAGCCTTCCTTGCTTTTCAGGAGATGTAGCATGTCCATAGCAACCTTTTTGGATTTAATTTCAATTATTGCACTGTTTTGCTTGGTGTTTGCTACAGCTTTAGTTTTCTAACCAAATGCTTGTTTTTCCTTTATCATATCTGAATGTTTTATGTTTATTTGTCTTAACCAAATGCTTTAATTTCCAGCTCATTAGTTTGATGCTTAGTTTAATTCTTTCTTTATTTTAATGTCTTTTTGTTTTTATTGTTTGAACTTGGGATTTTGATTAATGAATGGCTTTGGTTTAATTTTCTAGCATTGATTTAATTTAATTAAGTATGGTTTATGTTTGTTTAGTCTTTGTTTTGATTAATTTAATCATATGTGGCTAGTTGCTTAAGGACTTGAAGGTATAGGAAGGATTAAGGATGAAAATTGTGAGAATTTGAATTTGGTTTTGCTTAGTTTGGTGTTTCTAGACTTAGGTTAGTTTGGGACTTTATGTAAAATTCCATGGATTAGGTGTTATCCTTAGGATTGATCACCTTTTAGGTAATTCCCTAATCCTAAAACTTAGAATGAGCATATGATATGTAATAGTCTATAGCAATTCCCAAAAGTAGCAATATGTTAGCTGAATTTGTTAGGATGCTTAATCAACTAATCTAGGGTCCCATACCTTTAGATTACACTTTCCTAGCTTGCGTGTTAGTGGCCTAAGTTAGTTATTCCTTAGTATTTAAAACTTCTCTACTATTAAATCTAGAGAACTTGTTCTAGGTTATAGATGGAGAGAAGGGTATCTTTGGAGCTTGTTAGATTCACCTAAGTTAACTGAGGGTTTTAGAACTTGTTCGAACCTATAAGCTAATACCATAGCTAGAATACCATTTATCTAAATTCAAGGATCAATAGTCATTCTTGAATCCCGATGATGTCTTCGGCCCATTTCTTTGTTATTGTTAGTAGTCTTTTCATGTTTTGTTTTGTGTTTATTAAATCTTAGTTTCTTCCGCTTTCATCATTCCAAGTTTTTTTTTTCGTGTTTTCCTTTGCTTTGCAACATTAGGGATAGCAGTTCACCCTAGCTCCCTAAGGATTTGAGCTTGGCTCACCTTAGCTACGTAGTTAGGTTATTAGGTATTTTATTATTTGGTAGCTTACAACGAGCTTCACCAAATTTTTGGCATCGTTGCTAGGGAGTTGGAGTATGTTAATTGTTGTTTCTTGTGTTTTTTTATTTTTGTTTTTGCTTATCTTTTTCATTCTTCCATCGGTTTGCATGTCCTACAATGCCTCAAAACACATTTGTTTACATAAATTTGTTGAGAAAAACAGAGATTCATTACTTACTCCACTTAATACTTTCTCTTTTTTTCCTATTACAGGTTGCACCAAATTTCATCAAAGAGAGCGAGGAATCCATACACATCTTCCTGAGAGAGTTCGTTCCTTATCCTTCAAAGAAGCAGTTGATGAGAGTTTAGAAGAAACAAAAGAGAATATGAAACACCATCAATGCACCTTAAAGGAGCTTGCAGCTCCTCTTTTCAATCCTAATCTGCTTTGTATCAATTATCCAGATGGTGAGTCAGAGGTTGAAATTAAACCTAGCCCCAAATAGGTGCATTGTCTACTTTTACGAGTTTTTGTGACACCAGCTCATTAAGATCAGGCTACAACACAGATCCCAACAAGTTTTTAAAGGAGTTCCATATTGCACGTTTAGGTGGGAGGCCAACGGGAATCTCAGCGGAGTAACTCAAGCTAAAGGCATTTCCCTTTACCTTAGCAGATGTAGACAAGGAGTGGTTGTATGACTTGCCCGCCAACTTAGTCAATACATAGGAGCAAATGCAATAAGTGTTTCTAGAGAAGTACTACCTTGCCTCAAGAGCCACGAACATCAGGAAGGAGATCTGTGGCGTTCGACAAGACATAGAAGAGTCTTTGTATGAGTATTGGGAACGTTTCAAGAAGCTCTGCAATAGCTACCAAACCATAAGATAAGTGACCAATTATTAATCCAATATTTCTATGAAGGTTTGCTTCCTTTGGAAAGGAATATGATAGACGTTACGAGTGGTGGAGGCTTGGTAGGTAGGATGTTGAATGTTAGACCCCGATTCTTTTCCTACTAATAAGCATGTGATTAGTCTATGTTGAGGTTTAATTTGATTAATTTGTTATGGTTAGGTATTAATTAGAATGTCTTTGGGTGCAGGAAATTTTTTTTAGATTGATGGATTAAAGGGAGAAATTAAATTTAAGTTAGAATATTCTTATGGTATTAGTTAGAATTAAAAGGACAAGGTCATGTAGGGACTTTTTGGGAAGAACACTTAGGTTATTAAAAGTTAAGGCTTATAAGGAGGGGCAATTAGG
>JAOQML010000008.1:27476425-27491020 GCA_027568935.1 Erythroxylum urbanii
ACTATATATAATTAAATATATTTTATTTTAATTTAAAGATACAAATAGAAAATAGAAACCAAAAACCTAATAAAAAAGTGAAACTAAATCAGTATATTCTAGTCTCCCTCTCTCTTTGAGGGCCACGTCAGCGGGGTCGAACTCTGAAATGAGAATGGAAACGCTGCGTTTTATGACAGAGACGGCTCACTTTTAATTTGGGTTAACCCGACCACGGTGGAGGGTGTATCCCAAGATCCACCTCCGAGATTGAGAAAGCAGAAGAGGGGGCACACAATTTAGAAAAGGAAGACAAATCAGATATGAACCCATTAACGTTGGTGAAGAGAATACAGAACTTGAATTCCAAAGAAGCAGCTTTGGGTATATCTGAGGCAGCTTCATGGCACGCAAAATACAAAGACTCCGCCTATGTTTTCGTGGGCGGCATCCCTTTTGACCTCACTGAAGGGGATCTCCTCGCTGTCTTTGCTCAGTCAGTATACATAATCTATTTATTCATTTTATTTCAGTATTTGGTCAATAGGGTTTTAGAGGTTTGATGATTCTAACTTGAATTTTCCCCAGATACGGGGAGATTGTAGATGTGAATCTTGTTAGAGACAAGGGGACTGGTAAATCCAAAGGCTTTGCTTTTATTGCTTACGAGGATCAAAGAAGTACTAATCTTGCTGTAGGTCGGTGCTTTTTCTTTCCTTTTCTCACATGGGCCATAACGCTTTGATGATTAATTTACGTTTTTCACAATTGATTGGCTGTTTTATGTTTTTGGTTTTTCAGATAATCTGAATGGAGCTCAGATTCTTGGTCGAGTTGTGAGGGTTGATCATGTAACCAAGTACAAAAAGAAAGAAGAAGATGATGAAGAGACAGAGCGACAGAAGAGAGAGGCTCGAGGGATATGTCGTGCCTTTCAGAGAGGTGAATGTACTCGTGGAGCTGGTTGTAAATTTTCCCATGACGAGCAGGTAGCTATATGGTAGATTTTACATGGAGACTTTTTTGTTTCAACGCTTATATTGATGCCATCTAAATTTCCTATGAATATAAACTTGAGTTGTTTAACTGCCAAAAGCAGGACTATCTGTTGATGACTAGAAATTGAACTAATGCAATTCCCGATCCAGATAGTGACATGTTGATTGGCTCTTATGGATCAAGCATGTGAGCATTGCCACTGCATTGTTCCATCTCAGTTTAGATAATAAATGGGATTGGTAGGGCTGAAAGTTTTCTGCCTTTAGTTAAGTTTTGTTTTTTGAACATCTGATAACTTTTTTGCAATTAACTATACAAGGTTGGCTGGGGAAATGTTTGTGTCATTTTTTCTTCTTACTAGCTGCTTAACTGTTGTATACTGCTTCCACATGCGTTCTATTAGAATCCTCATGTCAATTTATGGCACCTTCTGGATTTGGGAATTTGCCATGAAGCAGGCAATTTCAATTCCGTTATGCTTTTTAATTTTTGGTAGCCTGTCTGATTATGCTTTACTTTCTTTCTTGATGCAGAGAGCTGCAAACACAGGTTGGGGTCATGAGGATAACCGTTCCAGGTGGGGACATGATAGGTTTGAGCATCCAGAAAAGCAGGACAAGTTATCTGGAAATGACAGGTCTTTGAAGAACCACCCAACACAGGGTGGGAGAAGGGAGGAAAGAAGATCAAGAGGACAGAAAGATAACGAAATTGAGCAAAAATCAGGAGTTTATAATATGAGGGAACAGAGAAAGTTAAGAAGCTCTGAAGATAACACGTTGGAGCTGAAGCTGAGAGAAGATGGATATGATCGAAATAACCAGAGATTGAGGAAGTACGACGATGATAAATTTGAGCCAAAGTCAGTGCAAAATGATTATAAAATGGACCAGAGATTGACGAGACATGAAGGTGATGAATTTGAACGAAGAGATGACCATAGAAGGGAAGAGAAAAGATCAGAAAGGCATGAATCAAAATCCTATCTTGAAGAGGATCAAGAGAGGAAAAGGAGAGACAGATGGTCTGGACACGATAGGGTTTCGTCTTCCCATCGTCACAGAGAGAGAGGATCGCATGCATAAATCAGAATCCCAATGATCTGTTTTAATGTATCATCCAGTAGCGTCGATCGTAAACTTTGCCATGCAACAATTACACTTTCAAAACTTCCCATGGGCAGAATGTTGGTCATATACTTGCTTTGTCAAAACAGTTGAAATGTTGAGAGTAATTGATAGCTCTTTGTTGGTAAAATAGAAGCCTGTGGTTTGTTATGGCTAAGATGATTGCGCTTTTTTTTCCAATTTACATCGAGGTGTTGCTTTTCTTTCTTGTTCACTTTACTTCGGTAATATGCTGTTGATCTAATTGATGTCATTCCCCAATTTTGAGGTCAAGACTCCCTGCCCTCTTACTTTTCCCACAGAACGACGGTCACCAGGCAACTTGAATCTCTGTTTCGAGCATGTAATTGGATGAATGAGAGTATACTATATTTTATCCAAAAAGACAGAGATATACGATATGTGTGTGTGTGTGTATGTTGGTGTTACATGTCAGGTAGAAATGCTCTAAGAATTTGTATTCAACTTCTTATTGACGATAGAATTGGACTTTGGAAAATTTAGAAAATAGAGTTCTAAGTGATCAAAAGTGCTAAAATATATTGAAATGAAATGAAATTTGAAATGAACAAAGCAATTGATTATTGCAAAAGTAAAATTGATATAATAAAAGTAAATCTGCAATGTAAAGAAAGTTGGAAAAATAGCAAAGTATTTTTGAAAGAAGTTGATTGTTTTCCCTAAAGATTGATTTTTGTTGTAGTGTGATTATTTTAGTTTCCTTTTTCGGTATAATTCTCTCATTCTTAAGCAAATTTTGCTATAATTGTCCACTTCCCTACATTTTAGCTACCTAAATGTTATTGTCTCAACTTCTATATCTTGGACTTTTGCTCAAGTAACTTTCTAATTTCTAATCCACTCAGCTATGTTTTTGCTACTTACCTTCTACTATTTTCTCGACTTTCATATTCTAGACTTTCACAAATTCAACAAATTTCTTCCCACTTTCTTAGTTTTTCGTTACTCATACTCATGAATTATTTAACTAAATATTATTGAGTTTTCATTTCTGGGTTAACTTCCCTTAACTAATTAGTTTTTAAGGCTAAATGAGCTTGATTATTTTTATGCTATCAATAATTGCCTCCTGCATGTACTGGGTTGAGCAAACTAAATATAAGATATAGAAATCCCCTCAAATTGCATCCCAATGGCTTTTCATATTCTATCATGAGTTAGGTTTGGTGCAGTGGCGGTAGCCCAGGGGGGCAAGGGGGGGCTACCGCCACCCCTAATGAAATTTTTTAAAAGTACTAATATGTATACACACACGTTTATATATATACTATAACATAAATATATAAAAATTGTTTTGCTTCGCCCCCCTTAAAAGTTAGCCGGAGTTTCGCCACTGCAGACATATACACGTGTATCTGATGGACACACGTGCATATGTCAGTTGGGAATGGGGTGTTACAAGTTATGCTTAATTGATTCATATGAATTGTTGAGATTCGAATATGTAAAAGGAAAAATGAAAAGATTGCTAAGTTAGGGAAAAAAGAAGTAAAAAGAACAATGAATATCCATTAGGGGACAATATTATATAGAGAAAAATAGGAATAGAAATTTAAGCTTAGTGTAATCCAATACAAAAGTCAATAGGACTGGTTTGATTTGATTAGGCTTCAAGTTGGGTTTAGGCCTAGTTGGTTGACTTGAAGTTCGATATGAAAAGCCTGCCAACTCGAGCTCCCTTTATCAAAACAATATCATTTTAGTATAATTAATTAAAATAATGTAATTTTAGTTTGTAAGTATAAATAATGTCAGTTGTACTGTAATGATATCATTTTATATCAGGTCTTAATGTAAAACTTAAAGTACACGATGGGAGAAAACTAAGTGCCATTTCTATAAACTAAGCTATTAGGAGGAAGAATGGCCAGGAAAAGGAGTATCTATAATATAAGGGGTACCATCAATAATCTTATTCCTTTCATTCTCAATTACTTTTGTAAAGTGTTTTATGGCGTATCTTAATTGAAGTATCTATTGTAATTATTGCTTGGTTTTCTTCCCTAGGCTGCTTGTTAAGTAGCTTTCAATTTCTAGTTCAACGTCTTCTGGTGTTCTAAAATTCTAGATGTACTTTAGTAGCATTTATAGCTAGATCAATGAATTTTATAATTCCTACTTTTGTATATAACTCACTTTGTAAGTATGAAGAAGTCTAAAGTTAACTTTGAGAATGGAAATAGCGACGATAGCAAATGCTTAAGGATGGTATCAGTTCTAGTAAAAAAAAAACCTTCATAGAGGATGTAGATATTGTAGCTGCATAAGGGTGGAGTAGGGAACTGAGATGTTTATGGCATATGTTTAGGAATATGATTCCCATTAATTGTATCATCAATCTTATATATAAATCGTCCTTTTTTGTAATGGTTTAAATATATATAAGTACAAAGAATTCTTCTTTTTTTAAGCTCCTTCTCTTTTTACATGATATTAGAGCTCCCTTTGTAAAAAAATAAGTAATCTCTCAATCTTCTAGTTCTTGTTTTTTTGGGAGATAATTTGGTTATATAAGTAATGTTTAGTATATACTAGACTTTTTCTCTTAAAACAAATCACAACAGTATAAACCTAATATGCTAACACCTCTTTAGGCACCCCTACATGCCATTAAAATTTTAAAGTTTAGTTATAAATTTCTTAACTTCTAAAGATAGAAGAAGACTTAGACGATGCCATTTATACCCCTAATCCAAAATCAATGTCACTTCCACTTCAGAAACATAGAGGTCTAGCCAATAAAATTGTTTATATGTCATACTTTAATTGGTCAACTCACTATAAGGTGTCATCTAGTTAGCTACTAAGACATCTATCATGTCTGCTTAAAAACGGTTTCCCATACCACATCATCATACCATGCCAACTTATTAGCAAGCCTTTAACTAACCAATTTGAATGTTTTCTTAACTCAAGTCAATTCTAAAGGTTTTTTGGGTATTTTAAACTTATTTTTAGGGTCAAATTAGTCAACTTCTAGTTTTAAAGATAAATTTCTTTGTTTTATTTTTTAAAACCATGTTATTAAGAAAATTTCTCTTCCATATACTATGGATACTTCTAAACATCGTAAATACATTCCTAAACTGATAAATGTCATCTTTGATGGATCCAACCATGATTTTAGGACTAAGGAAATGTGCAATTTTCTTAAAGTTAGACTTCTTTGGTTTATTATTAATGCAGAAAAACCTAAATCTATTTAAAGGCCATATAAAGTAGAAGATATATTCATAAAATTTTTAATATCTTATAATGGTATGAATCATCAAATTCTAACATGATTATGTATTAACTGTTCCAAAGTAATCAAGCTAAATTTTTGATGGTTTGATACTATTAAAGTGATATAGGATTTTTTTTAGAAGGCTATTATTATGTATCTATGATGTCAATCAATTTCACCTCTATAAATGACTTTATTTCATGCAATAACATTCTAACTAAGCTATTCAAAACTAGGTCTAAATTATAAATCTTTGGATTAGTTGGCATTTGAATACCCTTCTTGGCCTAATACTCAAGTTGTAACTACTTTTGTTATTCTTTTTGGTTGAATGCATATTTATTACATGTTAATGACTCTCAAAGATGAGTTTGAGTTATCTTCATATCTCATCTTCATCAAGGATCTCTACCAAGACTTAGTAATATAATCAAAGAACTAATTATGAAAGATACCAGACTCAACACCCTCTAAATGGAGAAATCTACTTAATTTATTGATAACGTTCTTTCCATTCAAACTATCTCTTATCAAGCTTGTAACTCTTAAAACTTTGTTACAAAGAAGATATTTTATTACTATTATAAAAAGAGTGTCATATATTTGATTGTTAGAAATGACTAAGGTAACTCCTTCCAGTTCTCTCAACCTATTACTATTGATGTTATTGCCTTATAAGTGCATAATTTTTCATATTTTTAGGTTTATACTTGGTGTATCTCATTTGTTTATTTGTATGATTTCATTTTTTATACTTAATTGTTTCATATTTCATTTTTAACTTGTAGTTCAGTTATTTGGAGCAAAAGGAGTGAATTAGATAAATTTGGAGACGTTTTCACTAAGTCATAAAGTTGTAAGGAAGAACAAGACCTAGTACATATGTGTAAAGAGTTTGAGGGTGTTGATGTGTTACACGTTTCTATTTAAGGAGTATATGCTCATGGTATATGTTGATGATTACATGTTTATACATGTGTTTACTTCATATTTAAATCCTATTTTTTAGAATTACACAGCAAAGTACAAAGTTGTGTACTTGCTCATGTCCACCTAAAAAACCTAATTTTTAAAATATAAAATACAAAAATGAAAAGAAAAAAAGAGAGCTTCAACAGGCATAAATATATGTCCTAAATCAGAAGAGAGAATGAAGAACTACCAAGGAGATGTATTTAGAGTGGATTTTCTACGATTTGAAGTGGATTTCCTAGAGATTAAAAGGGATTTAATCATTTTTATTTTAGTTTTATCTTTTTCTTTTAATTTTTATGATATGTCTTCCATTATTAGGAATTAAATCTTTATGGTACCTGGATGTGATAAACCCAGATATTTCATTTTATAGTTATTTCATTTTAATTTAATTTATTCTTCAATTTCCTTAAGATTCAATTGTGTGTTCTTTCTTTTTCTTAAATTAATATGTGTTGATATATTTATTTATGTTTGATTTTATGCATTTGAGATTGAGGAATCCTTTATATGAATTGATCTAGTATAATTTCAGTGATTTGCATGAAATTTTAAAGAGGCTAACGTAAATCTTCCGGACTCCAACCTAATAGAGAAATCCATACATTGATTAATGTAATTCTAATAATTTTAATTAGAAAGAGATTTTAATTAATTAATGAAGGATTAGTTGTTAATAATCTAAAAATATATATTAATATAATAATAGAATTTCCACTATCTGAAGAAATTTAGGTTAAATTGATGTGTGAAGTCTTATTTGTACAAGTCCTAGGGGGATTCACTATTCCGGTACCGCTACTTTTATTGTTTGTTTCTTGATTAATCTTTGTTCTAGCTAGTCAACTGTGTATATTTGTTTTAGTTTATTTCATTAATTTTAATTTTAACCAATCACCATCTTCATAACCTATACTATAGAAGTGACATATGCACTTACCTGAAAAAGATCTACAGGAAGGAGATCGAACACATCATTTCTATAGAGGGATTAATGGAGAATACATCTCCTAAATTTTCTTTGAAAGATCTTTACGACCTTTTATAAAAACTTTAACAAGATTCTGGTATTTTCCTCTCTTTTACTCTTTGCACATCAAGTACTTACTCCTCATATTACCTTGATTATGTTTATTGTAACCACACGACCTATAAAATTTTCATATTTGATTTCTTAAAAATTCCTCGTTTTTGGGATCAAACATCAACTCAAGCTACACAAGATTCAAAATTGAAGGAGAGATAAAGAGTTTCTTGAATAGGTTGTAAATAGTTCAAATTAGGTGTAAAAATTTACTAAATATCCATCGAAAAAATTTATAGGACCATAGATAAAGAATCGAGAAAAGAAGGCCAAAGAAGTTTTTGATAACTTAATGATAGATCTTTATGTGAAGGGTATATTTTTCCACTTTAAGAGATTGAATTCAAGCTCATAATATTGTTTCAATTAAAGGAGAAAGCTATGAACAAAGAACATAATGTAACTAACATAGTGTCTAATTGGTATCGGTTGGAGAGGGGAACGAAGTATGCCTTATAAGGGTATGGATACCTCTCCCTCATAGACGTGTTTTCCTAAGGTGTGGGAAAAGCAAAATTGTGAAGGCTTGGCTGGGCTAAGGCCCAAAGCAGACAATATCTATAGGCAGGTGGTCTAGGGCTATTATATGAGTCATTTAGGATGTTTAATAATAAAATGAAATGTGTAAAGTATTAAAGTAGTATAAAAAGGCAAAAGAAGACACAATTTGGTTTATTTGAAAGGAGGATTCGTGAGAACCAAAAAGAAAGAAAGAAAAGAAGAGAGAAAGAGGGAGAATTCATCCAAGGAGAAGAGGAAGAAGAGAGGTGCCATTTTTGGTAGATTTGGAGTAGAAGAAATCTTGACCTAGGATTGGTGTTCATCAATTTCCTAAGAAATTAGGAGAAAAAGTGGTAAGTCTTTTATAGTTTAAGTTGATTATTTTTTGGATTCCATATGGAATGGAATTATTTAAGATCAAAGGTTGTTTTTGACTTATTATGGAGTAGGTAATAAACTTGAAATCATGTAAAGGTTGAAAACAACAAAAGTGAATCAACAAACCAAGGTTAGGGTTATGATGTTCATGATATGTATTTGATGTTAAAGAAGTAAAGAAATGAAAAAGGATTGAATTAGAATTGGTTTGAGTTCATTATGTGTAATGAAGAGAAGTTGGGTTAAGAAAAATGGAAGGATAGTGAAAGAGTGGTGTATTCGAGCAAGCGAGGAAATATTAGAGAAAAATTGTAATTTTTGATTTGATGAGTTTAAATGGTGCTTGGTATGGACTTTAGGTGAAATGTGTTGAAAAGTTTGAAAGAAAGTCGAATAGTATATATATATATGTGTGTGTGTGTGTGTGTGTGTGTGTAGTAAGGACAATTCACTAAAGAGGAAAGTAATTGACGGTGTAATTCGTTGAAGTTCAATTACAGTTAAGGTGTAAATAACCCGAAATCTTAAGGTTGTTTTCATGAAAAATCAAATGGAGAAAGTTAGTGTGACTTATTCGGCTTTATTATGATTTAAACAGAAGGGATGATGTTTTAAGTAAATTTCAGAGTTAGATTCTAAAATGGAAACCAATGGAATAACTTATGGTAGTTAAAACCGAATTGATAGATGTAATGCTTTATTTCTTATAGTGGAAATAAATGATTAAACTAATTGCAAATTGTGTAGGTCAAGAAGAGACACTTAACACGTGAACGTACTTGGCGATAAACGACAAAATAGTGAGTGTATCTTTAAACTGATTTTATGAAAGAAAAATGGTTTCTATTTTATCATGAAAGGTATGTTTATGAATAAGTTCATTGGTGTTGCTACTTGAATTTGAAAGCTAATTTTTATGAGATTTATATATATGCTTTGAGATGGCATCAAATTGAAATTGCATATGCACTGAATTGGCATGAAAATGAAAGTTGAACATGAATTGAATTGGTATAGAAATGTGGCGCACTTGTGTATTAATTGTTGTTTAGCCTGTGGTGTGCCGTTAGGTCTCTTTATACATATGATTATACCAATCAGAGTACGTCCTAATGTGCATGGCAGTGTCTGAGGGCCCGTCTGTCACTATCAGTAGGTGGTGTCATGTCTGTCAGTATATCTTACGAGTCGCTCTTTGCACATATGGAGTATATATTGTGCTAGCACTATTACAGGTAAGCGATGTAGAACTAGCTCTGTAACCACTGATTTCTATGTAATGTCAGCACCGTTATGGGTAAGCGATGCAAAATCAACTCCATAACAATCAGTATATGGTGGTCAAACTAGTGCAGGTAAGCGATGCAGAATCAACTCCATTACTAGAGGTTAGCTAAGAACGAGTAAGTGGTGCAAAACCAGCCCAATGGCCTTACACCTAACTGTACCAAATGAAAAACAAAATTTTAAAAGAGAAAGTTCATAAAACTATCGATTGCCATCTCTGTTTACCTTACAAGAAAAGAGGAACTTGATTGTGTTTTACATGTGCATTGATTATATGAATTTGTTATGTCAAAACATTGGTTATTGCTTGAAAAGAAAGGAAAATTATCTTTGTTCTTTATGAAGGTTAATGTTTGTAGAAATGTTTTGTACGAAAACCATAATACTCACTGAGTTTGTTTAGCTTACCCTTTATTTTATGTTCTTTTTTTTAATTTTAACCTCCCAGGGCACGCTCAAAGATTTTAGTAGCTGAGATTCCACCATTTGAGTAGCTACCTTCCTCACGTGCGGCTATGTAGGTAGTTTTTCTTGCGCATTTGTTTTATATGTATTAAATAATCATAAAAATGTTTTGAACATCTTTTGTGTACAGATAGATTGCAAATGTTTTACTATGTATAGCTCATCATCTTCATAAATATGTCCTGATCTTGGTTTTGTGAAAATATGGTTATTTATAAATGTTCTTTTCTTTAACTAAATATATGAATGTGTTTGAACCTTTGAGATAATTTTTTAATGGACTTGAAGTCTAGAAGTAGCTGTGGTGCTTTGGTTAAATGGATAGAAGTGTTTTGAATTGTTAAATAACAATAACAACTGTTATACTGTTGAAATTTTTAATGAAGGTTACTTTTAAAAACTTCCACTGCTACCCATTCTTTTTCTTCATATTGTTTTAAAATATTTTGAAGAAAAGAGAAAAGGCTTAGCTCCAAGACAACTTTCCAGTTGGATTGGACATCGAATAGGGGGTTTTTGTGGGATGCTGGGCAGGTCACCTAGTCATTAGGAAAGGGGCCTGTTAGAGACTACAAAAGAATTAACTAGATCTATAATTTGCAAACTTTATAGAGAAGTTAAAGAAATTACAACTTAACTTATCTTTTGCAGAAGTTTTGGAGCATTGATTGACCTATTTTAAGTTAGCTAATACTGTAATAATTGTAAGTGCATGATGTAGCTGTAGCTAGTACCAGCAAGTACGAGTCATTCCCATAAAGACTATGAATACTAGTACTTACCCTTCCCCTATTATCTAGCCTAAGGATTGATTTTTGATTTTTAATGAAAAAACTAAAACTAAGGCAAGTAAAATAAAATAGGAAACGAAATTGAACAGAGAATTAAGGAAGCACTCGAAAATTATCGATATCAAGTAATTAGTATCTAGATTTCGAATCCTCCAAACCTATAACCGATTTATAATTTATAATGCAATTGTCTTATTGGTTAGTTAGGTCGTGGAGATTCCTAAGGTATGCTAGTAGCTGATCTGGAGTCTACTAATAACTGATCCTAAGGTTTCTAACCGAATTATTCAGGTTAAATCTTATAAGATTGCGTTATTGATTTATGAGTCCCTCTATTAGGTTTGACCCTAATTCGGATGATTTATGTCATTTTTTCTCTGAGGTTATAATAACTATTTCCAATTATCGTGGATTTATCCAAACTTAGGATTTCTCAATTGCTACATTGAAATCAATCAATCAATTGCATTAACAAAATAATCAACATATGTTAAAGTATCCAAATAGGGTTCATCTAACCTAGACACTAACGATATAATTAGTTACACATTTCCAGATACGAAATCAGATACACATATACAAAAACTTAAATTGAAATCAATGAAATCATAATTCTAAATCTCCTTAATTATTTTTTATCGAGTATCATGATGATGTAGATGTTTGATCTTGTATTTTGGTGTATTCATTGATAAAATCTTTGTGTCTCTCACTCCTCTAGCTCAAAATCACCTCTGGAATCATCTTTGGAACTTTTAGAACAATGCCTACCGGTTCCTCCTTTGATTTTCCTCTGAAACATCAAATTTATATCAAAATTTAATTTTTCGGGTTGTGCATAGTCGTGTGCACTGTCGTATGCATGGCCATGCATAGGAACATGCATAACTGGAAATCGCTGAATATCATGAAAGTGCACGAGTGTACAAAAATGCACTATCATACATTCCTTCCAAATTGTTGATTTTCTATTTTATGCTATGTTTTTGCTCGAATTCTTCTCCTTTAAGTCCCTGAAGGAAATTATCATCTGTAAACACACTTGAAGCACATTAAGTTCTAAATATACAATAAAAGTATAAAATATCAAATTAGAATACATTAAAAAATATAGTCAATTAACCTTCTATAAAGTATAACCAAGTACGCAAAATTTTGAAGACATCTTATCAAACAAGCAAACTTAGGAGGATAACTAAATGGTTTCTTTGACTGAAAGTTGTAGCTCTATAATTACTAGCCATATGCCTTCAAAATTGAAGGACCTAGAGAGCTTATGCCTTTGACAGTTTTTAGGAAACTGGGGCTAGGAGAAGTAAAGCCAACATCCTTACTCATTCAGTTGGTGGATCAATCTATTTAATTTATAGAAAAACCATTTAGCGTGGTGGAGGATTTGCTAATAAAAGTGCACAAGTTTTTTATTCTTGTAGATTTTGTAATGCTGGAAATTGGAAAGGATCAAACTTGTCCTTTAATTATTAGTAGACCATTTATAAATATAGGAAGGGATTTGGTGGATGTTTATGAAAGGAAACATTATTCTTTAAATTGGTACGGAGCAAGTTAAATTTAATATGAATAAAGTACTGGTGAATCTAAAGGAAACAACTCTATATGAAGAATGATATAGTAGATGAATGCATAAAACAGTTAGAGGAATGCAATGAAGAAGAAGTGAGTGATAGGGAAGTAAAAGATAATAAAGAGCAAGAGGAGGATAAGTTGGTTGAAAAATTAAAACAAGAATCATTGGTAAGGATGGAAGGACCTTTGTCAACCTCCATTGAGAAACATTCCTTTGTAGAGTTAAACACCAATGGTGAACAAAAAATGAGAGTGGTGGATACAATTTGAAAGTAAATGAGAGCTATAGGACCAAAAATTTTAGACATAAGAAGAATAGGTCCTAATGTGAAGATGCATAGGACCTTGATATTTAAAAGATGAATTAGATGAAAATAATGGCACTAAATGGTCAAATTGCTTACTTTAAACTTAGTATATTATACATAGTTAGTTTTTTTGTAAATTTTGTTTGAAATTACTTTTTTGTTTTTATGTTTATATTTATTTTACAGTGAGTTTGAATGATGTATTTCATAATTTGAAGTGTGTCAAATGGTTAGAAAAAATATATAAGAGGTTGCATGGTAGCGTGGTTGCATTATCTCACAATTTTAGAGGAGTAACATACTAGCATGATCGTGCAAATATCGCATGATCATGCATAGTTTGTTCCTAATATCTGGTGTAATTGTGCAGCCCTTGCATAATAGACCTAGAGGGATTTTTCCCAGTTGCACAATCGTGCACCTAATTTTCCCACTCCCACTTCAAACTATAGCCTACTGAAAGCATTTTTCTTCTTCCTTCTCTCACTTTTTTCTTTTTAAATTAGTAGCCACTTTCTCTGTTTTCTTATTTTATCTTAAATTTCACTCACTTTCTACAAATATTTTATGCTTTTCTTTCAATTTTCTTCTGTTTAAACATTCCGTACCTTCAAATCTATTGTTTCTTAACTAGAAATAACCTTTTTGTGGGATTTTGTAAGAAATTTTCTGCCCTTTTCCTCTCCTACTTTTTTTGGTATTTTTGTGATTCTTTTGCAATTGCAATTTTTTCACCAAGATGGCACCAAGAGTTAAGCAACTTGCCTGCAATTTTGAGCCGAAAGTGAAAATTAAGGTATTCATAAGTGGTGCACAAAATTTGGGGGCTAATTTTGATGCTCCTTTCCTAATCTTTTCTCAAGAAGAAGGTGAGAGATTTCGCAAACTTAAGTTTGAAAATATTGTTGCACCTTGTTATTTCAATTTTAAATTTTTGGAAGATTTGAATTTGAAAGACAAAGTTGGTTCTTTAAGTTCAAAAATTCACTGGGATAAAATTTATTGATTATGATTATATTGTTTTTAAAGAATTAACCCTTAAGTTATACACTATATTGCTTAAAGCTAAGCAAGTTAGAAAATTTTTTGTTTTAATTAAAAGAGAAACCATGCAATATGGACTATTTTATTATGGAAGAAATATTTGGTTTCCCAATTTTTACAAACATACTGACTTCCATGCTGCTGTGTATTAGAATAAATTGACTAGGTATATGTGTTTGAGCCACATAATGCATTGAATGATGTAATACAAAGTCTGGAACATTTGTTACTCCATAAATTTGTGTCACACTATTTTGACAAAGAGTCAAAGTAACAAAATTTCCACAAGGATTTATTTTTACTTTGATGCATGGATAAAAAAATCAATGTTTACACAATAACTCATATTTTTTATACAATAGTTACTTTACTTTCAAAGAAAAGTAGCTATTTAGTCATGGGTTGTTTAGATTCCACGGTGTTGATTATGAAGGAATAACCCCTGTTTAGTCAAAAAGATTAAATAATACTCATTTGAGGAGGGCTAAGATCTTGGAGCTCTAGTTTTGCTCCACTAAGACAACATCAAAAACATGAATCTTGTAATAAAGAGTCAAAAGATGAAGAAGGATGGGAGACGATGCTTAACAAACTGAAAGAGAAAAGCAAATGCCTTGAGGGTCATCTGGATGCTACGGAGAGACAATTTAAGGAGGTGGTGTGACATCAGCTGTAACATCCCCTCACCTATGGGAAGGGTAAAATAGTAATTTGGAACGGGTTAGGAGTGTTTAACCTTGTTTAGCTATGTTCATGCATTCATATATGCACATGAATAGTAAATTTTGCACATGTAAATGACTGTACATGCATTCATGACATT
>JAOQML010000008.1:27514842-27527831 GCA_027568935.1 Erythroxylum urbanii
ATAAATAATCCCTAGTCATAGGATTAATAAGACAGGACATTATTAATTCAGATAGACTAGCACATATTATACTCCTTGATTTAATCAAGCAGTGGATCTCATAAACTGTAAGCATAAGATGTTTAGAGTTAACATGTGGATGCTTAATAACAGTAGTAATTACATTGGATGACCCACTATGAGATTATCGTATGGATGATCTATAAAATGTCAATGATTAACCTCATCATAGCAATAGTGCAAATATCCTTAGACTTAAGGTACTCGAGGATATCTTGGATACTAATCCTGTGCTTTGACATCATTCCTTGTTACCTCAAGATGAGGTCGCTCTTAGGTTAGTGATTAGGTATAGTTATTGGTATTTGAAGGTAATTGAGTAGCCAATAAAGGATTCACCACTCCTGATAGAAGGAGATGATACCCAGACCTCTTATTGGGGTCATTACTCAGGAGCCTTTGGCCAGAGCAGTTGTATGACATGAAGAGAGTCTTCAATGACATATGGAGTAATGAGATCTCAGGACAAAAACTAACATCACTTGGACTAGATCAAACATACTCAGTCTAGTGGGAGTTGACACATAGCCCATACACTGAACCAAGTAGGGTATAGAATGGTGAAGGGACGAATTACATGGTAATTATTTATAGAAAGGTTTGTAAGTCGGATAATTAACTATTAAAGAGTTAGTGTGTTAATCCATTTAAATTTTGGTAAATTGGCATCATGAAACCCTTCATGATTTTCTTAAATTAAGAGTTAATTCAAGTGGCATAAAACTATCCATGATTTACTCTAATTAAGAGTTAATTCAAATGCCTAAAATAACTAGAAACCTAAGGGTCACACGCATGAAAGATCATGTGAAAAATAAAGTGTGTATGACTGGATTTAAGTAGGCCACTGAAGGCGAGGCTACCAATTAAGTAGGCCACGATCGTGGCTCATAGACCATGATCATGGCAGAAGGCTCGACAAATGTACATAAGTGAGTTCTCTTTCTCTCTCTAGAACTCTTCTAGATCCCTTATCCTTTCACTTGAGTGTGTAAGAACTTGTTACACCTCTTGTACATAAGTGAGGAACTCACTTATGTACAAGAGGTCTAACAAGTTCTTACACACTCAAATGAGAGGGTAAGGGGTCTAGAAGAATTATAGAGAGAGAGAATTGGTCTTGAGTCTTCTTTATGTAATTTAAACAATTTTTGTATAAATATAATATCATGCAAGATATTCTTGATCTATCTCTCCATTTGAACATCTAGTTGAACTCATCAAGTTTGGTGGCTAACCACCGTTACACACTGCTTCTTCTTCCTCTTTGCATGTTCTTGGATGATCAAGGAAGGATTTGGTGTTTGCTACATCCCAAATAAGGAGAAGAATCAAGAAAGGAGGAGAATAAAAGGTATAAGTGTTTAAATTTTTTGTGCTTATGATTTATCTATACATACATGTGTGTTTCTAGATTTTCAGGGTTTTTATGTGGTCAAAATTTAGATTCTGACACTTCCACTGCATTGTCATGCATATGATGCATGAATCCATGGCATCCTAATACTTACAACCTTGGGTGGAGGAACTAACCAAATTATTCTTGGTTAAACAATGTGGGTAACTAAATGCAGAATCAAGGTCTACTTGAATTTCAAAAAGGGAAGTCCAATTTTTCCTATGATTTGGTTTGTTATTAAAAATTACTCATGATTTGAACCATCTTATTAAATTGGATTAAGTTTAGAAATAATTTAGAAGCTGAAATCCCTACTACGTTGGACTATTTAATTTAAAAGCTGGAAATGTTCAGTTTTCGTGTTCTTTTCTTATACTAAGTTCTTATATCATGACTATATCTACTATCATTTCAATGATTCACTGATAATTTAGATGTTTGATTAAATTAGATTTTGGTTTCATACTTAAACACACATTAGAATTATGTAAACAAGTGAGCTGAACTTTGTGTAATTCACAGCTATTGGTGTGAGTCAATCTTTATTCTTCCATTTATTGAATTTATATTTGTGCTATAAATTGATTAACAATCACTTGCATCTGTTCCATAATTTAAATTTAATTTAAAGCTAGAAGTGCACTCTAATAGATGATTTAATAGTAATTGCAAAACCTTTTTTCCAAAACATTTGATATTAGTGAAAGTAACTTTGCTAATATTGGATCATTTAGAATTACAAAACCACTTGAATTATGTTTGAATGTATGTTGAGAGATATTAGAAGGAAAGTAGGTGATTGGTGAGGATTGAAAACAAGTTTTCTAAACTAAAATTTCAAATATGTCTAATCTTATTACATAATTAAAATTCCATCAGACTTATATTTTGGCTAAGAGGACATAATGCATTAGTGCATCATTCATTATTTTCATTTAGGATATCATTTCTTTCATTTAGAGAAGAATTGTTTAGACATCCACAATTGAAATTTATGTATCAATATAGGAATTAAATTGAGGCAAAATTAAGCTTAAAATCTTGATTTATAAATCTGAATTTAAAATAAATGAGGTAGGTCATTTGTATACATCTCTTATAATTATTTTATGATAATTCTTGTTTGTTTGAATGATATTATTGGAATCTTGTACTCTTTTTACATGAAGATGTTATATTTAAGTAAACTTATCATTAAATAAACTTATTTGGTAAATGGAACTTTTTTTGTGGGATCAACCTTTATTTACGTCATACTAATTTTGATAATATCTTTAGTTAATGAATAAGGTTTTAATTTGTGTACACTTAATGACATGCATCACTTGATCACTTGTTATCAATTGAGGAACTCCAAATTGATGAATAATATGTTCTTTGATGAATTTAACTATATCTGTTTGATAAACCTTCTTCAAAGGTTAAGCTACCACCTATTTAATAAAATATCTGTGTACGAAAAACTAAAACTTTATTCTTTTAAAGATGCTGGATGTAGCTCCCCATTGAGATCAATGAAAGTAGGAATTTGTTGTTCCCATATTTTTGACAATGTTTACATCCTCTTGCGTATGGAATGCAATCTTTTAAACAACGTATAAACTATCTCATCTTTATTTTAGATTAATGTACTTTACTTACCCTTTCATGAACTTGTCATTACTTTTAATACCTTAGACATGTAAGACATGTCAAAAGATGTCTGTCATTACTTTAGTGAAATAAAGTTCCTTCAATCAATAAAAATTAAGTGCTCATTACTTAAGCTTGAAAGACATTTGTTTGCTTGTTTTAATGTAATACCACAACTATACAGATCATCGTTCCCACAAAGATTGGATTAGTCACTTAACAATCAGAATGCACTTTATCTAAGGTAATAAAAGATTGAATTAATTGAAATTAAAATAAATTAACTGAAATTAAAATAAGCTAATAAAATTGAACAAATGAACTAGTAAAGATAGCAATAAGAGTGAAGTTAATCAATAATGGAATCTTAGAGGTTATTATATCCTTGTTTGGTTGTTAATTCAATTATGCTCGATCTTAGATATTTTAAGGTTTTTATTACCATTTCTCAAAATCTAACCAATGATCCCACTTGAAATAGACCACAATAGAGTTGAAATCCTTTAATTATTCTCTTCAGTTGTTTATTAATATGATATTTGTAAGTCTATTAAGGTGCAACTCTTATTGCGTAACTTTATACAAATAACTTTTAGATCTTTGGATTTCTTATCAAGTACGAGTTCAACAAATACTATAAAGTAATACTATATTGAATTCAACAAGATAAAAGTTAAACAAAACAATTCAAAAATAAACCTTGATATAGATCTAGAATTCCATAATCATGCTCAAAATAAACTATTCAGAATTGACATCTAAAGTAATAAAATAGAATAACAAATAATGAATAATCTTAAAAGGCTTGATGTTAAATTTTTGGAAAGCTGAAATTGACTTAATGTTTTCACTATTTGATCTTCTTCTTTATGATATGTAGATTATTTTTATGTTTTTGCTCTTCCTTTTTATGTGTCTCTTATGACTCTTGTTGTCTCTTTCTAAATTCAAAAGCTTCTAATATGCCTTTCTTGATGTCACCTTCTTAACATCCTTATATATCGACAAATTACGAGGGCACCTACATTGTCGTGTATGATACCATTTATATCCAAAAACACCTCAATTCGTGACTTTACACTGTCACAGAGACTTATACAATCATCTACCAAAAACTTGTTTGATTGTTTTAATATATGCAATACCACAAGTGTACGAATCATATATATTACATAAGATATCATTTTCATAAGGATTAGACTAGTCACCTAACAATTTGATTACATTTTGTCTAAGATAGTATAAGATTGAATTAACTAAAATTGAAATAAATTAACTAAAATAAAAAACTGAATAACTAAACTTGTAAAGATAACAATAATAGACAAGATAATCAATAATTAAAACTTATGGGTTATTATATCCTTGTTTTGTCTTCCTTTTTTCTTGTTAATTAAATTATGCTCAATCCTAGATATCCTAAGTTTTTTTAGCCTTTTTAAAGATCTAACTAAATAATCCCAATTGAAATAGGTAACAGTTGAGTTCAAATCTTTTAATTCTCAAAACTACTTCTAACACTCAGTTAGATTTGAAGCAATCCTAAAGATAATTAAGTCACAATTAAGATCTCTTTTCAATTGTTTATGATATTTGTACGACTATTAAAGTACCAAATCTCGTTACGTAACTTAACATAGATAACTTTAATTTAACCTTTCAATTTCTTATTAAATTCGAGTTCAATAAATACCATAAAGCAATACTATATTGAATTCAACAAGATAAAAATTAAACAAAGCAATTTAAGAATAACAATATAGATTTAGAATTCCATATTCATGTTCAAAATACAACTATTTAGAATTGACATTCAAGGTAATGAAATAGAATAAGAAAATAATTAATAAGATTGAAAGCCTTGATCTGGAATTTCTGGACAATGCTTCCACTATTTGATCCTCTTCTTTCTGATGCGTAGAATATTTTTATGTTTTTGCTCTTCCTTTTTAGATGCCTCTGATGACTCTCATTGTCTCTTTCTAAATTCAAATGCTTCTAATCTACCTCTTTTGATATAACCTTCTTAACATACTAATATATTAACAAGCTAGGATTTCTAAGATATACATAGGCACTTAAACAGCTGTGCAGGTGAATTTGTATCTCCAAAAACATCTCAATTCATGAATTTATATGGTCACAAAGACTTACATGTTCTGCTACCAATTTGCTTGTTTCAGTGTATACAATACCGCAAGTATATAGATCGTATATTACAATACACAAGATATCGTTCCTAGGAGGATTGAATTAGTCACCTAACAATTTGAATGCACTTTGTCTAAGGTAATAAAAGATTGAATTAGTTGAAATTAAAATAAACTAACAAAACTAAATAACTGAACTAATAAAGATAGCAATAAGAGCGAAGTTAATCAATAATGGAAACTTAAGGGTTATTCTATCATTGTTTTATCTTCCTTTTATCTTGTTAACTTAATTATGCTCGATCGTAAATATCTTAAGATTTTGATTATCCTCTATCATGATCTAACCAGATAAACTCAATTGAAATATATAATAGTTGAGATGAAATCTCTCAATTCTTAAAACTACTCTTAACTACTCAATTGGATTTGAAGCAGTCATTAGAATAATTAATCCACAATTAAGATCTCTCTTCATTTGTTTATTAATCTGATGTTTGTAAGTCTATTAAGTTAGAGTTACAAACTCTTATTACGCAACTTATCATAGATAACTTTGATTCAATCTCTCGATTTCTTATCAAGTATGAGTTTAATAAATACCACAAAGTAATGTTATATTTAATTCAATAAGATAAAAAAACAATTCAAGAATAATGATATAAATTTAGAATTTCATAATCATGTTCAAATCATAAATGTTTAGAATTTACATCTAAAGAAATGAAATAGAATAAGAAAATAATGAATAAGTTTGAAAGCCTTGATCTATAATTTTTGGAAAGCTGGAGTTAACTTGATATTCTCACTATTTGATCTTCTTCCTTTATGATGTGTAAACTATTTTTGTGTTTTCTTCTTTATGAAGTTTAGACTATTTTTATGTTTTTGCTCTTCCTTTTCAAGTGTCTCTGATGACTCTCATTGGCTCGTTTTGAATTCAAACTCTTCTAATTTGTCTTTCTTGATGTAGCCTTCTTAATATCATTATGTATCAATAAACTAGGGTTTTTGGGATATACATAAACACCTACATAATCATGTAGGTAATTGTATATCTCCAGAGCACCTCAATTTATGACTTTACACTATCATAGAGACTTATACAAACAACATATATGGTCATATATGTCAACATACATAGTTGTATATGTCAACATACATGGGAATGTAACTCCTTATAGGTAGGAATTATGTTTTTGAAGCTCCACACATTTACAGTGACTTACACAGTCACTATACATGATCATGTATCTCCAAAATTGCTCAAATTCTTTCATTTGATGCTATAATTTAATCTAAATGTGTCTCCTCTTGGTATATAAAGACAAGTATTACTTAAAACATACTTGAAGAAAATTAAGTACTAAAAATACTTTGAAACTCTTAAATAAAAAGCAAAATACATTAAATATGAGTATATAAATATAGACAAATAATTGTCCATCAAACATTCTCAGACTTAAACATTTGCTTGTCCTCAAGCAAATTGCAATCTATTTCATTAAACTTTCCATCCCTTATTAACCTTAACCTGTCCATCCACACTCTAAATCATCATCTCATATCAATCAAATTAACACATAATTAGATTCAAGTCATTATAGAACCAACCTTCATAAGTCAATATCAAGAGCAATCACAGATAGTCTTTTTGAAATTAAAAGCACAAATTTTTACCCCCTCAGTCACTTAAAGTATTTAGGGTGAAAATATAAGAACTCTCAAATTAATGCATAGAAGAATTCTTAACCGTAAGCTTGTAGTAAAATCATATCTCCACCACTTATAAGTAAACTAAAAACAAAAATCAAAAGGTATTATTGTAAAGTTTTAATGAGGCTTAGGTTAGGGTATGATAAGGATAATAAAAAGAGTGATAATATTGAAGCAAATTTACATAAACTAAATTATATGCAACTTAGTTCTTCAAAATATAGGTCCTACAAACCATAATTACATTAGTACCATACTTTAACACTTCTTTTATTGTATTCATTATTTTTTTTAATTTTTTCCTATGCTTGGAACATATATTATTATATTTATTTTTTTCTTTTAAGCATTTCTTATGTACCAATAACTAAAGAAATATTGGACATTTTCAAATTTTCAGTTTAAAGCAATCAAGTAAATGTAAATAACCTTGAAGCTTCAAAAATAATAAATAGGCTTCAAGAAAACTAAAATAAAGGCTAATAATGTGGTTATAATTAATGAAAAGGCTAAGCCTCAAAATTGGTTACTCCTAAGGGATAAAATATGGTAGGATAATAAACAAGAAAATAGGGTAAACAAAGTTTCAATCTAAATGCCTTTATCGTCTCAGTGCTTCTAATTTAACAAATGTGATCTTAATATAAATAATAAAAGCAAGTTCTAGAATTATCTAACTATGTATGGTAACACCAATGAAAGAATAAAGGAGCTTAAAATAATGATGTATTTACTCTTAGGCTCAAAAACTCACAAATATGATCTTGTGTGTAAATAATATGCAATTTTCATTCAAATTGATTATCTTAATGATTACTAAAACTATAGCTTATAAAAGCAAGTAATTTTAACTTTCATCCTTTTGCTTATTAATTCAGTTAAATAATCAATAAAGGTTAAAAATATTTTCGACAAATTTTAACTAACTCATGATGTTCATAATAAACTTATGACAATTGAATCCCCTTCCCCGAATTTAAAAATTATACTTTGTCTATAACGTATACAATTAAAGCACATAAAAATAAAATAACAATAAAAAATTGAGAAAGGTTAGATTGATACTCCCCTTAATAAGAATATATATAGAGTCTTGAATTGAAGAAGATCTATCTTATATTAAATACACCCAGCCTTCTAAAATATAAACAAAAGAAGATAAAAAGATAAAAGAAAAATATACAAATAATAAGAGAAAGAAAAGAAAAAACCAAGATCAACATCCACCAATCCTTCATGTGACTTCGGCATGTTCGTTGAATAAGGATCATTGAGTCATGCAATCTCAAATAGCTGAGTTGAAGACGATGCAGCCACTCTAGATGGTGAAGGCTAGATGGATATCCCAAGATGTCCATCCATTGGTACCAAAACCTCCTTCATATAGATAGATCTAAGCATGGGGTGTTATAGGGATCACGTTTTAGATCTGATGGGGTTGTACTTGTCCTTTTCACTAATCGTACTCTAGAAGTGTCAAAGAGACATTCCATATGGGGAGTCTATTTGCAAGGCTACGTAGTCTAGCATCCCTACAAACTCCTAGTCATATAGACCCATCATAACAAAAAACTTCGAGTAGCTTATTCGAACCATCTCCCGGATCATCCAGAATTGGATCATGCTTGACTAATCCCAGTCTCAATGAACAACATAGAGAGTACCTTGAGCATAAGCTCTCAATACGAGGGCTCCATGATCTAGAAGAAGCAAGACATGTGCCAACATGTATGAGATCCCGAACCTGCTGGACCAAGCTGACTTGCTCTAGCATCTCCTAGTCAATGCTTCTGTTGGTCTTAAACATCTTGTCCTTGAGCCTTTAGTATTATTCCTCATGGGCTTTGACATTGAAAAACAACATATTAAGTCACTCTAGTGGTTGGTTTGTGTTGGCTTGCTTGTGTAGTGGGTGAGTTTCCCTCAGGTCTTTAAAGGACCTTTTTCCTCAGTGCCTCTTCCTTGTTGCCTATTCTGTTTGTTGTTTTCCTATCATTATGCCTGAATCTTTAAATAAATGTGAGAAAATAGTAAATAAAAGTACCAAAAAAATAACCCATTCCTCACACTTATTTTGTATGCTCACTAAATCGTAGAAAAGTGAAAACACACGATAAAAGGAAAATAAACACATAAAAAACAAAAGAAAATAATATAAAATAAATAAAAATAATTGGAAAATTAACCAATCCCTAATTAATCACAAAATTGAAATTAAAAGCATTGCAATTAACAAATAAAAGGAATCTGATTGTTCAATTACAAAATTAATCTAACCATTCAATTACAAAATCAATCCTAAAGTTGAAATTAACGTATCTAATCTAAAAATGACTCAAAATTAACCAAATTAAACATCTAATTTATGCAAAATTCAAAATTGAAACGAAATTAAACTAGAAAATAGTTTCAATTAACTGTAAAAATAACTAATTAATCCTAATTACATGTAAAATCATCACAATTCAACATTTAGTGAGCAAAATCACATATCCAAATCAAATTCTATCCAAATCTCATAAAATTCATCAAATCGAGTTAATAAATCATATGGGAAATGATAAAATTTAATTATTAAACTACGATCAAACACAAAATCAATCAAAATTACACTAAATCATAAAAACCTAACCCTAGAAATTTTGGGGGTGAAAATCCCTATAAATTGCAAAATACCTAAAGATTCATGCATAAACGATTGAATCGATGAAAATACTTACTTGAGTGTCGCAATTTGGCAAGAAAAATGCTAAAAAAATGGGTTAGAGGGGGAGGGACGACGGAGGGTATGAAGGAAGAAAGGAAAAAATGAGAGAAATGAAGAAATTAGAGCTCTTGAAAAGCTTTCTAGAGTTACATGATCGACTACATGGCTGTGTGGTTGACCATATAAGTCACGAACTCTTTAAATTCAAAGGACACAGGGGTGTAGGAATTCACTAACTTACAAGGTCATGTACACGGTCATGTAATAAACTATGTAAGTTTTCACTGGTATATTTAGTGAACATGTATCTCTTTATGAATTTGTGTGAAATTTTAAACAATCCAGAACATTCACAGCTGTGTCCAAAGACTATGTAAGTCTCTACGACCATGAATAACATGAAAAATAGTTGGAAAAGCTTAAAAATTGATCACTTAAAGTTACAAAACTTTAACATGCATACCCTAACATGATAAATATGCACAATCAACTCAGGATGCTTTTTATCCTAACACTAAAAAACGTCAAAAATCAATGAAATCCTAAGCTAACACCAAAATAAAAAAAATGAAATAAAAATGAAACTTATCCTGATTCTTGGTTTTCCTCCCATGTTGCTTTTGTTTAAAATCATTAGCTCGATGTACTCTTCACATTTATTATCAACCTGGGTTGAAAATTAGTGGCTTGCTTCCATTTATTTCTCCTTATAGTAGTTTAGTAGTATGTGAATAAGCCAAATCTTGTAAGATAATAATAAGAACTTAATTTATCAAATTAATAAATCCAAGTTATTATATTAATGAACTTTTCGATAACAATCTGTCAATAAAGTATAGAATAATAAAACTCTATGAATCTTTAGTTAACTAAAACAGTTTGTCTTCTGGGAAGGTGACCTACTCTTTTTTCTTTTGCAATCACCTTTATCTACTCTTCTACTTTCTCTTCTTAAACTGGAGACTTCCTTCTGTTCTTCAACCTTGATTTCCTTTATCATATGTTTTCTTCCTCTTTCTGAATTGTAACTTCATTCATGAATCAACCTTTGTTTCCTCTTCACTCTAAGGCATTAATAGGCTCCAATAACATATTGTACCTAGCTTGGTATCTTTGGAAAAACAAACTCTCTTTGAATATATGATGCCTAGCCTCACCTTTGACAATCCTTCCGTTAAAGATTCAACTAAAGCATAATCGTTCTATGCATCAACATAAGAGTTGCTCTTCTTTGAGTTATCAATATGCTCATATGGTGTATTTTGAGTCGTGTTTTGCATGCAATATGGATGCTCCCACATTTAATCTAGTGCCCAATATTCATGATTATAATGGTTACTGTTGGGCCCCCTCCATTGCGAGACACGAGCCCGACGTCCTAAGTAACATTTAGATGAGCATCCCTTAAGGGTGGAGTGCCCTCACCAGGACATATCTCACATGGGAATTTCGTCTTGACCTCTTCTTAACATCTTGTCCCATGACTTGTACTTATAACTTAAGTTCTTAACTGCTCTTGATCCTTAATAACCACTTCTTGTTGCAAAGCCATCAACTTGTGAATTCTGTGATTAATTCTAACCAAGTGACTCTTCAATCACACTGGCTTAACTTCTTAACTGCTCTTGATCCTTAATAACCACTTCTGGTCTATCGTCTGTATTTGAGTTTCTTCGTCTGTGTTGACCACCTATCGTCTGTGTTCTATCGTTTGTAGTTGACTTTCTTTGTCTGCGATGACCACCTATCGTCTGTGTTCTATCGTCTACCTTATGACGTGTCCTCATGGACGATTCCTTGCATCTGTGTTATGACGTGTCATCTGTGTTCCTTGCGTCTATCTTTCTTGCCTCTGTGTGTGACATCATCATAGATGATTCCTTAAGTCTGTGTTTTCTTCCTTGCATCTGTGTGTGACGTCATCACAGACGATTCCTTAAGTCTGTGTTTTCTTCTTTGCAATCTACCTTACTTAATGGAAACATAAACACCAACTACTTCTCAAAGCCTCAAACTCATTTGATCAACACATGCAACGTGAAAACTTAACAGTGGTAATAATCATGAGCAGAACATACATATATTTCATTCATTCTCAAACAAATATTAGTTTTACAATGTTTTAGTTGGCATTTCGAGCCCCTTTACATCATAATTAGAATTACAAAGTTTTCAAGACTAGAATTTGCTCAAATGCATCTAAAGCGTAGTTTTTGCATAAACCAACTTTAAAATAGAACAAAATACACAGACTGTAGTGGTTTGCCTTGACTCTTGACTTACATAAGCTCTTGCTCATCACCTGAATGGGACATAATTGGGTGGGTAATAGGTTTATGATTAAGAAACAAGCAGAACCCTTTTTTTTCAAAACTCATTAAATTATACAATTAAGAAACTATAGAGATCTTTGCTTGAAAAATCAGTAAGTGCTTATTTCTCAAAAATCGTACTCAATCAAACAATTCATGAGCAATTTTAAGTCATGTATGCATTAAGCTTGATAACACATAAGCACATCAAAATGGTCTGGAAGGTCCATAAACAGAACGAACTAACACATTTCCATATAATGGTCCTGTGAAGTCGTGAACAGAACGAACTAGCATAATACCACTTAGTAGTTTTGTGTAGTCGTAAACATGAGGGAATCCATGAAGGAGCTCCATGCCACTAGCGGGTAGGCGGGAGAAGCCTTTAGTCAAAGTGCACTTGACAACAGAATAGACCAAACCAAACCCACATAACATGTACTTCATAATCTTGTAAACTTGTTGCCCAATATGGCAAATTTTCATACTTATTACATAATCTATCATGCTTAATTCAACGAAAAAAATTCAGGGGCCAACATTTATCCCCCTCTTAAAAGAATTTCATCCTCGAAATTCTTACCTGAGTCATTAAAGAGGTGTCGATACTTCTCCTTCATGGCTTCCAAAGGCTCCCACGTGGCCTCTTCTACAGAATGGTTTCTCCATAGAACTTTTACTAGTTGAACTGTCTTGTTCCTGAGGACCTTCTCCTTGGTTTCCGAAATCTCCACTGGAAACTCGTCATAACTCAAATCATCTCTCAACTGAACCTCAGTGGTCTAAATGATGTGAGAAGGATCCGACCTGTACCTCCTCAGCATGGAAACATGAAAAACATCATTTATCTGGGAAAATTCTGGTGGCAATGCCAACCTGTAGGCTAATGGCCCAATCCTCCCAATAATTTCATAGGGACCCATATATCTCGGATTCAACTTGCCTTTCTTGCCAAATCTCATGACTCCTTTCCAAGGAGATGTCTTAAGGAACACTTTCTCATTGACTTCATA
>JAOQML010000008.1:27527931-27540053 GCA_027568935.1 Erythroxylum urbanii
TTAGGTATTGAATTTAGGATGTCTTTCCCCTTGCTCCTCTTGCCTCTCTTGAACCCCTCCTTGATTTCCTTCATAAATGACATAATTCCCATTCAACAAAAATTAGGATTTGAATAACCCATAAGGCACATTCACTAAAATAGATCCTAGAATACTTAAACCCATATATCTCTTAAGCTCTTTGAACCAAAAACCTTTCAAAACTCCAAGAGATTAAAATCAATTTACCTTGAATCTTCAACAATCAAAGAGATGTTTGGCTCAAAAGAGAGCTCTTCTCTTCCTCTTTCTTTTTCTCTTCTTGAACAACCTCAAAATCTTTCTCAAAAGCTAAGAAATGAAGAAACCCTATCTCAACTCTCTTTTTTTCTTCTTCTCCCACTTCTCCCATTACACTCTCTCTCTTCCTTTCTTCAATTTTCGTGTTCTTCCTTCTTTAATTGCAAGACAACACTTCCTCTTTCCATTCTACCCTTAATGAATGCAAAAAGTCCACTTTACCCTTCCTTATAAGCTTGTGCTCTTTTATACTTAAGTGACATGCCAAAAAATGCCCTCAATTCATTCTTAATGTAATTTTATTTCACTAGGCAAAAATTCAAATTTCATACTTATTCCATAATCTATCATGCTTAATTCAATGAAAAAAATTCCGGGGCCAACAGTTACCCTCACAATGTCACAACACATCATTGATATCATTTATGCTTTTGTATTGCTTGCAAGACTCCCCATATTCCTTGTTAACAATGCATTGGCAAATTGCCCAACTTAAACTTCCAAGTTATGAAGAGAAAAGGAGTGGTTCTTCATTATTTGATCAAATTTGGATTCCGACCTCTTATGAATTTTATCTTGGCTATTGAACTTGAAGCTTAACATATCTATTAACTTATCTAACTTAGACTATAAGGATCCAAGCCTGTCGTGCTAAAAACTTAGTAGACCTTGTGCTCTCATGTTATTTCCTACATTATTAATCCAAGAATAATTTTGGTGTTTCTGCCACCTAAGATTATATATGTTAAAGTAACTGGCATCCATATCATTGTGCCTCACTAGGTTAGAAGAAAAGACCTGAAAGTTGCTCGATTACTCCTTGTAATTCTTATGTTCATGCACCTACAATCAGATAAGCAAAGTATTGTAGTTCTTAAATTAAAATAACCAAATTCGAATAAGATGCTAAACTTAATCCTTAGTAATGATGTCAAAAACTTATTTGCTTCTTTTAATGTGTGCAATACTACAAGTATACGAATCATATATTATAGTACATAAGATATTGTTCCTATGAGGATTGGATTAGTCACCAAACAATTTGAATGCACTTTGTCTAAGGTAATAAAATATTGAATTAATTGAAATTAAAATAAATTAAGTAAAATTAAAATACACTAATAAAATTAAACAACTGAATTAGCAAAGACAACAGCAAGAGTGAAGTTAATTACTAATAGAAATTTAGGGACTATTCCATCCTTGTTTTGTCTTTCTTTATCCCTGTCAATTCAACTATGCTCGATCTTAGATATCCTAAGATTCCTCTCTCTCGATCTAACTTAATAATCCTAATTGAAATAGATAACAGTTGAGTTAAAACCTCACAATTCTCAAAACTACTCCTAACTGCTCAATTGGATTTGAAGCAATCCTAAAGAAATTAACTCATAATTATGATCTATTTACTTATTTATTAATTTGATATTTGTAAGTCTATTAAGGTACCAAATCTCGTTAACATAGATAACTTTGATTTAACCTCTCAATTTCTTATCAAATACGAGTTCAACAAATACCACAAAGCAATATTGTATTAACTTCAACAACATAAAAATTAAACAAAAAGATTTAAGAATGAACCATAATATAGATTTAGAATTCCATAATCATGTTTAAAATACAACTATTTTGAATTGACATTCAAGGCAATGAAATAAAATAAGAAAATAATTAATAGGATTGAAAGCCTTGATTTGGAATTTCTGGAAAGGTGTATTTGACTTGATGTTTCCACTATTTAATATTATTCTTTATGATGTTAGAATATTTTTTTATTTTTACTCTTCCTTTTTAGGTGTCTTTGATGGCTACCTCTTTCTGAATTTAAATGCTTATAATCTGCCCCCTTGATGTAGCCTTCTTAATAACCTTATATATCAACAAATTATGGTTTTTGGGATATCATGTATGTGCCCATGTATCTCAAAAAACACCTTAATTTGTGAATTTATAGTCACAAAGACTTACATAAGCAATATACATGGCCATGTGTGTCAACATACATAGGCGTGTAACTCCACATAGGTAGGAATTGTGTTTTTGAAGCTCCATATATTAACAGTGACTTACACGATCACTATACATGATCGTGTATCTCCAAAATTGCTCCAATTCTTCCATTCCACACCATAACTTCACCTGAATACATCTTCTTTTAGTCTATGAAGGAAATTATTACCTAAGAACACAATTAAAGCAATTTAAGTACCATAAATACTATTAAAATCTTAAATAATAAGCACAATACAATAAATATGGGTATATAAGTATAAATAAATAATTGTATATCAACACTTTCTTGATAGGATTTTTGAAAAAATCTTTGATCTCCACCTTTCAATTCTTGATTTCTTCTTCACTAATATTAAAAATTTCTAAGGAAATTCTCCTTTTGTAAATGGACGGATGAGACCTTCACTCTATCTTAATGCACTTATGAACTCAATCTTCAGACATTTTTAACTTCGATACTATCTGTGATAGCTCATTTTTCTCCTAATTTTTAACTCATCAAATATACTAAAATTCTTATCATCAAATAATTTTAGCAATTGTACTGTAACAATTTAATAAGGTGACAAAGTTAAAACTCATGTACTTATATTCCCTTGCCACTTGACGTATTACCCGTTGAGAATCTCCTTTGATAAGAACTTTGGCTCCAAGATCAACTAGAAGTTCTAGTTTGATTATAAAGACTCCATATTCCACCTGAGTATTAGTACATGGAAAGTCCATTTTAACGGATCGAAGAGTTTTGGTCCCATTTGGTACGATTATGACTACTTTAACACTAATTGAATTCTCTATACTAGACCCATCAAATTTTAATTCCCATGGCTTCATCTCACAATTGAGAACTAAATGTTCCACATCCTCTTGTTCCGCAATTGAGGAATGACTTGCTAAGAATTTAGCGAATGCTTGACCTTTATAGACTTTTTTAGTTAATATACCAATTTGAAGCCTATTAGAATCATAAATCATTTCTTAATATTTTTTAAGATAACTAGCTTATTCAGAAAATATTTCATTAAGTCGGTATGTAAAACTACATAAATTTATTTTACAACAAATAATGCCTTAATGTTGAACAAGCAAAGTATAATGCCAAATTTTCAAAGGGGTGCTAGTACTAGAGGTTTGGTTAAGTATTACTTGATATAGTCAAATGTTACCTGATGCCTTTCGTTTAAATTGAAAATTTTAGAATTCTTCAACATTAATAAGTTTGAAAATCTTTTATTTTTCATGCTAGATTAGCGATGAACCTCCTCATGTAGTTCACTGGCCTAGAAACCTCTTATGCTCTGTATTATTCTAAGGTGGTCTTACTTCAAAAATGACTTTTACTTCATTTTTATATAATTTAGTCTTGTTATTGTAAGCCAAAAACCCAAAGAAGTTCCCTACTTTTAGTCTGAAAACATATTTTAGGGGATTCAACTTCAATTCGTGACTTCTCATCCTATGAAAGCCTTCTCACAAATCCTAGATATGATCTGTACTCAATTTTAACTTCATGAAAGTATCTTCTATGTAAACTTCCAAAGTATGTCATATCAAATAATGAAAGATAGCCTTTATAGCCCTTTACTAAGTGGCTCCTATATTCTTTAGCTTAAAGGGCATCATAACCCACTTGAATGTCCCTATTGACCCTAAAAATCTATAAAGATCTAATCATGTCTAAAAGAACGATCTATAAAAGAAAACAAAGAATGTCCAGCTATTGCATTTATCAAAGAATCTATATTTAGCATCGTGTCTACATCTTTAAGAGTAGTTGCATTTAAATCCCTAAATATGAGACAAATTTTTATTTTTCCATTCTTCTTAACTATAGGCACTACATTAGCTAAACACTCAGTATTTCTGGTTAGTTCGATAATTTTTTAAATTCTTCTTTAATCTTTAGGTCAACTTCTTTAGACCATCACCTAAGAGGTTATCAGTGAGGGCAAAATTTTGGCATTATCAGAAGTTTGTGTTCAACAAACCTTATGCTCAATCTTGGCATTTCAGTATAGTCCTAAGAAAAAACAATCTTCGAATTCTTTAAAAAGGTCCACTAGTTCTAACTTTATTTTTGAATCCAAGTTTTTGTTAATAAGGACTCTGGGGAATTTTACTTAGTTATCCAAATTCACTTATTCTAATGATTCTTAGTTCTAGCTTCCATAATCATTAAACTTCTTGTGAGCGGATTTCAACACCTAGACACCACCATCACTCATTTTTGGTTCCCCTTCTTTAAAAATTAGTTTTACATTATCACATCTAGTTATTTATTCAAAATTCTTAAAGGTTTGTTTCAATATTTGATCTTTGTTACTGTAGTTACCACTCTTTCATTTTATGAAAATGTACTCATCAGGTTCCTCTATAATTGAAACCTTCATCAGCTTAGGAGTAGGTATGATGGTAATTACTTTTATAAATATTTCTAAATCGATTTTCATATTTTCTTTACCTTTCTTAGGAAAAGTCGACTTTTGAATTTGAACAGACTTTACATGATCTTTGTAGAATTTTGCCTCCATCACATCAACTTTAGAACCAAATGGCTACAAATCGACCCAAACAATTTCTGCTGCATCTCCTTTTTGGAAAAGTAAAAACTGATGAAGAGATGATGGAATGTAATACTTAGAGTGGATCCAATCTCACCTCTGACAAGACTTGGTAGCTAACATGGATGCCAATAACCAAGAAAGCAGTTAACAAAGTCTTATTTTGCACTGTAATATTTATAAGGAGAATTTCCTATGCTTTAGTAGTTTACCATTAAATACAGCAACATATACTTCAATTAGGATCAACTTATCAACCAAAACTTTTGAAGTTAGTCTTCTATTGATATGGGCCTTGATATACAGAGGTCTTATATATTGTGTCATAACATCAGCTGACTTTTCTAACACCACTTTTTTTGGAATTTTTAATCCTGTTACTAATACTGACACCAGGCATTCTCCTTTTTCAGGAATGGTTGTTTTCTTGGTATAAGATTTTCCAAATTAAGTAAGGAGTTTTAAAGAAGAAATGATGTATGGATCCTAAATGGAATTTTCTCTAATCTTAATGAATTTATTGGAATCCTCATCCTGGCTCTCAAAATAGGTTGGCTTCATATGAAATCTAGGATTCTCTTTATCTTATCTTGTTTTTCATTAACAAAATTTACCCTTCTTTTTTTATTGGTAGGATTCATAATTCTTTATTTAGAGAAAATAGGTTTCACATAGGATGACTTTCTTGAAGTTGGCTCCTTCAACAATGATGGCTTATTTTGATCTTAGCAGTGGATCTATATTGCTGAAGTTGTCTTTTTTTAGTTTAATTAAGGATATCATATTCTTAGGGTTTCTTATTTGATACTAATATCATATTGGTGGCATTACAAATCTAGGCTGTCTGAATTGAAATTTCAAAATTCAAAGTTCATATTTTTTCCTATAAACTTGAGCGAATTTAGCTTGGTGAATTTTCCTAAAATTTCTACCTTCTATTGGATTTTGGGAATTCATTGATCCCTTTTCCTAAAATTGGTATTATAGTTAGGAACAAGAACACCTATTTTTAAATTTGATGGTTATGCTGATCGATCTTTCATAATTTTTGACTTATTTTTAACACATAACAATAAATGTAAGTCAAATTCAATGGCGTTAATGGTTGCCACTAGTGAGAATTAGTTTTCATCTATTAGCATAGTTTGGTCAACTTTAGTGAATACTAAAATTTCCTAGTTGATTTAGTCTTAGACCACATTCTTGAACCCCTAATATGAATTTATTAGGTAGCTTTAAGTATTGTGATATTTACAATAGTCTCTGCTTCTAATTTCTTTTTTGTAGGAATTCTATGCTCAAATTGTGAGGTAATTAAATTTTCTTACAATAGATAATAAAATAGTTCTTCTGCTTTAGAGGTGTCAAAGATGTACTAAACTTAAATAGATGGAGCCTTTTTTTTTTACTTCCAGTGACTTACGCTCTAAAGAGGGGCAAACACAAGTTCTAGGAATACCAACTTCAACTACTGCAGAATCATTAGAATTTGTCTTAGTAATATAAGTTCCTATTGAATTTTTCTTTTGATATCCTTTTTCTTTAATAAGTTCTTCATATTCAGAGATATCTTCACATATTTGACTTTTGGAAGCACGATCTAACATCGACATCTCATTTTCTTAAAATGAGTGATGAACATGTCAGCATTCTCACTACTCTTTTGAGTGATTCTTGATATCTCAGCTATGCTAACTTTAGCCTCAGTCTTAAAAAAATGAATATGAAACAATCTTTCCATTTCAGCCTTAGAAAGGATATAATTCCTGAGTAACAAAGCATACAAAGACAAAGTAGTTATTGCTACTGAATTCGAGAATTGTCTGAGCTTAAAGTGGGTGAAGTTGTTATAATTGGCTAATTCTTCATATTATATGGTGAATCTAAAGATGTGCTTAATAATGGATTGACCATCTTGACCAAAAAAACAAGTTAAATTTAGAAATTCTGTAACCATGAGGATAAGGATTCTCATGATCAATATGTTTTGAATAAGGCTTGTAGAATTTTGGGCAGCCAAATTGTCTCAAACTAGGCCTGTATAATTCCTGAATAACTTTTATGATGTCTTTCATATCGATTTGTAATCTCCTTTGTATTGGGTGAATAATAAGATTGTGGTTTCTAGCTACAATGTTATCCCCCAACTGTATGATGGTCCATTAACTTTAGCCTCCTTACTAAATCCTTATATGTTGAGAATTTGGTGTTTGCTACATGTTGTCCATTCCTAAGATTACACAAAGAGATGCTAATAGAACACCCTTTTTTTTATGAGGAGGAATGTATCTTTCATCTATAGGGGTGTAGCTGGAAGGCAACTACACTCTTTGACTTCCATCGCATTAGGAGCAGGATGCCCCCTGAATCCTTCATAAATTAATATACTAAAGTAGGATAATTCTATCCAGCAAAATGTATCAGGGTAGCAAATAATTTGTCAATCTTTTTTGTTAATACCTTTATTGCATTGACCATAGAGGCTATGTTAAACTTTAATTTTGGAATTTTCTTTACGCAAACAATGTTCCGTTGTGGCAATTTTAGATTCTTGTTAGTAGGAAAGTTAATTGAAGGTGATGATGTCTTTTCAAGATTATCTACCATTTGGATTACAAAACCTTCATTCCCTACTGCTGTAGGGACTTCTTCCTCCAAGGTTAGAGATAAAGGGATTTCTTTTCCATTCTTTGTTCATAGCATGGGGTCCTATCGAACATGCCAATTTGATAGTGTTAATCTGAAATTCTAGCGAGCTAGGGAGGAATTCTCTCATACTTTAAACTTGACTTCTTAACAATGATATAAGTGGGCTTTGAAAAGATTAGGAAAAAGAGTTCTAAGCTACCAAAAGCGCTAAAATTAAATATGTTGAAATAAAATAGGAAGTGAAGAAAGTAATTGTCATTGCAAAACGAATCACAAACTACAAAAGGAAATTTGATATGACAAAGATGAATTCATAATGTAAAGAAAGTTGAAAAATAACAAAATGTTTTTAAAACAGATTGATTGTTTTATCTAAAGATTGATTTTTGTGGTAATGTGGTTTTATTTGTTTCCTTTTTCCTCGTGGTGCTTTAAAATTTATAATCCTCTCATTCTTAAATAGTTTTTGCTATAAGTGTCCACTTTCTTATATTTTAGCTAGCTATATATCGTTATCTACTTAACTTCCATATTCTAAACTTCTACCTCAAGTAACTTCCTAACGTCCAACCCACTGGACCATATTTTTGTTAATTACCTTTCACCATTCTCTCAACTTCCATATTCTGGACTTCCACAAATTCAACACATTTCTTCTTGCTTGACTAGTTTTTCGTTGCCAATGAATTCTTTATCTAAACATTTATTGAGCTTTCATTTTTGGGTTAACTCCATTTAAATAGATGATTTTTTTCGACTAAATAAGCTGAATTACTTTTAGGCTATCAACAACATTTAATAAATTTTCAAATATTTTAAAGTCATTTAATACATATAAAAGAATAAATTCATCTTTAACAAATATATATATGTAATTTTAGTTTTAATTTTGTTCTACTTATCTCTCTCTCTCTGTCTTTCTCCCTTCACACACACATACACACACACAAACACTTACAGAACAAAACTAAAATTACTTTTTAATCTTATTACATAAAATTTAATTTTAAACTTGATATTGTAACTAATCAAATATTAAATAAAATTGATATTTCCTTTGTTTTCGATAAATAAACAAATAATTATACTAACTCCTAGAATTCTTCCATTCTAATCCTTTTATCATTTTACTCTTCAACTAAATTTAATTAATAAACTAGTAATTATTAAATGATTATTCCATAAAATTATATATTATAACTTCTTAAAAAAGAGAAAATTTACTTTTTTTTTCATTTTGTCATATATGACTAATTTTTTATATTATATCCTAACCAAAACTTTTAACTAATTAAAGATATTGTAAATGCTTAAATTGAGTTACAACAAAAGAATTAATTCATTATTAAGTATTTAAACCAAAACTTTAAATTTCTTTATTCTTATGTTTTTGTTCTTTTAGTATTTTGTTCGTCAATCTTTTCACTAATTTTTATTATGTTTTTAGTCAATAACATTAGGCGACCTTATATACATGGTTAGAAAGTGGTTACATATTTTTTTAAGTATTGCTTTCATGATTTTACGTTATCCTCTTCTATTCTAGTTATATTTATTCCTTTAGTATTAAGAATTTATTTAAGCCAAAATTTTAATCTTATTTATTCTTATATTTTTGTTCCTTTAGTATTCTACTTTTCATTAATTTTTATTACATTTTTAGTCATTAACATTAGGTAACCTTATATATGTATTTGTGTGTATATGTGGCTAGAAAAATGTGGTTATACATATTTTTTAAGTATTTCTTTCATGATTTTACATTCTCCTCTTCTATTCTAGTTATTTTTTTACTAGTTTTATACATGCTTGCCTTCTTATTTTTCTATTTGGTAAATTTTTATGTTATATTATATTATATATAATAGATTATATACAATATAACTTTGATATGTTCAATAACATTATTCATCAGTGTTTTATTTTTTATAGCAATTTGGAAAATATTTCTCTTTATATTTATATTTATTTCATATTCATGTATTATTCATCATAAAATATTTACTTTTGTTCGATATCTTTTGTATAGCAAACTTTAGTTGGTTGTATTTTTGTTATTGTTTTAAATTAACAAATCTTTATAACATTAGTTTTATATCTTTAAACAAACTTATGTTATTTTGAATTATAATAATATTTTATATTCAATATTATTTTTAGTTTGATTGGTAATTTGATAAATTACATGTACTTACGAAGTAAGGTCCTGATTCAATAATCTTTTTGTTTTTAATGATCAACCTATATCGTTAGACTAAGTTCCAATTTCACAGTTATAATTTGATAGTGTATGACATACTATTATCCATATCAAAACATTTTCAGCCTGCACAAGGGCTACCTGGCATTTAAGAAGTGTTTAAGACATGCACACTAGTTTGAACATGCTCCCATAAGAAATAAGAAATGGTAATCCACACAACACCTTTTCAGAGATGGATAAGCAAATTTATAAGTCTGCTTAACTCGTTAAACAAATGCTTTTAAGTTTTTACTGGCGTTATGCTTTCATGGAAAATGAAATCCTTTTAGTTAATTGATACTAACATATGATTCTGGTTTATGCAAAAACAGTAAAACAACAGTCTCCAAATTACCAAAATGCAATTCATAATAAGATCTCAAGCATATTTGCTCCATATAATACTTGGTCATCCGGATATTATTATTTTGTCCATAAGCTTTAAAGTAATAACATATCAAAATAAGGATGATATTGTCTTTTTGTAATCTAATATCAAAAAAGTGCTTAAGGGACCCCAAAAGAATATCCATATTGATAAACTCGTCCATAATTTTCTGAGCTTCTGTGTTTTTCCAGTCCTTTGTTACAAGCATAGTGCCCCTACTTTCCCATGTCTTAAAAATTATGTCTAGATCAGGCTGCTAAATAATCTCACTTGTTTCTCATTTGAGAATAAACTTCAATTGCAGAGTCAAATCAATACGCACATTCTAGCCAGTAGCCTGTGTAGAATATGTATCACATATCGGTTACTACCTATACAATTTTAATATACCACAATATTTCCTTCTTACTTGCTCAAACACTCCATATATGCTCGTCTAGTTAATTCAATGGTATGGCATCCCTTTAAAGCATGTTAAACTAAGTAGACACTACACTAGGCTTCATTTATGCAATTTCATACTGTTTTGTTATAGGAGTGTCTATTCTTAAGTTAAGAAGGAGGAGAAGGACAAGACTCTAAGATAATAGCAATGGAGTTTTAGGAGAGGTTTGGAGTAGTTGGAACATAAATGGGGTGATAATTTATAGTGAAGAGTGTTCAAGTTCTTGTTTGAGGAAGGAGAGAGAATTAAAGGTAAGGAAGATGTAAGCAAGGGGGAAGATTAAATTTGGGAAGGATGAACCAAAGGTAGACAAATCAAAAAGAGGGGCAACATTGTTAGGGAAGAGGAAGAAGAGGCTTTAAAGTAGCTCAACTGGACTAGATGGTCCCTAAAAAGGTTGATGGTCCCTAAAAAGGTCTCCCACCAAAGCAAATTATTCACAAAAAACAATAAATTAAAAAAAAGTCAAACTAAAAGGAAACATGCTTTAAAGAAAGAGGCAAAAGACTCTATATCTAGAAGATTTGTAGATTCTAATAAGTAGCAGATGAGAATTATTTCTAACAAAAAACGCATAATGATGTCAGTAATCTTGGTTGAGCTACAACCATATTCTTTTTTTAGTCCGCTATGCTTTGTTAGTTTATTCCTGTACAACTAATCGGTTGGTTGCAATTTGATATATGACATTATTATTTAATTAATAAAAAATAATTCTTTATCTTTATGTATTAAGTTAATTACATTTAATGTTTTAATACTAAAGGTAAAATCCTTAGAATAATTAATATGCAATTGAAATTATGATAAAACGGTAAAACTAGCATATATTATATTATCTTTATTATAAAAAAAGTAATTGATCTCATAAATTGAAGTATGAAGATACTTAAACTACTGTGTGAGTGTTTATTAGAGAATAAGTCACTGAACTGACCTGACTATGAGAATCTCAAACAGAATACTATTTATGTGCTTGTGGATTTCCTCATAATGATGGTTATATAATTGATCCTTAGCTTTGAGATTACCAAGGTATCTTATATAGGAATCACTGTGTTTTGATGCTACTTATGAACTATCCTAGGAGAATTCAGTTGGCAGTACTTGGATGTAGTATGAACCATATGGAGATAGTCGAGTAAGTCAATAAAAGATTCGTTACTCTAAAGTAATTAGAGAGTATGTTCTACTGTTTTTAATTAGTAGTAATTTATGAAATTCTCTACCTAGAGTGATTTGACATTTGAAAAAATATTTTTAAATATCAATTACTAATTAACAAGAACGAACATCATTAGATACTATATCCATACTATGTTCAATTAGAATATTGGATGATAAAAGGAGTAAATTATATATCATAACCAAGCATGAACAGGTTAAGTCAAACTATTTTGATATTCCCAATATTTAGGTGGTCATGACATGTTACTAGACAACAATCTTAATCTAATGGATCACACATTAAAGAGCAGTTTGTGAAGGAAAATTAATTTTAATTAAGTTGGACTTATTTGTAAAGTTTGAGAAACTTTAGGG
>JAOQML010000008.1:27540153-27557075 GCA_027568935.1 Erythroxylum urbanii
GCATGAAAAATGTTTTGAAACTTACATATGCTTAACTGAGTCATGTATACTGCATGCATATATTCTCTTTTGGCTTATAGCCTTGGCACGGTTTCATTTTATCAGTTGGATCGATAAATAAAGTCATGGTGCCTTACTTGATTTTAGTATTCAATATTTGTATACGATTTTTGATGATTGGTGAGGAAACGATTGGCCAATCGTGTGCTGGGCACAACAGATTAAGCGACCCCCGTACCCTTGATGCTGGTACATAAAAGTCGAGTCTTTGTAACGATACCATTCTACAGGGCTCGCGAGTAATTGCACACCTAGAGGTTTGGTTCACCTAGGGTCATGACGCTCTTGTCGACCGTAGTCTGGACTCACCATAAATAAAAGTCGAGCCAACACTGGGATTTGGTGGGCATGCACACTAGTTTGGCCGACTAGTGGTGACACATATAATTGTTTTGGCTTATTATGAGATTTGGCTTCCTGACGAGATTTGACTTTTACATGTGATGCTTTTTTGCTCATGTGCATTGGAACTGAAACCTAGGTTCATTGAATGAGTGATTAATAGGCTAGGCCTATGTGGTTCCTAACCAGTATGGCATAAGCCATATACTAGGTCTATGTGTTTTTATGTCATACATATTCACTTCATAGGTGGTTATGTGCATGTTAGATGTATCAAACAGTTCTTAAGTTATTTAGACTGTTTTGGTATGTATCGGGTTCTATTTGCGATATATGTTTCTTCTGCTCACTGAGTACATAGTGTACTCACCCCCTCTGCTTCCCAACCATGCAGGTTAATTTGTGAGCTTGAAACTCTGAGTAGTTCATGCGGTCTTTTGACATATTCGGGGCATTACCACATATGGGTAGTCTCTGTTTTGTACTTTTGATGTATAGTGGCTCATGATTATGTTAATATGCTTTATAATTTTGTAAATTAACTCTTGACTATCTTATCGTTTGTAAATGTTTTTAAAGATAACTAGCTAGCCTTGCATAGTCGGGTTAAGGGTACCGTGAGTATCCTTAGCCTGGGTATGCGGCGGTTGTCATGTGTCTGATGTGGTTCTGGGTCGTGACAATCAAATATCTCATACTTGGTCCCTAAAGTTTCTCAAACTTTATAATTAAGTCTAACTTAATTAAATAAAATTTTCTTTCACAAATTGCTCTTTGATGTATGACCCATTAGGTTCTTAATATATTGACAATTATTATAATTCTAATTCTAATTCACAATTAAAATCAGATAAATTAAAATTCCTTTTGATTTATCTTTAAATTTCTAATTGAACAATTTATAATCATAGATCAAGATTGACACCTAGCACCATGTCATGACCACCCAAATATTAGGAATGTCAAAGTATTTTGACTTAACCTATCCATGCATAATTATGATGTATAATTTAGTCCTTTCATCATCTAATATTCCAATTAGGTAGAGTATGGACATAGTATTTACTCTTTTGGTCTAATCTTGTTTGTTTATGATAATTAGTAATTGATTTATAATTAAAATTTGAAAATGACCTTTTTCAAATGTCAATTCACTATGGGCAGAGAATTCTATAATTCATTACTAATCAAGAATAATAGAATATTCTCTTTAATTACTTTAGAGTGACGAATCATGTATTGACTTATTCAACTATCTTCATATAGTTAATACTACATACAAGTACTATCGACTGAATTATCCTAGGACAGTTCATAAGTAGCATCAAAATGCAATAATCCCTACAGGAGATACCTTGGTAACCTTAAGTCTAAGCATCAATCATTCAACCATCATTATGAGAAATTCCATAAACAAATAAGTAATATTCCATTTAAGATTCTCATAATCGAGTCAGTTCAGTGACTTATTCTCTAATAATCACCTACACATTAGTTTAAGTATCTTCATACTTTAATTTATGATATTAATTACTTTCTTCATAAGAAAGAAACGTAACGTGTGTTAGTTTTACCGTTTCAACGATTTCCTATCTTGATGAAACTACAACTAAGAACATTTAAGAATAATACGTAAATATAAATCGAATCTCACAATTACAATCTCATCATAATTTCAATTACATAGTAATTATTCCAAGAATTTTATCTTCAACATTAAAATATCAAAGGTAATTAACTTAATACAAAAGATAAAGAATGCCTTTTTCATTAATAAAGAAAAATGTCATACATCAAATTGCATCCAAATGATTAGTTGTAAGGGCATAAACTAACACATAATCTCTTCGATAAGGTGTCTCAAGAATACATGACCAAATCCTTAAAAAACTCAGGCATGGAAATTGGCAGTGAGTAACGATACAAGTGACTTGGCACATGTGACAATGCATGTGATTGTGATTGCGTGGCAAAGTTCCTTGTTGCCTCATATTTAAGCTTTCTCCTTTCTTATAATCCATCTCTCTTATTTTACCAGCAGAGGATTTTTTACTCGTGAATTTGACCTAATAATCATTTTTTATACACCCATTTTATGTTCGGATGCAAGAATAAGTAAGCTTATTTTGAGTATGGAACCAACTTTGTTTAGGTTATTGTGGCCTAATCCCATAAGCACATTAGGCACGCACGCACGCACGCACGCACACACACACAGTTTTATTTTGCTAATTCAAAGAAAAATTGAACCTTTGACTTATGTTAATAAAGACAGAACTCTTAAACATTTGTCTACATCTTACAACTTATGAAAACTTGCTATAAAAAATAATTATATAAATCTTATAAACATTGAAAAGATTTTTTTGAGAGACACTTCTCATTAAATAATTTGTTTATTTGTATTGTTCTCCTTTTTTAATTTCTGAATCGTTTTTCTACGTTTATTTAACTACCTTGAATAAATATAAGTTTAATGATTCAAAAGGAATCATTTTTAAGCTCTTTTGAGCCTTTGGCTTTAAAAATATGCTTATATTATTAAGGATACATTTCAACTTATTATTTAAAAGTGTTGAATATTGTTTTCCTCAAATTTGATTTAGAAAAATGGTTATAATAGGAACCCTAATTTCAATTTGAACTCTAACATATAAAATGGTGTGAATTTCATAAAGGCACAATTGGACCAATATCGTATGGTTCCTAGGGCAAACTTAGTGTTACATGTTACATTCGTGAATAACCTGATACAAAGTCTCATCTTTGTTGGTTATTAAGGCTTCTCTAATCCCATGAGCAAATATGAAGCTCTTTATAAAAGACTTATGCCCCAACATAGAGATTTATTAATTAGAGTGTTGAATACTCCATCGAATCATAGTCACATATATAGTTGGGTGGTGCAAACTTGTTTGAAGAACATAAGAGAAGAGAAGTGTCTACATGTCTTAGTTTTAGTGGCCTACCAAAGGACATTATAGAACTCATAATGGACATTAATTTCAGTGATTCATCTAAAGAACTAATAACTCACTTCCCCATAGAGTTCATCGAATTTCATATTCATAAGATTCATTGAATTTTATAATTTTAGTAAAAACTTAATCACTTTTTTTATGTTTAATGAAGGAATTCAAATGTAGAAAGTGTTTATAACTTAAATTTTTAGACACATAACCAATAGCTTACCGTTAATAAAGTTTTAATGACTTTGTGATAGTAATGGGTTCATGATAGTTTATGAGTGATGAAAACTTCGAAAGAGAGTCAAAAGCTAAAGAACTATGATCTAAGAGTGACATTAGAAATTAAAAGTGAACTTTAGTCGAACATCTTATAGGCAGTAGTAAAACAAAGTTCCTAAAATATATTCACATTCAATCAACCCATTCAACAAATGTAACATATATCGAAATATTCATTAGTATCACTACACACATTGACCACAGTAACATATCACAACACATGTGGGTACACAAAAATCAAGGAATAAACACTCAAAATTCCATTAGACATTTAAACCTTTTCAATTAAGTATTAAAATTGCATTAGACATGTAAACTTTGCAAAAAGAACATTATACTTTCCTATGCAAGTACATACTATAAATCATGTGTTTTTTGCGATGACTCCAAAAACTCGTCGCTAAATAAACTCTTCTAATGACAATATTATGTAACGTTGTCAAAACCATGAACTTGTGCAACGAACTTTGAAATTGTCACCAAAAGTTCACATTTAACGATAATTTTCAGTGCATCCTTAAAGAAAACTTAGCTAATAGTCTATTTTGTTGTAGTGATTGATCTCATAAATTAAAGTCTGGAGATACCTAAACTAATGTGTGGATGTTTATTAGAGAATAAGTTCAGTGAACTGACCCATTTATGAGGATCCCAAATGCAATAGTACTTATGTTTCTATAGATTTACTCATTATGATGGTTGTATAATTGATCCTTAGACTTAAGATTACCAAAGTATCTTATAAGGGAATTACTGTTCTTTGACGCTACTTATAAACTGTCATATTTAAGATAATTTATTTAATAGTACTTGGATGCAGTATGAACCATACGGAGATAGTTAAGTGAGTCAATAAAGGATTCGTCATTCTAAAGTAATTAGAGAGATTATTCTACTATTCTTGATTAGCAATGATTTAATAAATTCTTTAGTCAAAGTGAATTAACATTTAAAAAGATGATTTCAAATATCAATTATAAATCAATTACTAATTAACAAGAACGAATATGACTAGATTCAAAAGAGGAGACACTATATCCATACTCTATCTAATTGGAACAATGGATGATAAAAAGATTAAATTATACGTCATAACCATACATGGACAGGTTAAGTCAAACTACTTTGACATTTTTTATGTTTAGGTGGTTATGACGTGTTGTTAGACGTTAATATTGATTTACGATTATAAATTGTTTAATTGGAGAATTAAAGATAAATTAAAAAAGTTTTAATTTATTTAATTTCAATTATGAATTAAAATTATAATTTATAATCATTGTCAATATGTTAGGAACCTGATGGATCACACATAAAGAGTAGTTTAAAAAAGAAAAATCAATTTCAATTAAGTTAGACTTAATTATATAGTTTGAGAAACTTAGGGAATAAATATGAGATATTTGATTTTATTAAAATTAAATTAACTATAATTAGAGTTAGACTTTAATTATATTTAATTTTAATATAGATTAAAAACTAATGATGTTTTTTTTATAAATAGGAATAAGCATGAGGAGCTAGCACTCATGCTAATTCCTCTTAAAGAGCTAAGTGTCTACTTTGTGAATACTATTAGAGGCTAGACACGTAAATAGCTAATAGTTAAAAAATCATAAAAGTTTTAAAAGGATTACAACAGGAATATCAAATTAAGTATGATTTCATATTTTATTATTCGAGTTTAGTTTTTTCAAGTTATTCAATTATTAGGATCTGATTGGAAATCGTAAGATTTATTTTTCAGCTGCGCCTTTGATTCAATCACAGTTGGTTTCGCAACATTTTTGAGGTCCAAGATGTCACGACCTGGAACCACATCGGGCACATGACAATCACCACATACCCAGGTTAAGGATACTCATGGTACCCTTAGCTCGACCATGCAAGGCTAATTGGATATCTTTAAAAACATTTCGGCAGCACAACGACTGTATTTTGAAAATCCCAAAATGAAAAACACCTGTAAATCAGTTTCAAACGCACTTCTATATTCACATTAAAACTTTACCATAACTTCTGGACTTTGAAGTCCACTCAAGAGCAATCTCAACAATAGTACAAACGTTCATACATAAAGTCATTTACAAACAACAAGATAGACAAGAGTTAATTTACAAACTTATAAAGCATTTAAACATAGTCATGAGCCACTATACAACAAAAGTACAAAATAGAGACTATCCACGTGCAATAATGCCCCGAATATGTCAAAAGACTGCACGAATCACTTGGAGCTTCAAGCTCACCAAATAAACCTGTATGGTTGGAAAGCGGAGGGAGGTGAGTACACTATGTACTCAGTGAGCAGGAAAAAACATATATTGCAAACAGAACTCGGTACACACCAAAACGGTCTAAATAACCTAAGGATAATTTTATACATCTAGCATGCATATAACTACCTATGAAGTGAATATGTATGACATAGAAACTCATAGACATAGTTTATGACTCATCCTATACAGGTTAGGAACCACATAGACCTATCCTATTAATCACCCTTTCAGTGAACATAGATTCCAGTTCCAATACACAAGAGCAGAAAAGTATCACATGTAAAATCAAAACTTGTCAGGAAGTCAAATCTTAAAATAGGCCAAAATAATTATGTGTGTCGCCACTAGTTAGCCAAGCTAATGTGCACACCCATCGAATCCTAGTGTTGGCTCGACTTTCATCTATGGTGAGTGCAGACTATAGTCGACAAGAGCGTCATGACCCTAGGTGATGACCTCGTCGGTGATCAGATCTCTAGATGTGCAATCACCCACAAGTTTCGTAGAAAATTGTCGATACGAAGACTCGACTTTTATGTACCAACATTAAGGGTATGGGGGTCATTTAATCTATTGTGCCTAGCACACCATTGGCCAATCATTACCTCACCATTTTCAAACAAAAAATCATATACAAATATTTAGTAATAAAATCAAGTAAGGTACCATGCCTTTATTTATCAGTCCAACCGATAAAATGGAACCTTGATATGACTCTAAGCTAAAAGAGAGCACATACATGTAGCATACATGACTCGGTTATGCATATGTAAGTTCCAAAATATTATTTCATGTAGTGAAAGTCATCTTTCGCACTCCAAGTGCAAAGTTATTCAAAACAATGTTGTTTATTAAATATATAAGTATACTAGAATATATTTGAGAATCAATTCTACTATGCATTACCTAGGTTCAAAATTCACATACAAGTCATCATGCATGTCTTGGAATGTCTAACCCCATTTGAGAGATATGCTTTCCCCAACTCAGCTCAAAAGAAGGTGTACACTCTTTTGACTTTAACAATCTTCGGTACGAGCTCCTTGATTCATAACTTCTGAGCCTTTATACATACAAATGCAATGTAGTTACTACTCAAACATATATCTCATATTTATACACCATCACATATTTATACACCATCACATAAGTGTATAAAACACAATATCACAATTTTTAAGCTATAGGATTAGGCCATGAAGCTTCTCACATGGTTACTTCCCTTATTATTCACATAAGCTTTCTTTTGCATTTTCCAAGGCATTTAATGCCTTGATCCAATACTTAAACATTTCAAAGCATAATTGAACACATTTTTATCCAAGCACATTAGGCCACTACTCATTAATCTAAGCATCAATTCAAGTTTACTTTAAGTAAACATGAAAGCCTCTATCCAATGCACATCATCAAAATCCTTAAATCCTAAGCCAAGTTCACTTAGGCATTTTATCAAACACGTAAAGGCATAAACTTGAAAATCTCTTTCCAATGAACATCTTCCTCATTTTTCAACATCAATTCACATTATACATACACAATTAACATCATAGAGTTCATTTAAACTATCAATTTCAAAAGATATTCAAAATTTCACAAACTTTCACTAAAGATAGGGCATTTCGGTTTCGGCATTAAGGAAACTTCTCCATGACTCATTTCATTCATCTAAACCATGTTTCATGCATATTCAATCATGGAAAAACAACATATCTTAATGCCAAACCCAAAATCATAATGTAGAGAGAGATGAGACAAAATTTACCTGAACTTTTCTTTGGTGATATCTTACAATCTTTTGAGAATTTCTCAAATCTAATGATAGATTTGAGTTCCTTGATCCCAAATTAACTTAGAACACCTTGGTTTGGGTTGGAGAATCAAAAACTTGGTGAAGATTTAGTGATGGGCGAAACTTCCTGTTCTCCTCCTCTCTTCTCCTTTCTTCTCCTTTCTTTTAATTAAAACAAAGTGTTTTAATGCCAAATAATGGGGTGCACGGCCACACACAAGAAGAAGGGTCTAAAATTTTGACTCTTCTTTGACCAAACATGGTAAATTTACCTTTTTGCCCTTAGTTTGAAATTACCATTATACCCCTCAACTTTTCCTAAATTTCCAGTTAAGCCCAAAATTTGAGAATGACCAAAACTTTTATTTTTATTTTGGTCCTCAAACTTTTGCATATTATAATTAAGCTCCTTAGCCTTATAAAATTACATAGTAGTCCTCCAAGAATTAAAAAATTACATTTAAGTCCTTTAACTTTGAAGAGGTTGTAAATAAGCCTTTATGTACATCTACTTTTCAAATTAAGCTTTCTAAGTGTCCAATAAGTCTATAAATCATGTCTAATCGCCTCTAAAGCATGAGAACACATTTAACTCGGCCACCATAGCCATATCCATCCAATGGAATCAAATTTACACACTTAGAAGCTTATATGCTAGAAATCTCCAAGATTTCGCATATCGATAAACTCTAAGTTCATGTAAGGGCATATAACATTATATATCACTGGCATATATACTGAAAGGGTTCAAACACATTTTTGAACTCATATATAATTAGGTATATAAAATATATAGTAGTATCTCCAAGTACAGACTAATACAAAAGGGCTCAAAGAGTCTGGCGTTACAAATCCAATTATCTTAATGTCATATGACAGACCAATAACAAGAAAGTTAACATTATGAGTGAAGGAAGTCCAAAGAAAAGATACATAAAAAAGGAGTTTAGTTATTAAAGATACATATTGACAATATTATTTTCATATAGGGAATGTGAAATTTTTTGTGCATAAAATTATAGAATAATTTGATTGTAATTTTTATTAGCTTGTTTGAATGTTGTTAATTAGGACCTATGAAGGCTAAGGAGAGATTTTTAAATACATGTAATGATGACATTAAACTGAAGGTTAAATTTATGAATGTTGATTGCATTAAAGTTAGTCATTAGATAAAATATATTGTATGGTTTAGTAATTAATATATGTAAGGTGTGACAAATTAGACTTTATGAAACTTCTAATGTATTTGAGAATAATTATATCTAACAAAAACTTTATTTCTAAAATCTAAAGTGGTGGTACGATCAACTTCTACCAAATTATACTCTCATTTCTATGATTAATGATAGAAGTCATAAGTTTTACTATCAATTATATGGTGTTAGATTTAATCTCATAGTTAGGAATTATGAAAAAAGAAGAATTAAAGGTTTGAATGAAAGAAAATGTATGACAACCAAAGTTTTCTTCCTCTACTTATACTTGTAGTATTTATCATAGAGGCATTAACTTTTTTATGGATTATATATGATGTGCTATTCATTACTTTTTTATGATGTATATCATATTTTTCAGGAATGGAATGATTCCTCTAGTGTAAAGTATAAATAAAATCATCATAATTTGAAAAATCAATGGGATTCTTTCTATGATTGTAAGTCCACAGATAAAATCAAGTTTAGGTTATATACCTTTTAGTGAATTCTATATAAAGGCCATCTAAATTTTTAAATAATGTTATATTATTTTTTATGCCACATTAATTTATATTAATGTTTATTAAATATTTGTTATATCTAGATCATATATATATTTATACATGTTTCATTCTAGACATGTTGCCAGCTGAATAAAGGACAACACATGTGTATATAGGCCCATATTCCTTTTTGGAGCTGATACAGAGGAGTATATGGCTAAAAACAGAGTTATGTCTATAGCCATGTTCCTCTCCATGGTAGATAAATTAAAGTCAAGATAGAAAAAATTACATGGCCTAGCATAGGGGTGTATTTATGCCCGTATTTTTCTTTGCAATATATAAGGAGTATTATATAGTGTAGAATGCATGCATGCCAATAAGCATGTTCCTATCTTAAGCATAGACTGAGAAGTACATGACCTCAAATACAAGAGTGTTTAAGCATGCACGTGTTCCTCTGTGAAGTAGATAGGAAAGAACATATTGCCTGGAACACCATTATGTTTGTACTTATATTTTTTTATAGAAAAAATTCCTCTATATGGTAATAACCAAGTTACAAATTGTTTTGGTGGTTTTGTACTGAGTATGTTGCTTAAATCAAATTATTATAATTGTTCAATAAGTTGCTTAACTACTTTAATTGAAAAAGGTTAACTAATTTCAGTTTATTTATTGATATAATAAGTTAGATAAAAAATAAAATGATGATTTCTCCCTTTTAACTACCCTAAGGAATAGGGGTACTGTAACTTTGCATTTTCCACATTGCTTAATAGCTTTATTGATCCCTAAAAAGGAATATGACATCTTTCCATTGTTTGACAATAAAACATGGCAATAACTAAGTCCTTTTGTACTAATTTTCAACATATCCCTCTCCTTAATGAATGGGGAATATGACTAAAATAATCCTTTATCTTGTAGTCTCACATTCTTTTTCAAACATGTTCATTTAATAGCTTTAGTTTTTCTCCTTAAATCTTATTTTCTTAGATAACTAGTTACTATATATTAACTTCAAATAGTGTGTTTATAAACTCCAATACAAGTCATCTATAAAAATAATTTTATTTCTTTACATATAATAAACATAGTTCACAAAGAGTGGTACTGATCATTCAGATCATGGTCATGTGATAATTAGATATCTAAGTATTGTTGAATTTTTTAGTGACAAGTTCAATTTTCTTTTCTCAATATTTTTAATGTCTCGACATATTTGTTAATTGGTAAGCTACTATCATATGGTATGTTTTGCTTCCCCTTTTAAAACACTTGACTAATTTTTTGACATTATGAATAAATGTCAATGATACAAAATATGTTTGCTAATTGAATTTTAGTTGGTGATACTTAGGTTGATTAATAAAAGACTTTGAAAAGAAAATGAACCACTAAAGTTAGAGGCCAAATTTTGTTATTACTTATACTATGATTTATGTTCTCTTTGATTGCTTAAATGTTATATTTGATGATATATTCTACCATAACTACATGATTTTAGGTTTTTAAGGATGACTTAAATATTAAATAATACGTCTATCACGAGTTTATTAAGAAAGAATAAAGATGTGTTGTAACTGAGGAGAATAGAAATAGTGAAAATAAAAGGTCGAAGTCATCATTATTAGTAAGGACGATGAGAGTGGATCATCATATACGAATAATGAATGGGGGCTTGTAAAGATAAAACTTGTTGACTTTACAACTTAGTGATCAATCATCAATTGCTTTTTGCATGCATTTTAGAACGAAAAAAGATTGTAATTTTTTGTTATGCATAAAATTGATGTGATCATGGAGCTAGTTTGTGACGTCCTAATTTTTCATACTAAAATAAAGGTGAAACATTTGATAATCATAAATGCACTTCTTTTAGCCTTTAACATGTAATGACATATATGAATTTCGTATATTTACATTTAGTTACTACTACAACACACTTGTAAACTTAACGGAATTTACCATATTCACAAGAAATTAACCATACTTGACAATCTAATAACTAAACATTTGATATGTTTGCACTATTCAAGAAATGAAAGAAGAAGAAATAATGCATTGAAATATATATTATAGGACATTAACAATTAACATGAATTCGAATTTATATGGCAATAAATAAAATAAATTTGAATATACTAAATATAGTATTTTTCTACTAAATAGAGATGGTATTTTTTAAAAGTTGTGATGACATTTTTTATATGCAATAATGATATTATGTCTATGTAATGATGACATTTTTTTATATAGAATTGTTATTGTACATTCTAAAGTAAGGTGGTACTTATCTTATATGGAATAATGATATTCTTGTATACAATAATGATATATTTTGTCGTAGTTTTGATACTCTCTGAATGCAACTCTAATGCCCTCTTTTTCTATAAAATTGTAGTATTTACAAATTAGAGTTAAGGTGGTACTTTTTTTGTATAGATTAATGGTATGTAAGGAGCAATGGTATTTTTTGTATGTAGTGTTGGTATTTTTTATATGTAGTGATGATATATTTTGTACTTAGTTCTAGTATTTACATATTAGAGTAGAGTTAATGATTTCTTTTGGTATAGAGTGATAGTATTCTTTGTATATAGTGATTGTCTCTTTCCAAATCTGACTACACCTTTCATAGGAGAGACCTTTAAGAAAACTTGATCACCTGGTTCATACTGTACATCCCTCCTCTCAGAATCTATATAACTCATTTGCCTATTGAAGGCCATTCTTAATCTTTCTTGTATCAGAGCAACTTTTGCAAATGTTTCTTGAATTAGTTCTGGTCCCTGTAATTGTTTCTCTCCTACTTCTATCCAATATAGTGGAGATCTGCACTTTCTACCATACAATGTCTCGTAAGGTTCCATCCCAATGGTGGAATGGTAGTTGTTGTAAGCAAACTCTATTAAAGGCAAATGACGTTCCCAATCTCTATTAAAGTCTAAGACACACATTCTTAACATTTCTTTGAATGTCTGGATAGTTCTCTCTGATTGCCCATCAGTTTGTGAATGGAATGATGTACTGAAATTCAGCTGTGTACCTATGACTTTTTATAGTTTCTGTCAGAATCTAGAAGTGAATTGTGTTCCTTTATCAGATATAATAGACACTGGCACTTCATGATACTTCACAATTCTGTCAACATATAGCTGGGCTAACTGAGCTACACTATAAGTGGTTTTAACTGCTATAAAGTGGGCTGACTTGGTGAGTCTGTCAACTACAACCCAAATAGAATCATGCCCCTTAGGCTTTCTTGGTAGTCTAACCACAAAATCCATAATAATCCGCTCCCATTTCCACTCTGGTAGTGGTAGCTCTTGTAGTAGTCCAGTGGATTTTTAATGTTCAAATTTAACTTGTTGACAAGTTAAACAGGTGGATAAAAACTGGGCTACATCTTTCTTCATACCTGGCTACTAATATATACCTTTAATATCATGGTACATCTCGGTGGTTCCAGGGTGAACACTATAGGGTGTATGATGTGCCTCATGCATAATTCTTTATTTTAGCCCATTTATGTCAGGTACACATAACCTGTTACCACATTTCAATACTCCATCCTCTATATTGAACTTTGTCACCTTACCATCTTGTACAACTATTCTTAATTTGTCTAGCTTAGGATCACTGTCTTAGGCAGTTTTAATCTCATCAATTAAATTGGGTTTCACCTAGAACTGAGCAAGTAATACCTGAGAATCAGATACTTCTAAGTGTAATCCATATTAAATAACCCATTTAAATCTTTAACTAGCTCTTTCTTTTGAATGAGGATATGATACAAACTCCCCATCGATTTTCTACTCAGGGCATCAGCCACTTCATTGGCTTTACTCGGGTGATACAAGATTTGACAGCCATAATCATTCAGTAACTCAATCCACCATCTCTGTCTCAGATTCAACTCTTTCTATTGATGAATGTACTGAAAACTCTTATGATTTGTATATATTGCACTCTTTTCACCATATAAATAGTGTCTCCAAATTTTTAATGCAAATATCACGGCTGCCATTTCTAGATCATGGGTAGGATAGTTTACTTCATGTTTCCTTAATTTTCTGGAAGCATAGATAATTACCCTCCCATTCTGCATCAATACACAGTTTTGAAGGCATCACAATATATCACATAATCACCTTGCCCTGAAGGCAATGCTAACACTGGAGCTGATGTGAGACATTCCTTAAGCTTTTGGAAACTTTTTCATAGGAACCATCCCACTCAAATTTCACTTGTTTCCGTGTTAACTTCGTTAGTGGAGCAGCTATCTTGGAAAATTTCTTTATAAATCATCTATAATAACCTACCATGCCTAAAAAACTTCGTATTTTGGTAACATTAATAGGTCTAGGCCAATTAGATACTGCTTCCACCTTCTGAGGATCTACTTGAATCCCTTCTTTACTAAATATATGACCTAGGAAACTAACTCTATCGAGCTAGAACTCACACTTTGCCAACTTGACATATAACTGATTATCTCTAAGGATTTGTAACACCATTGTCAAGTGTTTTTCATGTTTTTCTTAGCTCCTGGAATATACCAATATGTCATCAATGAAAACCACAATGAATTTATCCAAATACGGCCTAAAGATTCTATTCATCATATCCATAAAGGTCACTGGTGCATTCGTTAAACCAAAAGGCAGCACCAGGAATTCATAGTGTCTGTATCTGGTTGTAAAGGCAGTTTTCGACACATCCTCTTTTCGGATCCTTAACTGATGATACCCAAATCTGAGATCAATCTTAGAGAAATGACTTGCTCTCTGTAATTGATCAAACAGATCATCAATCTGAGGAAGAGGGTATTTATTTTTAATAGTTACTTTATTCAACTGCCTATAATATATGTATAACCGTAGGGATCCATGTTTCTTCTTAACAAATAATACTGGTGCACCCCACGGTGAACTACTGGGTTTAATAAACCCCTTATCAAGCAAATCCTGCAATTGCACCTTTAACTCTTTCAGTTCTATAGGTTTCATTCTGTATGGAGAAATTGAGATAGGGTTTGTACCAGGAAGGAGTTCTATATTAAACTCTGTTTCTCTTTCTAGTGGTAATCCAAGCAAAACTTCTGGAAACACATCTGAAAAATCCCTTACTATAGGGATCTGTTGTAACTCACTGATCTCCCTTCTGGTATCCCTAACATGAGCTGCATACCTTTGACATCCCTTTCTTATAAGTCTTTGGGCGTGTATAGCTGATATTCTGTTAACAGAAAACCCAATTCGGTCACCCTGATATAACACTTCTGTTTCTGGATCAGGCTTAAGTATAATTCTTTTGGCATAACAATCCATTATAGCATGGTGATTTGATAACCAATCCATACCCAAGATAATATCAAATTCTAATACTGCCAACTCGATCAAATTTGTCATAAATTTTCTACCCTCTATTTCCACTGCACATGAGGGGTAAACATATTTCACTTCAACAGTTTCCCCTAAGGGTGTAACTATGAACAGAGGGTCTTTCATTAATTCTCTCTCTTTATCTAGCTTTCTCGCCAAACTTGGTGCTATAAATGAATAAGTGGTACCCGAGTCAAATAGCACTTTAGCATTCTCGTTCTGGATAAGGATTATACCTATATCAACATTTTTTATCATCATAATAAAAGAAAAATTATTTCTTTATCATAACAGAGCATAGACATTTTATGCAATTCAATTAAATATCAACAGGTTTGCATATGATTACGTGTTATAGTTGTATTAGAGGCCTGTGCTTCTTAGGGAATTACAACAAACACTCTCCCCTGACCTCTATTTGCTAGGGCTAGTGCTGGCATCTGCCTCGTATTCTGGGTGGGAGCTTGGCCTTGAGGTCCACCTTTACCAGCTGGGCCTCTATTAATAGGTCTTTCTATTTGTATAGTAGTTTGTAAAACTGGGGTGGAGCTGCTTGGTTTTCTTACATTGGGCAGTCTTTAATGAAAAGCCCTTGCTATTCACACCTATAACAACCTCTGAACCCGAGTATATAGGGTCCATGATGATTTTTCCCACAGACATTACAAGTAGCTCTAGCCTGTGCCTGTGCTGGAGGTTGCAATGATCTATTCTTAGTTGGGATTTGTGTAACACTAAGTGCTGAAAATATTGATGCCCCAGGATTTCTACCTCTGCCTTGACCCTTCGCTGTGATTCTGGAGGAGCAGACTATACTGTTTGTTCTGTTTGTCTCATCTAAAAGCTATCTCTTTCTCTACAGCCTCTACTACTCTGATCTTTACCTTTCTTTCTCCATTCTTTTTCTGCTCTCCCCTCTTTAAACTTTGCTTCCACTTATCGAGTCTTATCAATCAACTTCGACAAATTGGGGAAGTTAATAGCTACAACAACACCATATAAGGAAGGTATGAGTTCCAACTTGTATCTTTCCATTTTTTGCAGCTTCAGTAGGTACAATTGCTGTAGCAAATTTGCATAAGCGTAGAAATTCACTTGCATAATCATCCACGCTCATACTAAAGCTTTGTCTAGGCCTTTCAAATTATAGGGCTCGATTATAGAGGATTCCCACCGTAATTGATCCTCGATATTCCTCTGGAACCATTCCCAGGCATTCTTTGTCAATTTAACCCCCACTAATTCTATGATCCGTGCATCAAAGCAAGTTAATCTTCGGACCATTTTCTCAGTATGAGTAATAAACTCTTGGGGATCCTCATGTCTCTCACCACCAAACTTAAGGGTTTGTAATTTTAAGAAATCATTGATACTTACCCCTTCATCATCTAAAGCTCACCTAGGTAATCCTATAGGCATTTACACTAGCTGTGGTGGTGCAAGAACAACTTCGGGTACACCTTGAGGTCTTTCTCTCTCTCTTTCTCTAAGTATTCTTACTTCTTCTCTTAATTCTAGAACCTCTTGCCTTTCTCTTAAAGCTCGGTTCTCTGCTTCTAAGGCTTCTATTCTATGTTGTAAGGTTCTAACATCTTCCCCTCGAGCAGCTGGGGGTTCAGGTTCATTTTCTATCTCTGATCTCCTCCTAACTGTAACATCCCCTCACCTATGGGAAGGGTAAAATAGTAATTGGGAACGGTTTAGGAGTGTTTAAAATTGTATTGACATGTTCATGCATACAATAGTGAATTTTGCATATGTAAATGATTGTACATGCATTCATGACATTTCCCGGTATAATTGTGAATAAATGTGAATTTTGAAAAACATGCTTTATGTGTGTAAAATTTGTGTTGGAGAGGGTCATTGTGATTTTCTGATTTTTAGAGAATTTTAGAAAATTTTCGGGGTCGTTTTCGGACCAAGAAAACTACCAAGTGGCAGAATAAGGGTTTACTGGTAGAGGAAATGACTGTCCAATGGCACTGGAAACTTAGACATATGGATTTAGAAATTATTGAATTGAGCCATTGGAATTTTGGAGAAAAATTGGAATTGAATTGGAAGAAAATGAAGAGAGTAAATGAGAGTGTGACATGTGGCAAGTGA
>JAOQML010000008.1:27557175-27568209 GCA_027568935.1 Erythroxylum urbanii
CCATTGGACAGTCATTTCCACTACCGGTAATCCCTTAATCTACCACTTGGCAGTTTTTCTAGTCCGAAAACGACCCCGAAAAATTCCCGAAAAATTTCTAAAATTCTCTAAAAATCTCAAAACCACAATAACCCTCTCAAATTAAATTTTTACATAACCAAATCACATTTTTCATAACAAATCACATTTATTCACAATTATACCGGGAATGTCATGAATGTATGTACAGTCATTTTTCATGTGCAAAAATCAATGTTCACGTGTGTATGTATATTATATAATGCATGCGCATGAGATGTGTTTTCTTAATTTCTCCGATTGATCTCTCGTGTACCAGTTTCTGTGGTTCAACCCTTTGTATGGAAACGAGATGTTACAGATTATGTGTGCATAAGTTACATACTTTATTTATATGTTTGATATGTATATATATACAAGGGATTTTAATTTATTGGATGTATGTTAAATTGTATATTTCAAATGTGTGATATTTTACATGTAATTTATGGTTGATGAGATGAAAAAAATTAAAATCCCTTGTTAAAATATTAAGTGCACATTGAGAACGTGATTGTTGCCTTCCATTGTAATAAGAATAAAATAAAGGTATGTTTATTATAGGCTTACTGAGCAAACTTAAGGCCACTTTAACCTGAATATGTTTAGTTTTATAATCGTGAGTTCTACTTAACTAAATTTGTGTAATTTGGATGAGCAAACTCAAAATCAAGTGAATTTAGAGGAAAAGTTAGAAATAACATATAAGATAAGTTTGGGCAAGAGTTGTCAACTGACAGATATAGGAGTCATATGAGATGTAATTGATAAAGTTGTTATATATCTAATTTAAGTTTTGTTAGTTTGATAAGTAAACTCAAGATTAATTAATTTTGAGTGGGATCATAGCCCACTGAAAGATTAGCGTAATCTTTCTGAATAGTAGTGAGGGTTATTATTTTGAATAAAATAATGAGAGTAATCAAATACATAATTAAAGTTCTAATCTCATTTGGTAGTCATAACATACAATTAATTATTGTTTTTACTTTTATATTATGTTCTTTGTGGAATTTACCTTGTTTAGTATAGTTGATACTAAGTCAGTGAACAAAATTTCTTAGACATATGATATGTTTGAGAAGAATTCTTAAAGTTGGAGAAGAAAATTGTATGCCCATTACGTAATTTTGTTATAATCCTTATTGAGGATTTGGTGTTAAAGTTTTAGAGATATGTCAAAATCATATGGATGACAAAATGTACTGACATTTTGAGTTGACTAATGTCTCATAAACTTTGAAAACAATGTTTAAGATGTATGTCAACACCATAATAACAAGATGCAAGAAGTTGCATAGAGTAAAGTTGAAAGGTATAATACCTTATTGGAATTCTTCCACTTAATTTAGCCTATTAAAAGCATAAATATGGACATTAATTAAAGGCTTTGTTATAGAATGATAATAGTTATTATTAGAAGAAAATGATTGCATGACTTTTCTTACCTGTATAAGATATGATAGAGACCACATATATTTCTATTTTATGCTTATGAGTATATGATATAAAATTTAGATTCAACATTATTATAATGTTCAAAGCATGATAAGAAATATATTGTTGAGTAAAAATAGTTGATCCAAGTTTATACAAATAGTTTGTACGTATTAGATCAAAGGAGACTTATGCTTAACATAAAAGGTAAGAATAAAAGTTGGATAACCGAGACTATCCTTTTATGCCATATTGGTTAAATCAGTATAACGAGAATCAAAAAGTTACATACAAAGATATATGTATCTTTTGATTATGAATCGTATGAAACTTGTGAAACTTGTCAAGTTGAAGAATAACCAAATCAACCTTTGGTGAAAGGATGATGATGGTAATGAATTGTTAAATCTTATAAATGTGATTTATTTGATGGAATAATAATTCATAAAAGGATTATACTTATACTTCATTAAATTATTAATGACTTTTTATGATGTAGTATATGTATTAAATGAAATGTTGATTTAAAATTTGAAAAGTTCAAATTGTTTAAATCTAAGTAGAAATTAAACATTAAGAATGTTGAAGCATTTCAATGAGATTGATTTATTAAGTTTTAAATTTTTGTTATCTATAAGAAATGAGATTCTTTATTTAATACCTTCACAACAAAATTCCATCAGAGAATGGATTTATATAAGGAGGAAAATACAATGTGAGATATTGTATGATGCAAAATTATTTCTTCTATAGTGATGCCTATTACAATGATTTATATTTAATAGTTCCAATTGAATCAATTGAAAAGATTTAATATTAGATATGAAGTGCTAAGTCTTTGAAAGAGTCAAAGTTAATGGTTTAGGGATGTGATTCTTAGTTAAAACATGTATTATCTATTAAGTTTAGAACTAAATTAAGTAATAAAAGGTTATTAGATATCTAAAGGGTTGGATATAATCTTATAGACCTATTAAACAAATTGTTTACTTCAATGAATACTTATAGGAGAATGGTTCTCAAGATAAGTTGTAAGAGTAAGATGAAATTTGAAAATCTTATGACAATACATCCAATTGGAGCTAATGCCTTTGTTAATACATTTGATGTTTAAAAGGCTACAAGACATTGAAAGATTCACTTTCATGATGAATTCAAAGAGTTTGTTTTAAAGATGACTGTGAATTTACCATGTCTACAAGAAGGTTAGTGGGAATATAATTATCCTATTCAATGGGATTTTATAGAGACATGGAACAATAATTATAATTTTGAATTGTTGAAAACATAATTGTCCAATAATAACTGTTGTTGGATAAGTAAATCTAATAACCTAATTTTGGGAATTAGATATATGGAGAAAGATTGGAAGTTGTTCACCTATTCTAAGCCCCAAGTATATAGATAATGTACTAAAGATGTTTAATATTTGAGATATCAGATATTGGTGAATCATTAAAGATATCCATTATTCTATATGCGAATTAATATTTAAGTTCAAAGAGATAAAGGATATTTACTTTAGAAGTAAATCCTAATTAAGATTTATTTTACTTAAAATAATATCATTTTAGATTGGAAAGGTTCCAATGTAGCAATGGCTGCTAATTAAGTCATAATACATTTTTCATTTAGTGGAAATGATTAATTGGATCAATAAGTTCTCTAGTAAACTTGGTATAGCTCCTTACATTGTTTAAGACAATAATGTACAATGGAACATTAGAGTCATTAATCATGTAAAACGAGTTAAGGTCTCATCAAAGATACAAAGATCTATTTAGGCAACATTTTCTTAATTATAATGATAATTATGATGAAAATTGTAAGAGTTAAGTAAGTGCCTCACTATTAGGAATCTTGTGGAATTCTCTAATTAAATCACTGTCCCAGCAGTAGCATAATCGTTATATGGTGATATAATATGAGATACTTAAATGATTGACTTTAGTGCAAGTGGGAGATTATTAGTGTATATCCTTGCAGTCATTCAGTTGGTTGCAACTTGATGTATGATATTATTATTTAATTAATAAAAGGCAATCTTTATCTTTATGTATTAAGTTAATTATATTTAATGTTTTAATACTAAAGGTAAGATTCCTGCAATAATTAATGTATAATTGAATTGTGATAAAATCATAATTATGAGATTCAATTTACATTTATGCATTATTCTTAACTATTTCTAGTTGTAGTTTCATCAAGACGGGATATTGTTGAAATAGTGAACTAGCATATATTATGTTTCTTTCTTAAGAAGAAAGTAACTGATCTCATAAATTGAAGTATGAAGATACTTAAATTAATATGTGAATACTTATTAGAGAATAAGTCACTAAACTGACTTGATTATGAGAATCCCAAATAGAATATTACATATCTGCCTGTAAATTTCCTCATAATGATAGTTGTATAATTGATCACTAGACTTGAGATGACTAAGGTATCTCATGTGGGAATTACTATATTTTGATGTTACTTATAAACTGTCCTAGGATAATTCAGTCGATAGTACTTAGATGTACCATATGGAAATAGTTGAGTAAGTCAATAAATGATTCGTCACTCTAAAGTAATTAGAGAGAATGTTCTAATGTTCTTGATTAGTAATGATTTATGAAATTTTTTAGCAAGAGTGAATTGACACTTGAAAATGTATTTTTAAATATCAATTATAAATCAATTATTAATTAGCAAGAATGAATATGATTAGATACAAAAGAGTAAACAATAAACCTAGTCCAATTAGAACATTGGATAACGAAATGATTAAATTATAAAATACTCAATTTTGGTGATATAAGGATTAGTCGAGTAAAGATTCTCATAAAGCATTTGGATACACATATAAAAGGCTTCAAATGCAGATCAAGGGTTCCAAGAGTAGAGATTTGACTGTAAAATTTCATCCAACTTTTGGACATGGTCAAAGTTTGTAAAAAGATTTAGATTTGAGCTTAGGCTTGAGCTTGGGCTTGAATTTGGGCTGCATAATAAGAGAATTGCCATTGGGTTATATGGGAACCAACGGCCCACGCTATGGTTTTGTGGGACATTCTTAATTTGGTGCCTATTATTAATTTTACTTTATTTTTGTCTTGTTTGAGCAATCTAGAAATGCCTATAATACATCTATCGCGTTAGGTTTTGTTTTTCCTAGTAGTAAGGTGGCTAAAAGCAACAAATGATTTAATAATTGTATTTACTATACCTTTTATTTGGGGAAAGTTGACATCCACTTAATTAAATATTGAAAACGTCAAGGCTGTGATTATTAATAGAAAACCAGCTATCGAATGCCTTTACTACAAGACGGTCTTGATGGCTCTTGGTAATAACATATATAAATTGTAAAGTCGTAACATATTTGGTGCGACTGATTGGGAATATTGTTTAACATATATTCGAAGGAGGAAATTATTGAGAGCAATAGTAGGCTTAAATTAAAAAAAAAAGTTAAGGCTAGAAGATGACGATTTATATTTATGTTATACCACAGTGTAATAACACATAACAAAAGTGGAATTAAAAATTCGTTGAATTGGACATTGAATACTTAAAATATGTCTTTTAAGAACTATTTTAATCGTTTCTACTTTCTAATTACGTCGTTTCAATATTAGACGATACTATGGCATACATGTAACTCCACTTACCTGATTTTCAACTTTTGTTCAATTGTATGCTTATCTTCTTGATTACGGAACCATTCATCTAGTCGGTGCCTTTCCTCTTATAAATAAGGAGCGAGGATGACTTCTAAATAGCATGTCAGAAATTGAGAACTAAAATATGTTGGATGCATAAATTGTCTACATTTTTCAATAGAGGAAATAAGTCTGATGTTCGATAATAAGGGTCAAAGATGCAAATCCCTTTTACAATTTCACTCAATTTTTGAAATATTATGTTATTAAAAATTACTTTATTATATTTAAAATACTTTTACAAAATACTTTTATCAAGTATTTTTAAATTAATTTATAGTATTCTTAGCCTCAAGCAATTTTGTGCTATAGCTACCCACTTCTCTATAATTTAGCTTACTACTTGCCATTATTCACATTTTGGAATTTTGTAACTGCTTAATTTCCAACTCACTTGATCATGTTCTTTTTAACTATCTTCCACTATTTTCTTAACTTCTACATCACGGTTAAGTAACTTCTTAACTCCCAGTCCACTCCCTTATATTTTAGCTAATTGCTTGCCATTGTTAACTTTCATGTTATGGCATTTTGCCTTTTTTATGCATTCTAACTAACCGCCTCCTTGCACTATTTTTAAAACACGTCAATTATGTATTAACTATCTGACATTCTTCAATCTTGGGCTTCTTAACTGATTCTCGTATGCATGAAATCTTTAGCTAAAATTATAAGAAAATTAGAAATTACCGACATAACATTATCGATGAAAAAGATTTTGTACTAAATTAGCAATGAAAATTGATTTTCCATCTATAAAATTGTCGTATTTTGCGATGGACACATCGATAAAGAAGGAGGAAATTATCCCCGCAATTTTCCTAACAAAATATTGCGACGAAATAGAGAAGGCAGTTGAAAAAATTGGTGGCAATGGTTGGTAGCAAAATAAGCGTTGGGGAGTATCGACGAAAATTTCTTCCGTTGGTAAATTATTGACGAAACTGACGAACTAGTGATACCATCGGTAAAATTTAAAGTTAAATGTCATCGTTACGTCTTCAGCTTCAACGTTTTTAATAAAAGCAAAACGACATCATTTGGTTTGACACCAAATAATGAAGGAAACCTTCACCTTTAACCTACCCGAAAACTCGCTTCCTCTCTCTTGCTCTTTTGTTTTTTATTGTTTTCCTCTCTCCTGCGACCGTTTGTCATTGATTTCTCTTCTCCTTGTTGGCGTTTGCGTTTATGTGCCTCTGTCTTCTCCAGTCATTGTTCTTATGTCCTTCGGTGGAGGTAAGTCATTCAGCATTCGTTCTCTGGGATTTTTTGTATACACAGTGTTGGTATTTTAAGAGAAAATGTTGCATGTGTTTAATGAATTTTTGGAGTATTTTTGCATTTGTTTCGATTATCTGTGGTGCATTTGGGTTTGCAATGTGTTACAGTACATTGACGAAGGAAAAGACATGATTTCTTTAGGTTATTTGGGATGAATCTATCATGCTCTTGAAGTGTTCGACAAAAGTTTAAAGTGGTCTCTTTAATGGTTTTCTCCTTGTTTTAAATGTGAAAATATCCCTTTAGGTGTCTCTTCACCTTGGGTAAAACCCTAGACTTTTCTATTGAATGAAGATAGTAGGTTACCAAAGAAGTCAAAAATTAGTCATTGTAATGACTATCTAAATATGCTTTTGGGAATTTAAATCCCTGGATCAATTTATTGAGTTGAAATTGAGGCTTTAATAACAGGTTTGCAGTCAATTTTCATGTGATTCACTATTATGGATTTTAAATGGAACATGAAAGGTGATTATATTCACATAAGATCTATAACAAGGGAATAAATACTTTGGGATGGTCAACTAATTTATATGTTATTCATCATTTACCTTATGTTTGACAAAAGAAATATTTTCTTAGATTAAGAGCCTTTTTTATAAAAATAAGATCTTAAGTTGTTATAGTATTTAATCTCATATCACTATGTACATTTTCTGTAAATAACCCCCACCTTTTTATTTGTTTTCTTACCTTATTTTTTCTTTAATACATATTTATGATTTCAAAAAATGTAGTCAAATTAGTTATTGTTTAGTTTAAGAAGGCCATCTTCTTATGATAAAGATCTCTTAGTTTCTTTCTTTTAAGATAATGTTTGAATATAGTGGTTAGTCAAATGGAGATAACACAAGCACTAAATCTAGGAGTGAATCTAGCATTGAGTCAAGGTTAGTAACATGCAGGCCTATAGTTGTAGGTTATGAGGAATTTGAAACTAATGGTGGGGGTCAATAGCTCTTAAGTCTATCCCTCACTATATGGAAGACTTTGAGATTGAAAAATACAAGTTTAGTTTTAGGTGGACCTAAACAATATAATACTAGAACATAACATCCCTGCGTTAGTAAGTATTATAAAATCACAAGGCCATGTGAGATTATATTTTGGTATAATTGGGGGGATAATTGTTTATCATGACAATTTTAAATGTGGCCTAAAGTTGTTAGTTAATAGTTTTTATATTTAATTGTTAAAAGAGACATCTATGAACTTAGGTCAACTGCATCCTTTTTTTTTACGTTTGATATTAGGTTTTTTATTAATTGGTCAATTTTGAAATGTAAATCCAGCCATAGACTTTTTTAGATTCATTCACCAATTGAGGCTTTTAAGAGATGTTTTTAGGGTAGTATAGTCTAAATATAAAATCTAAAATTCTTCTATTTAGAAGATGGTTTAGAACACCTACTTAGAACTTCAAAATGTTTTATGTCTTAGGTTTATAATCAAAATTTTTATATGTTTTATTATTATTTTTTAACTCAAGCTTAACATTATTATTTTATACTCAATAAGTTAAACATATATTCTATATTGTTATAAAATGGAGTTTGAGAAACTCAATATTTCTTTGAATTAGGCAAAACAATTTCAAGGAAAAAAAGCTATGATTAAGAAAAAGATTGATGAAAGCAAAGGTTTACATGTTTAATTGGTATAGTGTAAATTTGGTAGGTTTAAGCACTTATTGTCCAGGTTTAGACTCAAGTATTTGAGACTTGGCCTGAAGTGATAAAGATAGTTCTACTTTTTGATTTTTTTTCTCAAACCTAGGTATAAATGTCATTTTAGTGTCATGAAAATCATCAATAAATCTGGTGTTCATTTTATTTTATGTTCTTTTAATTTTTATTGTTGAATTTATTATAACCTAATCAGTTAACTTGTCATGTTTATAAGATTATGAGGAGTTCAAATGATAATTGTGATAAATTTACTGCTTATAAGCATATGAGTTATAAATGGTTCCTCTTGTCTCCTAAGAAAAGATGTTACATCGAGTTCCTCTCCAACTCTTAAAAGGAAGAGGATAATGAATTATAAAATAGAGTTTACAGAGTAAATATATATTTAAGAATTGTTAAGCTAAATTGTTATAAATTGATTTTGTCTCTCATTTCCTTACTTTCTTTTATTGTTGTTGTTGTTGTTGCTCTATGATTATCTTATGTCAATTTGCTATAAAGATAAGTTAGTACATGTAATTTATTCATTAAGTTCTAAAAAGACAAAAAATACATAAACGCATAATTCACTCTCCTTTTATGTGTCATCTGAAGATTAAAACTAAATAAATTCTGGTTAATTACATTGAATCCCTCTATTGTTTGGCACTTTTTCACTTTAGTCCCTACTTTTAAAAAACTGTTTTACCATTTATTATGGTTATACCACGTAATACACTTAGCTCACCATTTATTATGGTTATACCATGTAATACAAGACCATAATTGTTGATCTCCTAAAATCACGATGTCACCTATATATAGGATAAAATTCATATGGGAGTTGTCATATATGGTATTTATGGCATTTAAGAGTTGGTTTAGTTTTGAAATTGCCATTTTGGAGTTGTTGTGGATATCTAGTTCATTTTATTTACCAGCAATTGAATACAAGATGAACTATATTGTTATTTGCAACTATACCTATAGGCAATAATAATTTATTTTAAGACTGAAAAGATAAAGAACAACTGTATTATATTAAACACGAAATTCCTTTATTTTGTAGGCTCTGTTTTGTGTTAAAGAGCATCGATAATCGTCAGACGTCGTCCTTCTTCTTTATAGTTTGCGGTTTTCCATCTATTTAAGTAAGTTGTTCAACTAATGTCTCCAATATGTTTTGCTTTAATAGTTGGAGTATTTGCGAGAAATTTTTTGTGTGATTACAAATGAGGTCTTGTTTTTGTGTTGTTGTTTGCAATATCATTGATGAGTTTTTATGTTTTGATTTAATAGTCTAAGTAGTACATTTAATATGAGTAATGTTTGAAACATTGAGGCATAATAAACCCTTTGAGATGGTATATAGGTTAGAAATTAGTGATGCAGCACTGATGAGGCTTATTGTTGAAAAATTCTACGAGCCTAGGAGTCACAGCGAGAACTTACTTTCTTGATTCATATGGTGTAACAATGCCACGTACCATAGTGATTGTTTAAAAACAAACTTTAGAAATCCACTTGCAGGTGATTAATGCAAACATAATTATCTTGTTTTTGTATGTTATTGTTTAGAATATTGTTATAATGATTGATAGCTAGATGTATGAATTACATAAGTATTTACTGCATGTCGAATGAGTTTGTATAATTATGGATGATTATTGGAATAATAAACCTCTAGGATGGTATATAGGCTGGATACCTATGATGCAACTCTCATGAGGCTTATTAGTGAAAAATTCCATGAGCCTAAGAGTCACAACGAAAACTTGCTTTCTCGATTCATGTGGTATAACAATGCCACGTACCATAATGCTCATTTAAAAATGAACTTTAGAAATCAACTTGTAGGTGATTAATGCAAACATAGTTATCTTGTTTTTATATGTTGTTGTTTGGAATATTGTTAGAATGATTTATGGCTAGATGTATAAATTACATAAGTATTTATTACAAGTCGAATAAGTTTGTATAATTATGGATGATTATTAGCATAATAAACCCCTAGGATGGTATATAGGCTAGAAACTTATGATGTAGCTCCTATAAGGCTTATCGATGAAAAATTTCACGAGCCTAGAAGTCATAGCGAGAACTTGTTTTCTTGATCTATATGGTATAACAATGCCACGTACCATAGTGCTTGTTTAAAAACAAACTTTGGAAATCAACTTGTAGGTGATTAATGTAAACATAGTTATTTTGGTTTTACATGTTGTTGTCTGGAATATTGTTAGAATGATTGATAGTTAGATGTATAAATTACATAAGTATTTACTACATGTCGAATGAGTTTGTATAATTATGGATGATTATTGGTATAATAAGCCCCTAAGATGGTATATAGGTTAGAAACCTGTGATGCAGCTTCCATGAGGCTAATTAGTGAAAAATTCCACGAGTTTAGGAGTTACAGCTAGAACTTGCTTTCTTGATTCACAAGTGTAATGTCGTGTACCATAGTGCTTAGTTGGCAAATTGTTTTATTTAACTAAAACTCACATATGTTCAGTTTGTATAATTGTGAACTCATATCATGGGAGGAATTGGTTTCAATTTGGAGGGGAAATGGTCAGAGACCTGTAAACTCTTAAGGGATGTTCTGTAAAGTAAAGATTAAATGTTTTATAAACTTAGGGGAAATGAAGGATACTAACTATGAAATCACTTTTTTAAATAACAGTTTTGCATAAATGAGTAATGTTGATAGATCTTGGATGTATAAACGATTAACACCCGATGGTTTCATTAATCCTGAATTTATTAAGGGAGTTAAAGCTTTTATTCACTATGCATGTTGTAACATCCCGTTTCCAGAGAACGGGTCGGACCAGAGAAACGGGTCCAAGAGTGTGGTAAATCGAGGCATCTCA
>JAOQML010000008.1:27668586-27685038 GCA_027568935.1 Erythroxylum urbanii
TAAGCTAAGTAAGAAAATATTTAGACTAGATAATTTTTAATTAATTGAATTAGTTTCAAACAACAAAAGATATTCATTTTTATTTTAAAATTATTAACAAATGGGTACTATGCAAAAACTTCAGTCTTGATGTTGCATATCATAAGAAATTCAAATGGTAACATTTGATAAAGTGGAGAGAGTGAGAAGCGTACTACGTTAAATGACACAAATAATAAAACAGGAAGTGACTAATAGAAAATTTAAGGTAGAAATTATTATGTTCAACAGAAGGTGATGCATGATAGGGGTCTACACTCATAAGGCCACATCAACTTTTGTAAATCATTACAATAAAAATTTTTTCATAATGTCGCGGGTCGTTGGTCATTTACCAGTTGTGGCCCGGCCTGCAAAATCATAGGCCATTTTCAATCGGCCCGTGGCCCGACTCATGGGCCGATTTGACTAGGCCGAACCCGTTGATCATAAGTCGGGCCATTTTTGACAAGCCTACTTAGTCTTATAGAAAACTTTGAGGTTGAAAGATATGACTTTAGATAATTAGATTTATGATAGATCCAAATAACATGAGGTTAAACTTTATTATCCTTTTATATGTAAGGATTCAAAAACCATAGGCCTATAAGAGAGTAAGCTTTTGTAGACTAATTAGTAAGGTAAGCATTTACGATAATAGTTTTAGGTATGGCCTGAGGTTGCCATTTAATATTTTTTTTGTCGGTTTATTAATGGAAACATGTTTGAGCTTAGCTTAACTTCATCTTATTCATGGTATTTGATATTAGGTTTTCTTATAATTTATCATTTAGACAATATAGAGTTGAATGTCAATATTTAGGTTTAATCATATTAACTGAGGCCTATTTGGAGATTTTTTAGATGATATAGTTTAAATGACAAAACCTGACATCAGAGTCAAAGTGAGGAAGCATCCCAAGTAAACTCATAACTGAAAGGAAATTTATTTTCCCTTATTTCAAAGATGGTACCGATTCCTGCTTGGAAAGATCCAAACCTCAAGTTCAATTTGAGAGATAAGCTTAGTGGTTTGTTATTTGATATAAAAAAGGCCTTAGTTAAGATGTTATGTCTCTCTCTAAAGGAAACATCACCGATGAGTTGTTGGAGGCTAGAATTGTAGATGAATAGACATGTAGGTTTTCAACCTTATAATAATTATAGGCATTTAAATTTTTATAAACTAACCATGATTTCTTCTTGTAGATATGGCTTTAGCATGAATAACTAAAAGGGTTGAGAGATTATCTAAAGGTAGATCTAGAGAGTTGAGCAAGAAAAGAAAACACGATAGGAAAGAGAGCAACAATGACAAATCAAAACTATCCAAAAAGGTTTAAGGTAGGAGAAAAAAATAGATTTGCTAGAACCTCTTCTTATTATGGTGTCAAATATGATCCAGGATGAACCTGATGCCATAGAGTTTTGCAACTTATCATTGTAATCCCTCATCATAACAAAGATAAAGACCCCATGATGGATGAGGTTTATTATCCTTGTTGGTATATCAAAGTTAGGAACTTTGTCTTTGAGTCTTATTATATATAGCATTAGATCTTCGAGAGATCATACTCCAGATAATGAGAAACATCTTAATGACATCAAGTGGGACATGATTTATCACATAAAAACCCCTTTATATGACACAGGTTTGGCACTTATTTCCAAAGTGATGATTGTGTTTATTATTTAGAATTGAAGTTTAGCTTTCTAGCTTGTAAGCTCCATGTTTTTTGTAAAAAACATATGGACTTTCCAAAGGTTGAATGGATAAAGAGATGGTTGCTAATATTATTGATTGGAAGGATAGGGACAAACACTAATATCATAAAAATATAGTAGTCTTGACAACTACTATGCTTAAATCAAGGTTTATAAAGAGGAGATTCATCATTTGAAGATGGCCTTTTATAATCAAGATGTTTATTTCATAAGGAAAGGCTTCAAGTTAGATTGCCTTTTTAAAGAGAAAATCCCTTGAGGCTTGTAACTATGATAATGTTACACATTACTTCTTAGAGGGGCTCCAATTCTACAATGATTTGATTAAAAGCAGATATTCATACTTATCCATTAACTCGATATCCATGACAAATATCTTAAAACCTTTAAGCAATTAGCTTCAACCTAAAGGCTAGTTAGATGACTTTGCAAATATGCTTGAGGATAAACAGTCAACTTTAGGAGTGATGAGAGCATAAATGGTTGTTATAAAGTTAGTGATAAGTATGCTATGGTTTTGTAACCCGATAGTGTTTACTGATTTCTATTTTTCTATTTAAGCTAGTACAAAAAGATTGGGATTTTAACTATAAATTAAGGTTTATTTAACTTTTTTGTGTCTTTTATTTTGGCAAAATTACTCAATGTGTATTTGGTCCTTGTTAGAATGATCTTCCATAGTTCTAATGTTTAAGATATTTTTGGTGAAAATATAAGTCTTGGTTGAACTACATAGGCTTGTGTTAACCTGTGGACTTTGATATTAGTTCTATTTTTGCATGTTCAATGGTCTTGTGAGAACTTTGAGGTATAATTTTTGCAAAAATAGATAATTCTTCAAATCTGACATGTCTTTTAAGACCTTTAAGGTTTTATATTTTCATAACTCAAGTTTGGAATTTTAAAAAATTTGAGTCTAGCATGTTGCTTAACTTCAGATGATGTTTTGTGAAATTTGAGTATGTTGTTTGTATGAAGTCTTAAAATATTTATGAATATAACATTTCTCAAAATGATGAAACTATCATTTTTTATTTTGTGACTTGTTAAGTCTAAAGTTTTACAAATCTTTGGGTCTAACGTTTGTGACTCCTTAAGTATGTTATTTTATGACTCTTTGAGTTCGATATTTTGCGGCTCTTTTAGTATGACATTTTACAAGTCCTTGAGTCTAATGCTTTAAGACTCTTTAAGTTTGACAATTTTCTTAACTTTAGATTATATTTTTACAAAATTTAAGTTTGTTATTTTGTGAAGTAATGAGTTTGACATATTGTAAAATTTGTGAATGTGACATTTCATAAAGTGCTAATATGTCATTTTGCAAAATTTGTGAGTCTAATGTTTTGTATTATGAATCTTACATTTTATGAAGTAACGAGTATGCCCTTTTTCAAAATTTATAAGTATGACTTCCTGCAAAAATTTTTGAACATGTCATTCTGCAAAATTTTTAGGTCTGTTGTTTTATTAAATAATGAGTTTATCAATTTGTAATTATTTAGTCCTATAATTTTATCTTTTTTAGGTATTTATGTATCTTTGAGTGACATTTTGTGACTTATTAAGCACGATGTTCTACAACTGCTTAAATCTTGCATTCTATGAATTTTTAAGTATGATGCTTTATGACACTTTGAGTTTGACATTTTGTGACTACTTGATTCGAATGTTTTGTGACTCTTGCAAATCTTTAAGTCTAACATTTTATGATTCCTTGAATCTAACATATTTCTTAGCTTTAAATCCTAAGTATGACGTTTAAGAAAAATGATTTTCTCAACATAGAGAATAGACAACGCTAAAATCGAAGTTGTGTATTGGCTACTAAAATGCTTTACAAGTTTAAGAGTCAAAAGTTCTTAGGTCATTGGCCATTCCAAAATCTTAAAACATTGTAAGCATATAATCTTTTACACTTGTATGTTCTAGGATTGACAACATCCCTTATAAGGTATGGGCTTGACAAGTTTGAAAAAATATGTTCTTTGTCTTTTAACCTATCAGTTACATTAGTTCTCCTCAAAACGAGTTAGCCTATTTTTATAATATGTTGTTTAACTGTCCTTTGATTGAAGATCTTAACCTATTATTAGTAATGAAAATTTCTTCAGGTTTTCCTCTTGTCTCCTGTATTAGATAAGGTCAAATTCAACCTTAAGTTTTATTTATTATTATCAAATTTAAAGGTTTCAAAGCCAATATAAAAAAATCTTTAGTTCTATTAAGAAAAGAGCTTTCAAGTTATATGTTAAATTGAATGGGCTTTTTATTGTTGTTGTCCTTAGGACTGTCTTATAACTTTAAAGGAAGCTTTATAAGTCATCAAACTAAATTTCTTTGTCCTAATTTATCGAATGGTTGCATTGGTGACCTTTGTAAAACCATTAACCTCCAGGTGAGCGATAGATATGATGTTATGTTTGATTCCCTAAGACTCAAAAAACTTCTTTAGGTTTAAATAAATGAACAGTAGTTTGTTGCCTATTACTATAGATAAGGAGGATTCCATATCTGTATATAACTATTTTTCCTATCATGATTGAGTGTGATTTTATTTTATGCATTATGTGAAGTAATCAACTACGATAAGAATGAACTTGTATTGTCTAATGAATTGTAAGAATAGGCTAGAATTTCCATACTATATTACTCAAACAATATTAAAGGTTAAATAGTTGAATATTATCTAACAAGATGATGAAGAAAATGTGAGTTTCTTTAACATATATATCACTTTTCAACATAACAAATTGGATCTCTCTTAAGTGATGGCTGAAAATATTCTTAGCATAATATTAAAGTTGAGCAACCCTAATGTGATCCATATAAATCTTCAAGGAATTCCTTTAAATTTTTTTTGCCTAGTGTGATGTGACACTTTTCAAGAAGGAACAAATGTAAGAGTGTATGTAAAGTTGTCCATTAATAATGGAGATGTTTTTAGATCTACATATGAGTTTCCTTGCCTTAACTTGGTTTGAAGGTAATTATCCTTTTTTTGTAGATAATTTATGACTAACTAATCCACTTATGCTTATGATTTTCCTCATATATGGGCTTAAGTTTAACTTACCAAAATACATCCTTAAACTTCATTCCTTTTGCTCCATATTTTTTCAATTGATGTGCTAAATCATTTTTTTATAGAGATGTGTTATACCTAAATTTGTGTTTTTTAATAATTTAATGCAAAATAAAATACTTTAACATGATTTCTTCTTTAGGAAAAAAGTGCCAATTAACTAATAGATAATAAGTTAGGGATCTAACTTAATTTTTTTTGCTTAAATTTATAAGTATGTCACCATTTTTCCCATATTATTGATCTCATATAGGTTTTGAATAATAATATTAACTACTTTTTTTCCTGATGCCCCAACAATGTTCAACATGCAAGTGAGTGAATAATTCAATTTAAGTTCAGTCATATATTGCTTTCTCTATTGAAGCGTACTTTATTTTAGGTCCGTAAAAGACCTTATATATTCAGTAGGTTAATCTTTTCTTGACATTTTCCATTTTTGGTTAAGAATGTGGGGGGACCAAAAAAAAGTCTTCAATAGTGTCCTAAAATGGAGTCGGAGAGGCGATAAACCTTAAATTAGCTAAAATCATATTGAGTTATCTTTGATTAGATGAAGACATATATAGAAAGTGTGCAATAAGGGATCTTTGGTTTAAATGTAACTAGTCTTTACTTAAGTAGACCCAAACAATGTACAGAAGGAGGCTCATATCCAAATCATATATCATGCAAAAAAGGGTCAAGAGAGACTCTATATGAACAAAAAAGTAACTTACCAAACTCAAACTAGAAGAAGTAGATCATGACCTCAAATTTTGAGTTGATGTAAATTCTCCCAACTTATGGCCCACCATACGATCTATTATACAAATAATTAAATGTTCATTTTCATTATAGATAGCCATAACATGGCTAATCATTATGAGCATAATGGTAGATGTCTAGGACTGCATTATTAGGATTTATTTTTCACCTTTGTGTTAAGCTTATTTATTTTTCTTAATAAATAATTTGCTACAAAAGGATTTTTTAGTTAACATATCACTATTAATTGCTCCTATTTTTTAAAGACAAAGAAACAAATTCTATTTTCTTTCCTATTTACTACCACTACAAAGAATACAATTTTCACTATATTTATTCCTTTTTCTATACGCTTTTTGGCTAATTTTTATTAAAAAGAACTATTGAAATAAAGTTGCCTTCTCTGACAGATATTTAAGCTTTGTGTACAAAATGCTCTTCCTTTGAAAGGAATTGAATGTTGGCTAAAGCTAACTGAAATTAAAGAATTGATCATACAATGGAAGGAAAAATTAGACTTCTAAGTAAGTTGGTACCCATGTCTTCTTTTATCTGTATGGTTTTACAGTCATGATGTATAAAAAATCTTCTTACAATTAATCATATATTATGTTCCTAGAGGTGGACATCTAATTGAATCAATGAATGATCCCTTTTTGACCTCACTCTTGGTACCTTTCTTAAGGAAACTTCATAAAGAAAACAACCTTCAGTAAGTTTCTTTCCCTGGTCACCTTTTTCCATTCTCAAGCAATATAAGCGAAGTAGCCTAACTAGTCCATTAAATATTGCTTTAATGTTTGTCTCTGAATAAGAAATGAATTGAGTGCTGCTAATGCAATTAAGATTTGCAAGTACATATTTTCTCTATTGTAAGGGGCAATCAAAAGAGCTAGATTGCGTAAGTGATTTTTCATAATTTCAAATGCCTACTAGCATTTCCTACTTCATTTAAGCCTTATGCTTTCTTTTAATATTTTGAAAAATAAGAGGATACCTTTCACTAGACTTTGACAGAAAATAACATAAGCTTGTTATTTTACCTACAAGAATTTGTACTTTTTTAAAAGTCTATGTCAGTTTCATAGTAATGATTGCTTTGATCTTTTAAAGATTAATTTTAATGCCCCTTTGACTCATCATAAGTACTAAGAATTTCATGAGAAGTTTTGAAAACACACGTCACAAGATTTAGGCTGTGTTTGGATGACAGCTGATCAGCCAATTTTTGCCTGATTGATTAAAATCAGCTGTTTGACTTAGTCAAACAGCTGATAATTTTGTTTGGTAGTTAGCTGGTTGGGTTGGCTGATTCAACCCAACCAGCCAAAATCTAGAAAGCTACCCCTACCCAGCAGCTGATTACCCCAAACCTAAAATACCAAAATACCCCAACAATGTTTACTTCTCAAACTCACTTTTATGCATAAAAATAATAAAAACACATAATGTTGTGATTTGTTAATTTGGAGAAAATAGTGTTATACATATCATCGTTTTTATTCTTTTATTTCTTTTTTGTTGATTATTATTATTATTAGTATTGTCATTGTTATTATTATTATTATTACTACTACTACTACTATTACTGTTGTTGTTATTATTATTTTTGCCTACCTTGTTGTTTTAGCTACTCATTTCCATGAAAAATACTAGTAAAGCTATTTAAGTTTAAAGGCCTCAAATTATGAATGAATGTGACAAGTTAGAGGCTGACAAACTCATGCTACATCCTAATTAAGGTACATGTTTAGCCAAAGACCCTAATTCAATAAGTTTGCGAGCTAATGATTCTTCACAATCTAATAGAATGTGTTCAAAATTAAATCAATTCCAATCCATCTAAGTCATTGACACATTCACACAATTCATAAAATGTAACCTAACAACTATCATACAATATGCAAAATCACATTCAAAATAAAACGAATAACCTTCCCCACACTTGAACAACACATTGTCGTCTATGTGAGAAGGGGGCAACAACACACATAACGAAGGAAGGAACATAAATTAATGTAAAACAAAAAATAAAATAAGGGCTAAATTTAAAAAGAAAGAGGGTTAGACAAAACCTTATGGTGATGGAGGCGGGGATGGTGTTGGAGGTGGCAATTGAATGTTTTGAGCCTCGAAATCTCGATGGATACGATGAATATCCCAAATCTGACGTCGTTGTGTTTGGGCCATTTCCTTCATCATTATAGAGTGCTCCGCAAGTGTATATGTAATTACCTTGTTATTTGCGGAGATTGTATCCATGACTTTCTTCTAGCCTGATTCTTCTGTTTCTTCTTCCTCCTCAAACTTGTCACTAGTTGAGTCCTCTTCTGCCTGCTGAGGCGACGCTATACTAGAACTCGCCTGACTAGCTCTAATCTTAACATGCGCCTTTTGACTGATATCCTAGTGTTATATGTTATAGGACTTAAGGATTTCAACATGCCATAGATGATGATGATTTAGAAAGTCTAGGAGATGGACATTTAAACCACCACAGTCAATGCCATAATATTCAACAATGACAAAAACTAGGTACCCCATACTTAAATTGCTGCTCCTTTTATGCGGAGACATGACAATAGCTTTCAACAAATGCGTGGAGGTGCACACTGGAATGCTGTGATCCATGCACCATAACATAAAGAGTTCCTTTGTTGAATACTTGTTGGTTTCTGATTTATCAAAAATCAGTTGACACATGAATTTGTGTAATAACAAGTGCTCATGGATCCTTATGATATTGTTGTGGGAATTTTTGGCATCGAATTGCTCTATCATTCCAATAGCAAGAAGCATGAAAATCATCGTGCTGATCGATAATGGAAGATTTGGGGAACCCACATATATCGTACATGATTTCCATGTTTAGTTCTTAAGCTCATCCCCGCAACCTAAACCACATTTCTTTAGGGTTCCTAGGTTTATAAGAAAGGGAAGTAAAGAATTCTAAAGTAAGCTCCTAGTAAATAGGAAATTGGAAGTGTATGAATTTGCCCGCTAAATTCTTTCTACTAAGATTTCAACCCTATCGCATAGTTCTAGCCTCTCAAGTGTATCAAAATCAAAATATTTAGGAACTACAATTTGTTTAGAATTGAGAGATTGAAAATGAATACCTTTCTCCTCTGTGAATATTAGGAAGGTTACTCCGAAGTTCGCTGCTTTGTTCCTTCTCCCTTATCCTGCGGCTTGGTTTCGTCCTGATGATTGATCCTACCTGGCTAATTGCTTAATAAGCAGTATACTGGCGTGTGAGTGAATTTTGAAATTTGGTAGAGAGAAGTGAGAGTGTTTGGAAATTTAAAGCTTAGAGAGATATAGTAAAATGAAAGTGAATGAAAAAGTGAAGTTAGAAATGAACATATAAGTGATTGGAGGGTAAAACGGTAAAATTTGACTTAAGAATCGCATGTTCACTTTTTACCCAGTCGTAGGCCACGATCATGGCTTGTAATTTTCCACCAATTTTTTTAAATTTTTTCCTTTTGTTCTTTTCACTTTCCAATGTCACTTCTTAACTCTTTGTGGCCCTTTCACCTCTCTTTGTCTGCTTCATCGATCATCAAATTTATATCGACATCTTATGCCTTCCTGATTTTATTTGAAAACGAAAAAATCCTAACTACAGAATTCAAACTTTCTAGAAATAAAAGGGAGTACATCAATTTAACAGTCCATAGGTTGCCTCCCATACAACGCTTCTTTTGACATCGGTAGCTCTACACTCTATCCTTGGAAACTCAACTAGGATCAATTATGAGCGACTTACTTCCACCTTTTTTTTTCAACATTGGTTTTGTAGCCTATAAGTAAGCTACAAGTTACAAAATAATCAGAATGACAATGTTGATAAAATTATGAAAACTAATTAAGCTTAGTAATGTCTTTTTTTCGAACGAATTGTCAACAAAACAGGGAATAATAAAACTCCCTTAATCTTCCATCGAATCTAGTAGTTTGTTTTGTAAGAAGGTGAGTTGCTATCTTTCATCCTTAATCACCTTCGTCTCCTCTACTTCTTCTGCTTTAAGAACAAAGACTTTTATAGCTTCTTCAAACTTGATATCTGTTGTCATTTGTTCTCGTCCTCTTGTTCTTTAGAAGATTCAAATGCATCAATTATCCTGAATGAGCTACTATTCTTCAGATCCTTAAATACATCATTTATATTTAATGTTACTTAGTCATCATTAATCTGAAAGATAAGGTTCATGGGCATCTACACAAGATTTTTTTTATGTTCAAGCATAGTATACTAAGATCTGACGAATAATATGAGGGGTTCTTTTCTTCATCCTCTTTCTTGATTTCTTGGTCTTTTATAAGGTAGGGTTTAGCATGATCTTCCACTGGTTCTTCTTATTCTTCCCCATTTCTAAATATGATAGCCTCATATTTCTCTTGTTGATATAATTCCACATTGCTCAAAGAGTCTTCCACACTTTTCTTACAAAATGCACGATAAAGTTATCTTACTTGAATCTCCAGGTTATGAATAAAAGCAGCATGATTTTCTGTTACTTGAACAAACTTTGCCTCCATCCTCTTTTGACTTTCCTCATAGCTGGAAAACATCCTCTCTGGTTCTCTTCTAGATCGTTTAGCCCATCAATGATTTTGTCCAATTTGGAATCCTATGAACTGGATTCATTATGTTGAAATTCAAATAGGTCTTGATGTCCCATGAGAGTACTTACATTGTTAGATCAATAGAAATCTGAGTGATTCTACCATCCCGAAGTGTACGAGTTCATATAAGAATGATGATTTTCCTAACCAAATTGGGGCTCATTGAAATTCAAAAGAGTTTTAATATTTAACTTTGATATTTCGCAAGCGAACAGGTCGTTTGCGTAGAACCTAAGGTGTTGATCCCAAAAGAAGGGTTAATCTAATCCTAAAATCTAAGGCCCAAATAAAATTCAATATTCGAAATGTAACGAACTAAAATAGGAATGTAATTCAACCAAATAATTCAATTCAAGAATCATTTATGAACTACTGGATTACTGGTGCTAGACGATTTTAGGGTTGATTACACTCTCTCGAGTTATAACCATTAACCTTAATTTATAAACCCTAATTAGATTATTGGAATTGTAATCTCTTAATTAACAATCTATCCAAAACCTTAATTAGATTCGACATTGTTCAAAAACTATCAGTAACCTATGTAAGATCTCTCTTCGCACAATTTATTGATTTTATTTAATTCTCGTTTTATCAAATTGCCTAACTCTTGTCAGCCCAATTTAATAATTTTTCACTCAATTCTCCCTTTTTGTTTATCACCGAGTTATGCAAGTGCAGAAATTAAATCACAATAAATCTAGTAAAAACACAAACAATCAAATTTCATTAAATCAAAGATAAAATTTCCCGAAGGTGAGTTTGGACATTCTCAACATTTGTATAATTTTGTCATCCATAATTATCCCAATTCTATACAATAATAAAATGGAAAATTAACTGGAAACAAAATCAGAATGGATGATAGATAGCAACATCGGAAAACTTCATGTTCTGGGAAGTACTTCTAGTAGGCTCCTTCTCCACGTCTCGTTTCCTTCTCTTTCTCAATCTCTAGATGAACGCTCTCTAGGGATTCTCAATGGTGGCTGAAGGAAAAGCTCCTCATCTTATTTTTTTTGTTCTTTTTATGTTCTAGGTAGCCTTAAGGTTTTTTAGGGTTCGAAAGGTCTAAAAATTCCCTCAAACTTAGACTTTTCTAAGTGTCTGCGCATCTGCCTATCACAGGCCACGATCGTGGGCAACATCCGACCCTTCTATCATGATCGTAGCAATCAAGCCACTATTGTGGGTAGTTTTTTAAGCTTTTGTCACAATCGTGGCATATGGGTCATGATCGTGGGCTGGCTCTCATGTTTTTGTCACGATCATAGCCTATTGTGCCAAAATCGTATGCCATTATTTTTGCCCGAGTGTCTTCAAAACTTCTCTATTCATTGATATTAACCCTGAACACTAACAAACACATCAAGTTACCTCAAAAACATAATATTTAAGCTCAAAGACTTATATTATCCCATAAAAACACTTAAACAATATTAATTAACAAACTAACACAATTCTAACATAAACATATATTAATCAATTAAGTTAACACTTAAATACATAACAAACTAAGCCTTAAAATATGATGCAATTCACACTTATCAAACCACAATAATGAATTCAGCAATTGGAAGCTCGTTTCCTCCATCTTCACTGTCACCACCTATCAGTGAATGTGTACAGGCTAAAGAAGATAGTGAAGAAGAAGAAGAAGAATGAATGAATGGTGATTGGTTAAGAAGGGAAATGAGAAGGAGAGTAGAGGACCTCAGTGTGTAAACGGGTCTTGTAAATCGATCTTTCCTATATTGACGGTGTCGGTGTGTAAATGTTGGAACCTATATTCAAAAATGATGAAGAAGAATGAATGGTGGTTGGTGAAGAAGGGAAATTGAAGGACCAGACTAGAGGACAAAAGAATCGAAGAATTAAAATAGCAAAAGGTGAAGAAAACAAACCCCCAAAATCAGAACCACCATTACACAAAAGAGTATCACACAATCGTTGTTTACAGAGGATCCTAGAGCAAGAAAAGAAAACTGTGAGATTACCTAACTTGTGGCTCTCTCAACTAGCATGTGGTGTTCCTTCGTTTTATAAGTTCTTCCTCTAGTGTCATCAAATCCAAGGGAAGAATCACTGTGAAAAATGATTTCACAATCGCAAAAACAGAAGTGTGAGAGATAAAGGTATCTAGCAAAATACAAAGGGATTAATACTATGAGAGATGAATCGCAGATGGCTTACGTATAATTTTCACAAATTCTCAAAAAAGAGGGAAAGTTGTGGAAAGAGCGAGAAAAAGGAAGAAAAAATAAAATCAATGAAGTCGTGGCAAAGCGTGTGCCAAATATATGGAGCAATGACTCTCATTCCTCTTGTAATCGAGAGGACTGGAGCAATACCCGAGAGGAATCGAGTAATACCAAAAAATGAGGAATCAAAATATAAGCTATCCAATCATAATTCCTTACCAAGCATCATTTTTCATTCTATACCCATTCCTCTTTCCTCATACCCACTAAACAACCACACCCTAATATCTTGGTACTATTTGCATTACATATAATTCTTAGTTAAATTTTTGCCTATTAATTACCTTTTTTTATAAAATGTCTATTTAATAACCCAATTCCATTATTAAATTTTCATAAATCACAAGTATAAGAATGTTAGGAGTTTGAAATCAAACAAATATGGTAGTTTACAAAATTTAAGCTAAGTTTCAGATAAGAAATTTAATTATTTCTTATTATTATAAGAAAAAAGACTCAATTACAAAAAAATTTATAAATGAACTATACCATTTTATAATGAATAGAAATATTCATTTTATTATTGAATTAATCATGTCTAGGCATAAATATTCGTTGTATTAAATTAATAATTATTTCATAAACAAGTTAAAAAGCAAATTGTAAAATCTAGAATACAATGCCATCGTTCATAATTTATCTGATTTATACAAAAATGGAGTGAAATGGGTTTTTCTCTCCCAAGGTAATGATGAAGAGGAGGTTGGACAGTTAGTGACTGTCGGAGAAAAGTGTGGTGAAGAGAGAGGAGAATAATGGTAAAGGGTGAAATTAGAGAATTAGTTAAAGTTAGGTTAAATTATTTAATTAAAGATAAATTAAAATAATTTAATTATTTACTAAATTTTAGATCTTTAAAATATTAATTGGGTTTTAAAGAACCACATGACGTATATGTAGCATTGCAGATTCAAATTAAAATTAAAACATTATCTAGTTCTATTACACCATTAATAACATGTTAAATAATTAAAGTAGTGAAACATCCGTTACATTTGTCATTTACGTGAGATTTAATTTGAATTTTTTAGTAGTTTAATTGAAATTAAATTTTAATTTTAATTAAACTTTAATTTTAATTAGAATTACAAATAATTCTAATTAAATACTAATTATGCCCAAATTAAAATCCAATATCTTAAATTGATCCTTATTTATTAAATATCTCATATTCAATCATAAAGTTTCTTGAACTTTACAATCAAGTCCAACTTGATTAAAATATCTTTGCTCTCTTCAACTCATTATTTATGTGAGACCTATTAAATTCTCAAATATGTTGGCAATGGATATAAATTATAATCCTAAATTATATTTAGGATTAGATCAATTAAACTCCTTTAATTTATCTTTAATTCTGTAATTAAACAATAGATCAAGATTGGTGTGTAGCAACACGTCATAACCACCTAAATATTTAGAAATTTCAAAGTGATTTGACCAACCTTTTCGTGCATGATTTTTTTATACATTTCATCATAAAATGTTTTGATTAGACATAGAGCATGAAATTAATGTTCACTTTATTTTGAGTGCAATCATATTAGTTCTCCACCATTAATTATTGATTCAATTAATGACATTTGTAAACTATTTACAAAACTTCATTTCATCTTGACCAAGGATTTCCCAAATTAATATTAATTAAGAATAGTGAAACATTCTCCCTAATTATTTTAGGGTGATGAATCATATCTTGATTACTCATCTACCTCCTTATAGTTCATACTATATCCAATAACTACTGACTAAACTATCCTTAACTAGAACAGGTCATAAGTAGTATCAAAACATAACGGCCCTTATATAAGATAACTTTAAACATCTCAAGTCAAATGATCATTTACACAATCATCATAATGAGAATTTTCACAGAAATACAAGTAATGATCCAAATAGATTTCTCATATAGGGATAAATCAGTTAACTTGTTTTCTAACAAGCATCTACACGTTTGTTTAAATATCTCCATACTTTAGTCTATAAGATCAATTACTTCCTTCATAAGGAAAAACAAAACATTTTTTAGTCTTTTTACGTAGGAACATTTAAGGATGATACATAACTGCAATATGAATCTTATAATTATAATTTCATCATAATTTCATTTGCATTGTATAATTATCTAGTAGATTTTATCATATACATCTAAATATATATAAGATAAATAATGTCTTTAAATTATTTTGTCATTTAACTGTGACCAACCAATTAGTTGTACGACATAAACCAATAATCTCCTTCTTGTACTAAGCCAATCATTTAATTATCTTATACTATATCACCATATGATGATTATACTACTATTAGGATAGTGGCTTAATAAGAGAATTCTATAAGATTCTTTATAGTGATCCCTTGCCTAAAGTTTACAACTTTCACCTTAATTATCATGATAATTAAGAAAAATTACCTAAATATATCTTTGGATCTTTAATGAGACCTTAGCTCATTTTACATGCCCAATAGCTCTAATGTTCCTCAGTACATTACTATCTTGAACAATGTAAGGAACTATATCAAGTTCACTAAAGAACTTATTGATCTAATTAATCATTTCCACTAAATGAAAATGTATTATGGCTTAATTAGCAACCATTTCTATATTAGAACTTTTCCGATCTTAAAATGATGTTGTTCTAAGTAAAATAAACCTTCATTAATATTTACTTCTAAATTAAATATCATTATCTCCTTAAACCTTAATTAAGATTTACTTCTAAAGTAAATATCCTTATCTCCTTAAACATAAATATCAACTCATACATAAAATAATATCCTTATCTCCTTAAACATAAATATCAACTCATACATAAAATAATAGATATCTTTAATACTTCACAAGTATTTCATATCTCAAATACTAAACATCTTTTGTACATTGTCTATGTATATAGATAGGGATGACAAATTTGGCCCAGCTTGGCCAGACTTTGGCCTGGGTTGACTGAGCCATAAGCCGCGACTGGTTGGCCCGATGGGAAGGCACAAAATGACATGTTTTGTTAAATTTTTTTTAAAAATATAAGATCGGGTCAAGACAGGGGAGGTCTAGGCCATTGCCTTCCCTATACTTGGACTTAGAATAGATGAACTTCCAATCTATCTCTATAAATCTAATTCCTATAATTAAGTTGTTATCTTTTCATATCCACTAAGAGTTGTTCTTGGACAATTATATTTTCAACAATTGAAAATTAGAATTGTTGTTATTTGTGAGCAGTATGTCTCTACATACTCCCACTGAAGAAGACAACTATACTCCCACTAATCTTCTTGTAGACATGATAAATTCACAATCATTTCCAAAACAAACTCTTTGAAGTCATCATAAAAGTGAAACTTTTAATATCTTGTAGCCTTTCAACTATATATCAAATGTATTAACAAAGGCACTAGGATGTACTATCATGGGAATTGAACCTTTTAAATGTGATTTTACTCCCACTACTTATCTTAACAACCATTCTCTTATAAGTATACATTGAAAAAAAACAATTTGTTTAGCAGGCCTATAAGATTATATCCAACCTTTTGGATATCTCATAACCTTTTACTATCCAGTTTAGTTATAAACTTAATAGATAATATTGCTTCAACTAAGCATCGCATCCTCAAATCATTAACTTTGACTCTTTCAAAGACATAATGTTTCATGTTTAATATGAAATATTACTAATTGATTTAATTAGAACTATTGAAGGTAAGTAATTGTAGTAGGTATAACTATAGAAGAAATAATATTGCATCATACAATATCTTATATTATATTTTCCTCTTTACATAAATCATAGTCTTAAGAATTTAATTATGAAGATATTCATTAGAGAATGCCATTCTCTATAGCTAACTGAAAATTTAAAACTTACCATAATGATCTCATCAAAGTGCTTCAGCATTCTCAATGCTTAATTTTTGCTTAGATTTAACAAATTTGAATTTTTCAAAATTTTAAGTCAATATTTCATTTAATACATATGACTA
>JAOQML010000008.1:27694530-27707749 GCA_027568935.1 Erythroxylum urbanii
AAACTATTTTTTATGGTTTTCATAATTTTTGAAAAAATCAAAATCAAAATTAAAAATTTAAACAAACATATTTCTTTTACTAAATTTAAAAACAAAAATAAAAAATAAAAAATAAAAATAGAAACAAAACCGTAGATAAAATTTGAGAATGTGACGAAATTGTCATTTGGTATAAGAAGTGCAGGACGACGTTACCGAACGTTATTAAATTGAAGATGAGATCCTTGTTAGCAAAGGCAGCAGAAGTTTGTTCTTGAAGTTGGTGGACTTCTTAGGGAACTTATGAAAGAGTCCCTTAACCCACAGTGGACTGGATACTTAGCACATTCATGAGTGAATAATGGTGCTCCCCTCTACAACATATTTATGGCTGCTTAAGAATAATACATTAAAGCTTATTATTGAACTTGTCTTGCCAACCAAGATAGAATGAGAAGACAAAACCTACACTAGAAAAATATAACATTTTTGGGAATTAATAAAAACCTATTATCCCAAGCATATCCCAAGACACATTTTGATCCGAGAAGCAATGCAGTTAGTTGGGGGTAAGAACACATTCTAGGGAGAGTATGATTACTACTACTTTTATGGAGATAATCTTGGCTTATTACTGTTTATTAAAATTATATACCGACATCAACATCTTCTTTCCTTGTCATAGAACAAACTCTTCTATTTGAAGATAAACTTACCAGAAAAGAATAGTAGACTAGAATATTTTATCAGTTTTCAAAAATGCCGACTCTGCAAGATCAATGGCACGAGCTAGAGCAGCAACTTTGTTCTCGCACTCTCTCTGTTCATCAGCGGGATCACTGTCAGCAACAATACCAGCCCCCGCCTGGAGATGAGCAACCCACTCCCGACGTTTGTTCACATCCTTGTATGAGAACATCGTATCATAACAGAAGTTTGTAGGAAAGACCATTGTCCTCAGAGCAAGTGCAATGTCCATGTCACCAGAAAATGATATTCCACCAAACCCACCACTATATGGCCCACGTCGTGTTACTTCTAGCTGATCAATCAGCTCCATAGCTTTCACCTGCATTGCAGGACAGCTAACAGTGAGATAAAGAAAGAAACTTCAACCACTGCAGGACATAGAATCAATTATCTTGAAGGACCAAAATCTGATAGGCACATGAACATCTACAAGTCAGGGTTCACAAATGTCTTGATCAGAAGAATAATAAACCCATGAATGAAAGTAGAAGAAAGGTAGCAAAACAATATCTTCGGTTTATGTCAAGGTTCACAAATGTCTTGATTAGAATAATAATAAATGCATGAATGAGAGTAGAAAGGTAGCAAAACAATACCTTCAGTTTGCATCAAGGTTCACAAATTCTTGATTAGAGGAATATTAAATGCATGAACGGAAGTAGAAGAAAGGCAGCAAACCAATACCTTCGGTGCTCCACTAACAGTGCCAACAGGCAATGCAGCACGCAAAACATCCCAACTATTTAGATTATCAAGCATCTCTCCAGTAACCTGCAAAGGCAAGAACCATAGCGTGAAGTGAGAAAGTACTGCTACAATCACTAGTCATCGTGAATTTATAAATTGCAAAAACAGATGCGTACGGTCGAACTGATGTGCATAACATGGGAATATCGTTCAATATTCATGAGCTTTTCAACTTTTATGGAACCGGGTTTGGAGACCTGCACAATACCAATGCCTTGAGCAATGATTAACTTCTTTTCGGATTGGCTGAATCCATAGAAGAGAAATTCTATTTGATATTTCTCCTTCAATAGTCCAGCTTAGAAACAGCAAAGTATAGCGTGTACTAAGCCTAAGCAACAATCCTGTAATTGGAACTAAAACCAAGTTAATAAGTAAACAAACCTTTCCCACATCATTCCTTCCTAAATCAACAAGCATTATGTGTTCTGCACATTGCTTTTCATCATTTAAAAGCTCATTTTCCAGCATTAAATCTTCCTTTGGTGTCTTCCCCCTTCTAACAGTTCCAGCAAGAGGTCGATTTGTGATTTTATTCTGTGGAAACATGTCAGTATACAAGCAAAATAAAGACAGGAATAGAGACCAATTATCCATTTTCTGCCATATTATTACATCAGCTAGTGATTACCTTCTTTACACGTGTGAGAATTTCTGGACTTGATGCAACTAGTATGCACCCTCGAGCCTGATGACAAGCAAGCAAGAAAGTACTCAAAATTGTAATTTTAGGCTAAATTCAACAAATGTAACAAACCTGTAAATAGGTCATATATGGACTTGGATTAACAATCCTTAAGGCTCTATAGATCTCAAATGGGTCTGCAAATGTTCGACGTTCAAAACGCTGACTCAACACAATTTGGAATATATCACCAGCTAGGATATGCTCTTTAGCCTGCAAAACTGCCTCCTTGTACTCTTCACTTGTCATGCTCGACACCTCCAGTTTGGATCCAAATAGATGAGTGAACAAACTAATTGAACCAGCAGGTAGCCTTGGTCTGAAATTGAGAATGATCTAACCATTATGAATGGAACTGGTTAACATCAGAAAAAAAAAAAGTAATGGAAGGTGAGATATAAAATCGTCTACTCACAGAGGGATATTATGCACTCTAGATACTAAATTTTCCAAATGATTCACTCCATCATTAAAGGCCTCTTCAACTGAAGAATATTGCTCCAGTCGCACCCAGTGTATTACATATGCTTTCTGATGTCAAAAAGAAGAAAACAATTACAAAATGAATTTTCAGTTGTACCTGTCAATATCTGCATTATGTCTTTGTGTATATGTTTTATCAATTTGATCATAGAAATCTTATTTCTTGAATCATCTACATTTGATTCCTTCAATTGTATCCATTATCTGACATAAGGAGCAAATATAACCATACAGCATTGTTGCAGTAATGAATTAGTTAGTGAAGCTAAAATGAGAACTTCCAGTTCTTTTGGACAAAGAAATTAATCAAATCAGACAAGGGAAGGGAAGAGATTTGCAGAATAAAGTTATTAACAATCATAATTTGTTGGCAGGGTGAAAGAGAAAAAAACCTGATTCAGTTTACAAACTACAAAAGACATTCATGGAAAATATTGTAGTACCTTTTCCACGTGATCAAACACAAGTACATCATCATAGAGGCCAAGATGTATGTCAGGGAGATTCCTGTCATCTGGAGGGGCGTCAGAGAAAGGGAGCTTTTTCTTCTCCACAAACCGCACTGTGTCATAGGAGAAATAACCGACCCAGCCACCTGGCGAGCGATAGATGAACTTCTAGATCAGTATAAATGTTTGGAAGTTGAATCATAGCATAGAATGGATAATATCTTATTTACATTTGTGCATAATGCCCCTATCATAAACATTAGCACAATACTGCAAAACCTAAAGTTTGCCTCTACATGGCAACTATAGCATTGCAATAAGCAAAACTTAAACAAGTGTGTGCAACAAAGAATCCTTAATTTAGGGGTAACAGATGCAAAACTAAAATGGACACTAATAAAGAAAAGTCAATCCTCTTAAAGAGTACAAAACATAGCTGCAATGCAAACAAACATGTCGAATTAGTTATATGAATGCTTCTCTTACCACAGAACACATCTGGAAGCTCATTAACAAGTTGTGGTTTCCATCCATCCATGATTCTCCTAGGAACCACCATGGGATCCTCAACAATCTCTTCAGTTCTACTCCCTTCATGATGATCCAAAATAGTAACCATGTTTTCTTTTGCCACAATCTCTATACTTGGCTGAGCGCCTATTATACTATACCGCCCCTAAGACAGTTTATCAAAAGCAAATTTACAAAATCCGTGCAACTTGCAAGGAAAAGAACATGTGTAAACGAAAGCCCCTACCACAGTAGAAGCATCGAGACCAGGCTCTACAGATTCAAACAGGAAGCTTGGAGCATCTCTATCATCTTCCTTGACAAGGCAACGGTAAGCTAGCACAGGAGTAAGGTGATCAGAGAAGATGCATCTGTATACAGGTATCAAGTTGCCCTTTGTGGAAGCTTCCTGAAACTTATCAATGTCGACTGGAGCAAATAAAAAAAATGCAACAGAGAACTCGAAATCAATGGACGGTCTAAAGCAGACAAATCCAAAAGATAAGAATCTCACATTGATCAATTTTCAACAAGATAATTCAATTCAATCAACAATAGGAAAAAGAAAGAATGCAATTCCTAATCTCAACCACAACTGACCACATATGCTCGCTTACCAAGCAAAACAGATAAGCAAAAAGAAGAAAAATGATACCGAAAGAGTGAGAAGTTGAAGCAGAGCATTTGAGGGTGGGGAAACGAGAAGATTTGAAGGAGTCGGAAACGGCGAGAGAAGGAGATACTCGTCCATTAAAGGAAACGGAGAGGGATGAAGAAAGGCGGAAGAATGAAGAAGGTCGTTGAATGCCTAGGGTTTTTTCCATAGCAGCTACAGAGGTGGAGGGGGAGACGATTGATGAAGTCATCACTTATCAGGAAGAAGGAGGGAAGACTTGAGTCTTTGTGTCTTGTCAATCTAAATTATAAATAAATTTCTTTAGCCAAGTCTTGTCTGACTAAGATGTCATCAGCAATTATTTAACTGAAAAGATATCAATATCAGAATCAATTATTTCTAATCCTTGTTTTTTTTTAATAGAATGACTAATATCTTGGTACTCTTTACCTTACATATGCTTTTTATTTAAAATTTTGCCTATTAATTACTTTTTTAAAATGCCTATTTAATAACCCAATTCCGTTATTAAATTTTCATAAATCACAAGTATAAGAATAAATATTTAATAACCCAATTTCATTATATTCGCAATTGAATTGACACATATAAATAATTTTTAAATTAAAATATAAAATAATTTTGTTATTTAAATTTTAGCTAGACAGACCTACCGGATCCCTAAAAATACCTAAATTTAGATGTATAGTAAATCCATTGCCATCATTACGTAAATAACTAAATTGAATTGAAGTGACTATACGTTATATCTTGCGCAAAGCAGGTCTATCGTGCCAAATGTAACCGAAGAAGCTAGTACGGATCATAAAATAAAATAAAATGTATTTGGGAGGGAACAAAATATCTTTTGATAAACACTCCCGTACAAGTCCATCAATACAATGCTCATGCAGAGGAAGTCACCAACTTTGTAGCGCTATCGTTGCTGACTTTTTCTTCTTAAGCTTATCAATTTCCAACTCCCTACTCTTCAGTCACTTCTCTCTAGAATTTTGCTTTCCTCATTTCCACAATGGCGGTGAAGCCAACCAAGGCACAGAAGAAGACCCAATACGACCAGAAGCTCTGCCGTCTCTTGGACGAGTACTCACAGATCCTCATCGTCGGGGCAGACAACGTCGGGTCGAACCAGCTCCAGAAAATAAGGCAGGGTTTACGTGGCCACTCTGTGATCCTCATGGGCAAAAACACTATGATTAAGCGTTCCATCAAGATCCATGCTGAGAAGACCGGCAATGAAGCTATCACCAAGCTTATACCTTTACTTGTGGTACTTTTGATCATACTTTGGCTTCTCTTTTTCGGTAACTTTCTTCATATAAAAGCCGTATCTACAGCCAAGTTCGACTGCTTTGGGAACATAAAAGAAAAATAAGATGTTTCCTTTAGTTTTCGTTTATGATCTTCTCTAGTCTTGTGCTTCTTGGTTTTATTGCATTTTCTTTTACGGTTAGTACTTATTTCGAAAGTTGGTTATCGGCTTCCAGTTTCAGAACACTCCCGATTATGGAAATGTTCAAGTTTTGAGGACTAAGCTTGTTCTCTTGTGATATGCTTATTTATATTAGGGAAACGTTGGGTTGGTATTTACCAAGGGTGACCTCAAGGAAGTTAGAGAAGAGATTTCCAAGTACAAGGTATCAAAGCTCAAAAGCTGTGTTCTTGGCTACATCATTAAATTCCGTACAAATATATAATCTTTTCGAAGGTATAATTTGAAAGATACTATTGTTAGAATCTTTGCATCATTCGCCGCGTTAAATATAAATTACTAGTGGATAATCTGAAAGATGTTTCGAAATGTTGAGACTCACATTGCATGAAATGCTGTATGATTTTAAAAATGATTGATGGTAATAAAAACAAACGTAAACGTGGGTGTGGCACGGTGAAGTGGGAGTGAATATGAACATTTTGGTTCTACTTCTAACAGGTTGGTGCACCGGCACGTGTTGGCCTCGTTGCTCCAATCGATGTTGTTGTCCCTCCCGGAAACACTGGACTTGACCCTTCCCAGACTTCCTTCTTTCAGGTTTTCACTGGTTAATAGTTTATATACGCAGTTACACATGCTGATTCTTAAGTTCTTCTAATCAGGTTCTGAACATTCCAACGAAGATCAACAAGGGCACTGTGGAAATCACCATTGCCGTGGATATCATCAAGAAGGGTGAGAAGGTGGGATCATCAGAGGCTGCACTTCTCTCTAAGCTTGGGATAAGACCGTTCTCTTATGGTCTCATTGTCCAATCTGTTTACGATGAGGGTTCAGTTTTCAGCCCCGAGGTGTTGGATCTTTCTCAAGATGATATTGCAGTCAAGTTTGTTAATGGTGTCTCAGTGGTTTCTTCCCTTTCTCTTGCTGTCTCCTATCCAACCACTGCTGCTGCACCTCACATGCTCATTAATGCCTACAAGAACCTGCTTGCTGCCGCCGTGGCCACAGGTTACTCCTTCCCGCTTGCTGAGAAAGTTAAGGAGTACTTGAAGGTATGCGTAGTTTCTATGAAACCCTTTCTGCTTGCTGTGTACTCTTGACTGCTCGTTACTGTAATAATGATTTGAGTTTCTTTTAAAAAACGATTTCAGGACCCAAGAAAATTCGCCGCAGTGGCACCAGTTGCGGGTGGTGCAGGGGCAGCTCCAGCAGTTGCCCCGGCCTCCGCCACCAAGGAGGATAAGAAGGAAGAAGCCGCTGAAGAATCAGATGAAGATATGGTGGCTGGGCTGTTTGACTGAGTGAATACTAATCATTTGTTTTTAATTAGTTGGATTGGAGACTTTTGAATTGAACTCTAGCCATTTCCTTGTCATGCTCTTATCTTTTCAGTTACGTCTTTAGTATGTAGTTATTATATGCATGGATAAGTTAAAATGATGTGGATTATTGTGGTATCTATCAAACTAAGAATATATGCGAGGGCGACGCGCAAGTCCTTAATAAACCAGGTTGATGTTGCAGCTGCTCTTTATATCAAAATACCCTCAATATTTGTTCTTCAAATTTAAAGCTGAAAATCAAATTGTTGCTTAGCTAACTTCCAGTAAAGTATGCACCTTATTTTTGCGCTGAAGCTGAAGGCAAGAATAAATATCAATGAGAGAAGGCAACGGATTGGGATATATTTTCTTTTTATATTAATTTTATAACAATTTATTCGTTCGAAATTCAAGTACAACCAACATTCTATATATAATAGTAAAGAACAACTGATAAGATTTACAGTTTATCAATGAATTTGTATTTGACTTCTTCCAAGCAAACTCTGGCATGTGGTATCCCACCCCATCCCAGGTCAATCATGTGTTTGGGCTCTGTACTTGTTCCACTATCTCTGTATAAATTTCGGCATCTGACATTTGAAGGCAGACACTGAATTCAATTCAAACTATATCTGGAATCAAATTAGACGCCATATCTGGAAACAGCAAATCCCTTAAATGCCTGTTGTTCGTTCCAGAAACAATAACAAAGGACCATACTGGAGGTTGAAGAAGAGACCTGCCCTTTGTTTGATTAAAAGGATTTACTGGAGACAATTCCTAAACAAACGGACTCCCTGCCCAAATCAGGGGACTTATGGTGAGCAAAAATCAGGGTGAAGTAGATAACACAAAATAGGATTTTGCTTCAATTCTTATTCCATACCTGCAACGCAAAAGTAATATCTGCTTCATCTACTTTTAATGCCACTCTTTTTGATCTCTCATCACGAGATTGACCTAGTTTGAGAAGCCCCTGCACAGATATTTTAGCAGATAAAATGTTGAAATACAATTAAATCATATAACTGATAAAATACTATGGATTATCATATTTGATACAAAATACAATTATATTCTATATATTTCTAGAGTAGTGTTATATAGACAAGATTTTTTATCAGGTACAATATGATAGGCATCCAGATCGTTAAAATTCACCTGATCATTTAGCACTCCACACATGCTCGTAAATTCCAAAATTCCAACTGGTGGTATCATTGTTGACTTGCAGATGTCCACATAATGTTTATTGAGCTGCAAGCATTTTACAACACATCAGATGCCATTCAGAGTTTCTTCACGACAACTCTTAATACAAAATTGAAAGGTACATACCTCTCCAAGTGTAGAATCCTTCTTCCCTCTGCGGAAAGTTTTCACAGCAGAGCAAAGAATCATCTGAGCTCACAAACAATTGAAATATTGTAAAAAACTTAAACACAAGAAGAGGATCCCAAATGGAAAAACCCATCCGAGTTTTGACTTACTATAATTGACAACTATGTTTTCAGGAATTATATAAACTTACTTGTTGATGCTGAGGAAGGGATTGTATGTTATCCACTATAGGTGTCCTGTACGCCTTGGACAATGCAGCAGCCACATGATCAATTCTCACCTGCAGAGGAGTTTTAGAGAAAAATGCTGATTAACAAATACTGAGAGCTTCCCTTCAAAAAAAAAAAAAAACAAATACTGAGAGCTGGAAAAAGTCACAAGGATTAAGATAAAGGAAGAAGACAAAGCATAAATGAATTAAATACAATATGACATCTACTCAATATTTTTAACATTGGTATTCTTCTAACCAATCAAGTTCTAAATTTCAAATTCCATACATGTTTTTGCAAAAAAAAAAAAAAGGTTATAATTCTATGGAGAAACCTCAGAAATTTAAGTGCAGATTAATGCTGTGTTCAATCTTGTCCTAGCTTGTAACACCATATGCTGATTTCCATATCTTACATGAAAACAAGTTGAACTTAAAGGAAGCAATAACATTGCTCCCAATTAAATGAACTATAATCTCACAAGATAGAGATAACAGTGGATTTTCCCAACTCATTTACAAGTTTTAAGAGAACTCGTTAATTCTTTTGACCTAGGACTTATTTCATTAAGGCAAAACAAACAAAAATTTTTCATACCATCGAATAAGCTCTTTGTATCCTTTCCAAACGGAAAGCAGAGTATTCTCCATTTATAGGAATACGATCCTTATAAAGACCTTTAATTTCCACAGAATCCTAGAATTAAGGGGGAAAAGGTTGGGAAGATAGTGCACCTACAAGAATATTTTCCTGGTCTTCGTGTGATTCAAAAGCTGGGGTTGTCTGTTTCTTAGGTGACCCTTCTATCATTGAAGCCAAATTTCTGCTGGCTATAGAATCTCTCCTCTCTCCTTCTAGGATCTCAATTGCGCTCCTGAATCAAAATCAAATTTTGATTACAAAGCCCCTTCCCAGAGCTCTAACTGAAAAAAGTTCAATGAACTGTTCAATTAGACACTGACCTACAAACACAAAGAGCTTTCCGCATGTCTCCAGATGCAGCTGCAACTCTCTGTTATGTGTAGAGCTCAGTATAATATAACATGTAGCTGGAGAAAGAAATTGATCAAGGAGAAAAAAGTCACCGACTTACTCTGGCACATAGTTCCAACGCTTGTGGTTGAAAAACTGTGTAAGGTAGTCCCTGGTGGAAAAGAAAGGCAGTCAACAAATAGTACCAAAGACATAATATTGTGTGATCTAAGGCAAAATTTCAGTAAGTAGAAACTTTCATGCAATTGTATCCTCGCCTACCATGATTTAAAGTCTTAACAATCAGAGAAAAATAGAAAGCAAATCGAGAATAAATCTTAAATTGTGCATGTTTTAGGTCATTCCGAAGCAACACTTCCTTAAAAGTGTTAACCAAAACAAGAGTAACTGTACTTGTTTATAAGCAGGATAACTTGATATGTCTTCATAATCAGTGAAAAATAGAAAGCAAATCGAGAATAAATCTTAAATTGTGCATGTTTTAGGTCATTCCGAATCAACACTTCCTTAAAAGTGTAAACCAAAACAAGAGTAACTGTACTTGTTTATAAGCAAGATAACTTGATATGTCAAACTGTATTCCATCAAGTGGAACATCTTTGTAAAGGAAAAAGGAGCTCTAATGGCTGAGGAATTGGTAATATTATATCAATGGAATATACAATTCTCGTAGACTTGAACTGAGAAAAAGAATTACCATGAGCCTCTCCTGGATAATTGTCAAAATTTGATCCGCAGAATAGGCCCTAAATGTTATAACGATTGGGCTGCCTATCACAAAAAAAAGGTTATTAGAATAGTGAACTTGGTGACAAACCAATCTCTAGTATGTAAAGTGGTGTAAAATGATAATCTAACTGTGAAGAATATTTATAGTGTTCAATTTCAAGATATTATCTATTTGGTCAAAGAAAGGAAGCAAAAATTTTAAAGCTAACAAGCCAATTCCAGCAATGTATACTCCCTAAGTGATGTACTCACAATTCAATGACTGGAGTTTGGGAAGAAATCTATCAGCTAGGTCTATGGCGTTTGCTATGCCTGCAAAAGCAGATACGAATAATTCATATATTAGCTTGTTGTATAAATGAGCAATAATTTCTTAATCAGATACTTGCAGCAAAAAGTACCTATCAAAATACATCTAGAAAATGGTAGAGTTGTGAGCATGAATAGATCATGAAGGAGGGCCCGGTCCTTGGTAATTAAGTAATCCAGCTCATCAGCAATTATTACCCTGCAAATAAGATATCTAGCATTCATAAATTGCTCTCTGCGGATGAATAAACTCACGAATGACTCATCCTATTTAACCATATTAATGTTCATTTCAAAAGCTTCAACAGTTAGGTTATATTGCTAGAAGCACAGATTCTTACATCATTTTCAAACGTGATGACTGTAGCTCTTGAGAATACAAATTCTGAAGATGCTGTAGGTGTGAGATAGATCTATTGATACTGTTCCTTGGTTCAATTTTTCCAATAATCTGAAAAAAACAATTCAGTTGGTAAATATGCATCATAATTGATAGCATAAAGTCAACAAATAAGTACATGATATTTCATACCTTGCTAAAGATTTCTGATGTCTTTGTCAGAGAAGTACAATTAAGAGCCACGATATCAGGGGGCAGACAACCTGACTGGAATAGAGAAGTATGTTAACAAGTGACTCTGAACAGGCAAACATGCTACAAAAAGTTCATACACACTTTGTACTACATACATAAAAGCCTGCTGCATTTTAGACCAAATATCTACAAGGGTGTGTAAACTGCCTTATTTTGGATCTTAATTTCAAAAAATAGCTAGATCATAATCCAAACCTATTTTTTCTTAAAAAGGCATTGGAAATTCTCCATTTGTCTTTTGGTCAAATGTCACAGAGAAGCGGAAAATGCAAAAAAATAAAATAGTGCTTGGTGAATTATAATGGGCTAGAAGTACTGTGTTAATGCAAATCATATGACGAAGGAATTAGTAGAAGAAGGAAGCTGCATGACCCAAGCACTATTGTAATGGATGAAAATATCTACAACCACACTCAAAAACATATCACCTGCTTGTATCATTTAAGAAACAAAATGAAGAGGTCGATTCACATCCCAATGTACCTCTTTTGACCAATTAAGCAAATGTTGCTTCACTTTCTCCATTGACAATGACTTTCCAGTCCCAGGGAGACCACACAAATATAAACTCCCAGCCTTTCCCTGTTCTATGCAATTTTTGCAGAAATCAAAAATCTTTTTCTGCTCATCCTCACGGCATAAAACAGTAGATGGTGCTGTTGACACGTGCAATGCCGCTTTGACAGCACCCAAATGCTCCACATCTAAAGATGATAGAAAATTTAATGGATTAAAAGATTAACAAATATAGAGCAACCATCAATTATAGATTCACACAACCTTTATTCATCAAACTTTACCATTGGGTTGCCAATCTGGTTTGATTGTGAAATCACTAGCCAATTTCATCACAGGTAATTGGCAACGACTTTCTAGCCTCTCATCAGAGTCCCCATTTTTTCCCTGCCAAATTGCAATATAAAAAATCCACAGATCAATGCTAAAGGTATACAAGAGAAAGATTCTGATATTAACATATCAAACACAACTGACTCTGAAAAGTTCACAAGCCAACCAGATAATTTCCATCATTCCTCAGCTATAAACCGTTTCCTTTAACATATATCACAAACAAAGAGATGCAAATGCAATCTAATTGATTAAGAAAAGAAGTAAAACAGAAACTCACCTTTAAAGGAGTGCTAGGGCCGGAATTGAAGCAGCTACGAGGCGATTTCCGTCGATTGGGCGTACAGCTCGGAGTGCCCTGAAGTGACGTAGAATTAGATCTCAATCTCCGCTTCTGAGGAGTGGATTCACAGTTGGAACCGATCTCCTCGTTGGGAGAAGAATTGCAGCAAGAGATTGAAGGCATTGCTTAATTAGAAGAAAGAGCAAAGAAATGTGATCGGCGTTGTGAGAACAAAGGGTGCAGTAGACCTGGAGATAATAAGATATGGTTTTAGCGGGAAAAAAAGAGTAACCGTATCAAAATCGTCCCGCCATAGTTTTCAGTGATTTTTCCAAAGTCCACAACCCGCCACCACCCCTACTCACGGTCACCATATCACTTACTAATCCTGTTCGGTCCTTTTGGGCATTTTTATATCAAATAATGGGCTTACACATGACCGACATCAACAATGGATCTAAGTCTGTGGGCTAAACTCTGAACGGCCTAGACCCCCATGATCATAACATAGAAACAAGCCGAGGAAAAGGTCGACGAAGATTACAAAATAATTTTCCTTAATCACTCCTCCTACAATGCCCATTCTCATTTTAATTTTCTAAATTTTCTTGCCAAAGCCAAATTTACTCAGGTAGTTATTAGGCATCTGATTCCTGATTCCTCAAGAATTTAGGCACCACCAGTCATTCTCGTAGACCACGTAATTACTAAACTCTTTTCTTTTTAACTTTGACAAAAAATTTCACCCATTAGATAAAAGCTTAGGTTTGCCTTCCAATATGATTTTGTATACTTTTTTACATAAAAGTTTCTTTTGACTCTAATATTTATATATATCAAAAGATAAATAACAAAAGTATTAATTTAAATGTAAACATTTTCAATGAAATATAATTTAGAACATT
>JAOQML010000008.1:27707849-27734244 GCA_027568935.1 Erythroxylum urbanii
TGCTTTCTGTTTACATAGACAAAGTGTTTTTGAAAAGAAAAAGTGGGCACACAATAAGTGATAAGTGTAAAGTGTTTTAAAAAAAAAAGTATGCCGATTTCTGTTTAATAACTGATCAGTGTTAAGTGATGTGTTCAGTGATGTGACACGCCACCCTCGCGGGGCACGGATTCGGGTATCACTATCGATATCGAGTTTGGGTTCGGCGGGAGTGGGGTGTTACATTGACACATCTTTGGTTGGCTAAACAACCTATTGGCATGGTCATCAGGCACCTTAGGTTAGAGAAATAGCATGTTGGCCCTATCACTGGGCACCTTCATTGAGAAAACATCTTGTTGACACATCTTTAGTGGGTAAATAATCAGCTGGCATGGTCATTAGGCACCTCCGGTGAACAAAACAACTGTTGAAATAGCCGCTTGGCACTTTTGGTGACAAAACAACCCATTGGTACGGTCATTAGGCACCTTTGGTGAGAAAAATCCCGTTGATACACCTTTGGTGGGAAAACCAACCCATTGGCATGATCATTAGGCACCTTCGTTAAGCAAAACAACCCGTTGGCACGGTCACTGGACAGCTTCTATGCGAAATTAGCTCATTCACACATCTTTGGTGGGTAAAACAACATGTTTTTAAGGACTTTGGGCACTAATAGTAGTGTTTTGTATGATTCCCAGTAGGTTAATGGACAATGTTAGAACTAATTTAGGTTTTGGACAAACTGCGGATTGAGAGATCGCAATTTCTATAATTTGAATTAGGGATTGTTAATTAGGGTTAAGAATTATAACTCGAGAGAGAGTAATTCACCCCAGGATCGTCTAGGCCCGTTAAATTGAAAATTTCATAATTGAGTAGATTTTCTTTGGTTTCGAATAAATTCCTCCAATCTCTCAATTGTTCACTTCTAGGTTGAAATTTGGATTATTTGTGTTAGTTGGCTTTTTTTCATCCTGTTTGTGCTTTAATTTCTCATATTTGATTCTTGATTAACTTTAATTTCTATAGTAGTTGTTTAATTAGGTATTATGAACTTAGTTTTCGTTAAATTTTAGGACTAGTTCCCTTCCTCGTGGGATCGACACCTTAGGTAGTACGCAAACGACCCGTGCACTTGCGATAATTACCATGGCTATAAATAGTACAACTTAGCGCGTGTAACCTTAAGCAAATAGGCACCTTCAGAGGGAAAAGAGTCTAATGGCATTGTCATTGGGCACCTTCAGTGGGCAAAAGAGCCCTTTCGCACAGTCGCTGGGCACCTTCGATGAGTAAAACAACCATTGACACAGCCACTTAACACTTTCGGTGAGAAAACAACTGATTAGGAAGGTCATTGGGCACATTTGGTGAGAAAATAACCCATTGACATTGTCACTGGGCACCTTCTGTGGAAAAACAACCTATTGGCATGGTTGCTGGGTAGCCTTGGTGAGAAAAGGAACTCATTTACACAATTGTTGGGCACATTCAGAGATAAAATAGTCTTATGGCACAATTGCTGGGTGCCTTTGGTAAGAAAAAAACCCGTTGGCACATCTTTGGCCAGTAAAACAACCCATTGGCATGATCTCTCAGTACCTTTAGTGGGAATCATCCTGTTGGCACATCTTTGATTAGCAAAACTACCAGTTGGCATGGATGCTAAGGACCTTCAGTGAGAAAACAACCTATTGGTATTATTCTTGGGCACCTTCGGTAGGTAAAAGAGTTCATTTTCACAATCACTAGGTAAGTTCAATGAGAAAATAATTCATTGTCACACCTTTGGGAAGCAAAATAGTCCATTGGCACACCTTTGGTGAGCAAAACAAGTTGTTGCACAGTTGCTAGACACCCCTTATGAGAAGAGAACCCTTCGGCATTGTCATTAGGCAGCTTTGGTGGGCAAAAGAGTCATTTGGCACAGTCATTGGGCACCTTCAGTGAGAAATCAACTTCTTGGCATACCTTTAGTTAGCTAAACTACCTATTGGCATGTTTGTTGGGCACCTTCAATGAGCAAAAGAACACATTGGATCAATCATTGGGCACGTTCAATGAGAAAGCAATCTGTTGACATATCTTTGGTGGGCAAAACAACCACGTGGCATGGTCATGGGGCACATTCAGTAAGCAAAACAACCATTGACGCAGTGGCTTAAAACTTTTAGTTAAAAAACAACCCATTGGCAAGGTTGTTGGGTACCTTTGGCGATAAAACAGCCCATTAGCAGACCTTTGGTGAGCAAAACAACCTATTCGTGTTATTGTTGGGCACCTTCGGTGAGAAAAACAACCTATTGACACAATCGTTGGGCATGTTTGGTGAGAAAATAGCCCATTAGGCACTCTTTCCAGGCACCTTCTGTGAAAAAATGGCCCGTTAGCATGATTACTGGGTAGCTTCAGTGAGCAAAGGAACCTGTTGGCACAATAATTGGGCACATTCGATGACAAAATAGTTTGATGGTACAGATGCGAGGTGCCTTTGGTAAAAAAACAGCCTGTTGGAACATCTTTGATGGGCAAAACAACACATTGGCATCATCGTTAGGCACATTTAGTGAGAAATTTGTCGTTGGGCACCTTTGGTGAGAAAAGAGCTCTTTGATATTATCACTAGGCACCTTTGGTGGATGAAAGAGCCCATTGGAACAGTCACTAGGCACCTTCATTAAGAAACCAATCTATTTGTACAACTTTGGTGGGCAAAATAACCTAGTGGCATAATTGATGGGCACTTTCAGTGAACAAAACAACATGTTGGCATAGTCGGTGGGCACTTTTAGTGAGTAAACAACCTGTTCTAATAGTTACTAGGAACCTTTGGTGAGAAAAGAGCCCTTTGGCATTGTCATTAGGCACCTTCAGTAGACAAAAGTGTTCATTGGCATAGTCACTAGGCACCTTTGGTGAGAATTCAGCCCATTGGCACATCTTTGGTTTGCAAAACAACCCATTGGTATGGTTGCTAGTCACATTCAGTTAGCAAAACAACCCATTGGCATTATCGCTAGGCACCTTTGGTGAGAAAACAACCCTTTGGCACAGTCGTTAGGCACGTTTGATGAGAAAACAAACCATTGGTATGGTCGTTGGGCACTTTTGATAAGCAAAGTATCTCGTTGGCACTGTCACTGGTCACCTTCGGTAAGAAAATAGCTCGTTGGCACATCTTTGGTTAGAAAAACAACCCATTGGCATGGTCGTTGGGTACCTTTAGAGAAAAAAGAGCCCTTTCGAAATTATCATTGGGCAAAAAAGGCCATTTGCATAATCATTGGGCACCTTTACTGAGCAAGACAAACGGTGACACAATTGCTTAACACTTTCGATGAGAAAACAACTTGTTGGCATACCTTTGGTGGGCAAAACATCACATTTGCATGATTGTTGGGCACCGTCAGTGAGAATAACAACTTGTTGACACAATAGTTAGGCATATTTAGTGAGAAAACAGCCCATTGGCATTGTTGTGTACCTTATGTGAAAAAATAGTCTATTGGCATAAATGATGGGCAGCTTTGGTGAGCAAAGTATCCCGTTGACACAATTGCTCAACATATTTGATGAGAAAATAGTTCGATGGCATAGTCATTTGTTGCCTTTGGCAAGAAAACTGCACGTTGTCATATCTTTGATGGGCAAAACAACCTGTTTAGATGGTCGTTGGGCACCATCGGAGAGAAAATAACCCTTTGTCATTGTCATTATGCACCTTTGGTGGGCAAAAGAACCCATTCACACTATAGTTAGGCACTTCTAGTGAGAAAATAGGCCATTAGCATACCTTTCGTGACAAAACAGTTAGTTGACATGGTCGATGGACATCTTTGGTGACCAAAACAACCCGTTGGCACTGTCATTGGGCACGTTTGATGATAAAACAACCTATTTACATTGTTACTAGGTGCCTTCAATGAGAAAAGAGCCCTTTGGCATTGTCAATGGGCAGCTTTAATGGGAAAAATAGCCCATTGATATAGTGATTGGGCACCTTTAATAAGAAATCAATCAGTTGGCACATCTCTTTTATATATACTTAGTATTTATATATACTTAGATAGATAGAATATTTATATATACTTAGATAGGATATACTTAGAGAGAATTAGATGTTTATTATATATTTAGATCGAATTATTTTTAGATAATCTCATTTTTTTCATAACATAATGTTATCACAAATCTTTATTTACTTTATTTATTATTATTATTATTTATTTTATTATTTTATGATATGATTATCGGAATGGTATAATCTTACTTAATGGCATAATATTACTTAAAGTTTAGGAATCCAATAACATAAAAAAACTTCGCGAGCGATTATTTACTCTTTCAATATTTATTTTTATTTCATTTGTAGGGTTAATGAGTGCTCCGAATATATGGATTTTTTCTTGGTTCATTTCGCCATCCTACCCAATAAATCATTATGAGAAAACAGCCTGTTGTCATTGTCATTGGGCACCTTCGGTTGGAAAAAAAGTCCATTTACATAGTCACTAGGCATATTCAGTGAGAAAACAGTTTGTTCGCACACCTTTGGTGGGTAAAACAGTTAGATGGAACACCTTTGGTAAGTAGAACAAGCCATTGACATGGTCACTAGGCACGTTCAGTGAGAAAACAACCTATTTACACAGTTGTTGGGTACCTCCGGTGAGAAAGGAGCCCTTTGGCATTGTCGTTAGGTAGCCTTGGAGGGAAAAAGAGTCATTTGACATAATCAGTAGGCACTTCAGTGCAAAATCAGCGTGTTGACACATCTTTGGTTAGCTAAAAAACCTTTGGCATCATCGTTTTGCACGTTCAGTGAGAAAACAAACCGTTAGCATGGTCGCTGGGCATCTTTGATGTGCAAAACATGTCGTTGGCACAATCGTTGGTCACCTTCAGTAAGAAACAAGCTGTTGACACATCTTTAATGGAAGAAACAACCTGTTGGCACAGTCATTAGATACCTTCAAAGAAAAAGGGGCCTTTTTAAAATTACCGTTAGGAAAAAGAGCCCATTAGTATAGTCGCTGGGAACCTTTGATTAGCAAAACAAATGGTGACACAATCCCTTGGCACTTTCAGCAAGAAAGTAACCCGTCAACCCACATTTGGTGGGCAAAACAACACATTGGCATGATCATTGGGCACCTTTGATGAGAAAAAAACCTGTTGACACAATAGTTGGGCACATTTGGTTAGAAAATAGCCCATTGGCACTATTGCTGGGCACATTCTTTGAAAAAATAGCCTATTGGCATAATTGCTGGGCAACTTCGGTGAGCAAAGCAACCCATTGACACAATCGCTTAGCACATTTGATGAGAAAATAGTCCGATGGCATAGTCATTGGGTGACTTTGACAAGAAAGCAGTCCGTTGGCATATCTATTGTGAGCAAAACAACTTGTTTGCATGGTCGTTGTGCACCATCGGAAAGAAAAGAGCCCTTTGGCATTGTCATTGCTCACCTTTGGTGGGAAAAAGAGCCCATTAACACCATATTTAGGCACTTTTGTGAGAAAGTAGCCATTAGCACACCTTTCGTGGCACAACAGCCAGTTGGCATAGTCGATGGACGCCTTTGGTGAGCAAAACAAACCATTGGCAGTGTCACTGGGCACGTTCGATGATGAAACAACCATTTTACACAGTTGTTAGGCACCTTTGATGAGAAAAGAGCCCTTTGGCATTGTCATTGGGTAGCTTTAGTGGGTAAAATAGCCCATTGACTTAGTCACTAGGCACCTTGAGTAAGAAATCAACCCGTTGGCACATCTTTTTTGAGAAAACAACTTGTTGGCATTGTTATTGGGCACCTTTGGCAGGTAAAAGAGTCCATTTACATAGTCACTAGGCATGTTTAATGAGAAAACATTTTGTTGGCACACCTTTGGCGGGCAAAACAGTCCATTAGCATACCTTTGGTGAGCAGAAAATCCATTAGCATGGTAAATAGGCACCTTCGGTGAGAAAACAACCTATTGGTACAGTTTTTGGGCACCTCCAGTGAGAAAAGAACCCTTTGGCATTGTTGTTAGGTTGCTTTAGTGGGCAAAAGAGTCATTTGATAGTCACTAGGCACCTTCTATGAGAAATCAACCTGTGGACACATCTCTGGTTAGCTAAATAATGCTTTGGCATGGTCATTTTGTATGTTTGGTGAGAAAACAACCTATTGGCATGGTCGCTGGGCACCTTTGGTGAGTAAAACATCTCGTTGGAACAATTGCTGGTCACCATCAGTAAGAAAACAACCCGTTTACACATCTTTAGTGTTAAAAAAACCCGTTGGCACAGTTGCTGGATACCGTCAGAGAGAAAACGGCCCTTTTAACATTGTTGTTAGGCAAAAGAGCTCATTCGTACAGTTGTCGCGAGCCTTCGGTGAGCAAACTAAACGGTGACATAATCACTTGGCACTTTTAAAGCAACCTGTCGACACACTTTTAAGAAAAACAACACATTGGCATGATTGTTGGGCACCTTCGATGAGAAAAGCAACTTGCTTACATAATTGTTGGGCACATTTGGTGAGAAAACAATACATTGGCACTGTCGCTAGGTGCTTTATGTGAAAAAATAGCCTGTTAGCATAGTTGCTGGGCAGCTTTGGTGAGCAACGCAACTCATTGACCATTCACTCAACACATTCGATGAGAAAACAATCTGATGGCACAGTTGCTGATGCCTTTGGTAAGAAAAAGCCCATTCATACATCTATGGTAAAAAAAAATAACCTATTTATACGGTTGCTGGCACCATCAGAGAGAAAAGAGCCCTGTAGCATTGTTGTTGTGCATCTTCAGTGGGTAAAAGAGCCTAATCAGATGGTAGTTGGGCACTTTCAGTGAGAAAATAACCTGTTTGTTGTTGATGATCTCCTTTAATGAGCAAAACAACCCGTTAGATTGGTCGCTATGCACGTTCGGTGAGAAAACAACTTGTTTGAATGGTTGCAGGCACCTTTGGTGAGAAAAAAGCCCTTTGGCACTATCGTTGGGAAGCTTTAGTTGGAAAAAGAGCCCATTGGCGTAGTAACTGGACATTTTTGGTGAGAAATTAGCCTGTTGGCATACCTTTGGTTGGTGAAATAATCTAATGATATAGTCGGTGGGCACATTCGGTCAGTAAACCAATCCGTTGACAGTATCACTAGGCACCTTTGTTGAGAAAACAACCCTTTGGCATGGTCGATGGGCACGTTCGGTGAAAAAATAACCCATTGGCATGGTCACTGGGCACCTTTGGTGAGCAAAACATCTCGTTGACACAATCGCTGGTCACCTTCAATAAGAAAACAACCCATTGACACATCTTTAGTGGTAAAAACAACCTGTTGACACGGTCGCTGGATACCTTCAGAGAAAAAGGGGCACTTTTAACATTGTCGTTAGGCAAAAGAGTCTATTCGTATAGTTGCTGGGAACCTTCAGTGAGCAAGACAAATAATGACACAATCACTTGGCACTTTTAAAGCAACCCGTCGACACGCTTTTGGCGGGAAAAATAAAATATTGGAATGATTTTTAGGCATCTTCGATGAGAAAAACAACCTGCTAACACAATTGTTGGGCACCTTCTGTGAAAAAACAACTTGTTGGCATGGTTGCTAGGCAACTTTGGTGATCAACGCAAATCATTGGCACAATCGCTCAACACATTCAGTTAGAAAATAGTCCAATGGCATGGTTGCTGGGTGCCTTTGGTAAGAAAAAGCCCATTCGCACATCTTTGGTCAAAAAAATAACCTACTTATATGGTCACTGGCATCATCGGAGAGAAAAGAGCCCTGCAGCAGTGTTGTTATGCATCTTCGTTAGGTAAAAGAGCCCATTCATATGGTTGTTGGGCACTTTCAGTAAAAAAATAGCCAGTTTTCCTACCTTTTATGGCAAAACAGCTAGTCGAGTTGGTTGTTGGTCTCCTTTGGTGAGCAAAATCACCCGTTGCCACGGTCGTTACGCACATTCGGTGAGAAAACAACTTGTTTGAACGGTTGCAGGGCACCTTTGGCAAGAAAAGAGCCCTTCGGTATTATTGTTGGGCAGCTTTAGTGGGAAAAAGAGCCGATTGGCATAGTAACTGGGCACTTTTGGTGAGAAATCAGCCCGTTAGCATACCTTTGGTTGGCAAAACAACCTAATGATATAGTCGATGGGCATATTCGATCAGCAAAACAACCTGTTGGCACTATCACCAGGCACCGTTGGTGAGAAAACAATCCTTCGACTTGGTCGTTGGGCTCATTTGGTGAAAAAACAACCCATTGGCATGGTCACTAGGAACCTTTGGTGAGCAAAACATCTCATTGGCACAATCGTTGGTCACATTCAGTAAGAAAACTATTGGGCCCTGAAATTTTTTTAATTTTTTATTAAACATAATTTGAATAAATTTCGTGATCTTGCTAGATAAATCATTTTGTTTGGAGTTTAATTAGCATGTTAATGTTAGGAGGATTTATTGCTTAGATTGATGGAATTAGAAGCAATAAATGGAGAAATTAAGATTAAGTTAGAGTATAGCATGGTGTAAGTTGAATTGAAGAAATAAGAATGTATAAGGGCAAAATTGGAAGATCACTTAAGGTTAAAAGACATAAAGCTTATATTGGAGGGCAAAAGGGACATTGTATGATTTTTAAGAGTATAAGTTATAAGAAATAAATTTTTTGTCTTGCTTGAGAAGAGAGAAGCAAGAAAATTGGAGGCAGAAAAAGAGAGAGAGGAGAGAAAGAAGAGAAAAGCTAGGGTTTGTGAAGATCTTGAAGATTTTGAAGCTTTAACAAGTATAAGTATAAAACTTTCTTGATTGTCGAATGAAGCATATTTAGTGATAATTAGAGGTGAAAATGAAGTTGAATATGTGTAGGAGGTTGTTGATGAATGGTATATGAAAATGTTTTGATCTTTTTGGTCGATGAACAAGTATAGCTTGTGAATTGATTTGTGAATGAAATTTGGTTGAAATGAAGTTGAAAATGAAGTAGAAGAGATGGTTTAGGTTTAAGATGGGATATATGTAAAAGGTGGGAAGTTAAAATCTAGAAAATGAAACATGTTCTGCGTATGTTTCTGTCAAAGATCTCCGCGGCCAACTTGAAGGATGAAGTTTGCCATGGCCAACTCTCCTTGGTTCGCCACTGCCAACTTGTAAGATTTCACACGAACTTTTCCTCTCTGGAAAAGTTCGCCACAACAAACTTTCTAGCACAAAGCATGCGTAGGTATTTTGGGCATAACTTTTGGTGTAGTTATTCAAAAGGACTGATTTTTAATTTGTTGCAAACTAGAGACATAGGGCTATAAATTGTATGAAGAAATGGAGTCTAAATTTAGTCTCTAAACATTTTAATTTCAGTATGGAAGTTGGATATGGAATTTTGTTTCAGCATGAGAAATAGTTTAAATTATTGAGGTATGACTTTGCGATTTCTAAACCAAATTGAATGGAATTTTGGTTATTGTTTAAGGAAATCAAGTGACGCAAGAGGAGCAAGAACAAAGACATCCCTATGAAAGTTTATAAGCAAGGAATTCAAGGTGGGTTACACTTTTATAATTAAGTAATAAGCCCCTAATGTTTTCTTCAAAACCACGAAAATTTTAAAATGTTTTCGATTGTGTTATAAATATGTCGTTAAGGCTATTTGAATGCTTTAATAAAGTGCCTCACATTTAGGTATGAATTGTGTTATTGGTTTATGAAATGAATGATGAAAATGATTTTTCTAAAAAAGGATATTGATCTTTGAAATGATATCATGATTATGAAATTAAGTTTTGGAAAAATGCCGTTGAGGCAATATGTTTACAAGTTGTGAAATCATGTTTATGTGGGTTTGAGGTGGTTGCCTAAGTTAACTCAAGTGCACTTTGACAAAAGGCTTCTCCAGCCTACCCGCTAGTGGTATGGAGCTCTTTCTTGGACTCCCATAAGTTCACGGCTACACATGACCATTAAGTGGGATTACGATAGTATGTTCTGTTCACGGCTACACAGGACCCTTATGGGAAATGTGTAGTACATTCTGTTTTGGATCCACCTAAACCATTTTGATGTGTTTATGTGCTTATGATTTGTGAACAAGTTGATGAATTTATAAGTTGTTATTTGTGAACTAGATTGCATGAAGAGAATTTGAGAAATATGTGCTTTATGATTTCATGTGAATTTTTACAATGATTTTTCTTGTTATTGATTATAAAATTGTTACCTACGAGCTTCAAACTCACCCCTTCCCATTCATCCCATCTTTAGGTGAAGAATATGTGATCGAGTGAAAGAGGATCGAGGCATCGCTTCAAGTTGCATATTTTTGTATTTTAAGCTAGATTTTGTAACAATGAGGCTTTTAGTTACATTTCAAGTTTTATTAGTTCAAGTATCTTATGTATTTTGGGATTATGATGTATGGATGTATTGTGGTTTGAAATTCCATTACGGCTGTGTAAAAACTCTTATCTGTTGGTGTTAATGAATTATGAATTATGTATGGATCCCATTAAGTGGAAATGTGAATTTGCATATGGATAAGGTTGAGGTGAAATTAAGGATACTTGAGGAAGTAATTAATTTAAGATGATGAATTTTTGAATAGGAATTGTGGTTACATATAAGAAAGATGTGTTATGGTATAAAAGCATAAAGATGAATCAATAATGGTTAAGGTGTTTTTTTTATTAGATTAAGCTCACATTTTATGATATTCTGGATAGTTGGGCTTCGAAAATGGGGTTTGATAAAAACAACTCGTTAACATATCTTTGGTGGGAAAAATGACTCGTTGGCATAGTCACTAGGGACCTTCAGAGAAAAAGTAGCCCTTTTAACATTTTTCGTTAGGTAAAAGGGACCATTTGCACAGTCACTGGGCACCTTCTGTGAGCAACATATGTGGTGACACAGTCACTTAGCACTTTCATTAGGAATTTAACCCGTTGGCACACTTTTGGTGGGCAAAACACATATTGCCATGATCGTTGGGCACTTTTGATGAGAAAAACAACTTGTTGACACAATAGTTGGGCATATTTAGTGAGAAAATAGCCCATTGGCACTATCACTGGGCACTTTCTATGAATAAATAGCCTATTGGCATGTTTGCTAGGCAACTTCGATGAGCAAAGAAACTCGTTGACACAATCACTTGACACATTCGGTGAGAAAATAGTTTGATGGCATGGTCGTTGGGTGTCTTCAGTAAGAATATCCCATTCATGCATCTTTGGTTGACAAAATAACCTGTTTGTATGGTCACTGGGAAGCATCGGAGAGACAAGAGCCCTTTGACTTTGTCATTGTGCACCTTTAGGGCGAAAGAGACTGCTTATATTGTAGTTGGGCATTTTTAGTGAGAAAATAGCTTATTTGCATACCTTTCTTAGAAAAACAACCGATTGGCATGGTTATTGGTCACCCTTCACTACAAGTAAAATAAGCATTAATGACGGATATTTACCGACGGACAGGAAATTGTTGCACATTACCGACGAAAAACAACTTTCCATTGGTAAAGTGAACGAAAAAAATTCATTTAGCGGTGGTATGGAGGGAAATCCTCCCAGTAAAATTGGCGATGGCATTTAGTGACAGTATAGGATGATTGTCAGTAAATAAGATGAAATTTTTTAAGTTTACAGAAGGAAATTAGTCCGTCAGTAATGTCCGTTGGTAATTATGATGGGAAATCATCCCGGCAAAATTAGCTACGGCCTTTACTAACGAAAATGATGGTCGTTGGTAAACAAAGCGGGAATTTTTGAATTTATCAATGACACATTCCATCGGTAAATTTCGTAGTTAAATTAAAAAATGTAGATGTCATCGTCTAGTTCTCCATCAGCGTTTAAAAGTAAATGAAAATGATGTCATTTGGTTTAACACCAAACAATGTGATTTTCATTCATATTAAACACACCCGACCTCCCCTCCTCCCCCCTACATCGTCTTCTTTGGTTTCTTTTCTCCCACCCACACTGTCACATTTTGCTTCTCTCCATCCACCGTCTATCCTCTTCGTGTCTTCAAGTACCGTTGTCGCCTCTCCTATTCGTGTATCGTGTCTTCGTGAGTTCGGTTAAGGTATTTTGTTCTCTCCCCTATTAATTAATGATATTCAATTGAGGTATTGGATGATAGTTTAAGTTGAGTATTCAGTTTATTTGTGTATTATGTGAATGAAAAACATTTGTAAGTTATAAATGTTAATGATAAAAGTGACAAGAGGTTAATTTGGTTGTGTTGTTGGGATAAATTTGTGATGCATGTAAGGTGTTCGATGAAATGTTTGTTCTTTGAAAAATTGATTTTAGTTCTTTAGATAAAGTTTAGGGTGATAATGTGCTATTAAATGGTGGTTTTAGTTGGTTAAATATTTCCGATGAAAAGCTGAAACGTGAATAGCACATTCATCAACAAGGTTCATAATGTGCTTTTCTTTATCCATTAGTATATGGTCTTATGTTTACATGGTGATTAGTTAAAGATGGATATATGTCATGTATACATTTAATTAGCTTTTAACACTTTTCTTGTTTACTTTATGTATAAGGTAAATTTGTTTTAATTAAGTTGAATTAGAAATATTGTTTAGTGAGATTGAGATTGCAATATAAGTTTATGTAACTATTTAAAGATCTAAGTGATTAATGAATTGGGTGATTGAACCTATAATGGTAATATTTGATCAATTTGATTGAACTTTGAAGTTTCTTATAATTTACCTAGTTTATATCTTTTGATATTAATTTATTGAAGACAAGAAAACTTTAATTATAGGAATATTTAACAAGCATAATGTATATCTTACTAGGTGTTTTGCTATATTCTCTATATAAACTTCTTTGATTTTAGTTGATTTCATTATGTTTTAATTAATTATTTAAGATGTTGTCTTAGGATGAGTATATTGTCATAATACTACTGATAGTATAAAACATCTGCTTTTGAGTCTTTCAAATCATATTCATTATTACTTTTCTACTTATTAAATTCTTTATTTTTATCAATTATTATTATGATCATCATCATCATCATCATCATCATTAATTTTTAATTTATTATTATTAATATTATTAGTTTTATTGTTCTTATTAATTTTATTATTAATTATTATTATATTTAATATAATACAGTTGTTTATAGCATAGTGGTTCCCTTATGAGTCCTTTTGTACTTTACTTTCACCTAATAACAAAAACTATATTATATTAAATATTTCATTTTTTTCGTAGGACCTATTGTGTGGAAGATCGTCACTCAGCTTTCTTTGTTGTAGTCTGAAATTGTCCATCCATCCAGGTTAGTCATCGAACTAAAGTTTACCATATGTATTGCTTTAATAATACTATTATGGCCAAATTATGAGACAATGACTCAATTATCTTCAATTGCTCGTATCTTGAATATAAAGTCTGAAGAACATATTTCTGATCGTAGTTTTGATAAAATTCTTGGATGGTATAATGAATCATTGCCTCCTGATCACACAATGATTGATAGTTTTTACAATATGAAGAAACTTATTAGGGTTTTGGTTTACCTATTGAAAAGATTGATTGTTGCAAATTGGGATGTACGTTGTATTGGGGTGATGAAGTGGAATTACAAGAGTGTAAATTTTGTGATCAATCTAGGTTTAATCTTAGAAAGCGTTCTATGAAAGGGAAGTTAGTACCACAGAAATGGATGTATTATTTCCCGCTAACTCCGAGACTTCAAAGATTATATGCTTCTAATATTAATGCGTCTCACATGAGATGACATAATGAACACGAACAGGAAGATGGAATTATGAGTCATCTATCAGATGCATTGGCATGGCAACATTTCAATGACACCCATTATGAGTTTGTAGCTGAAAGTCGAAATGTTAGGTTGGGATTGTCGACGGATGGATTTCAACCTTTTGGTCAATCCGGCCAACAATATTCATCATGGCCATTCATAATTATTCCTTATAATTTGCCCCCATGGATGTGTATGAAAGAAGCATATATGTTCTTGACAGCGATTGTGCCAGGGCCTACAAATTCAAAGCATAAAATTGATGTTTTCTTACAACCATTGATATCTGAATTGCAGCATCTTTGGGAATATGGTGTTGAGACACATGATATGTCTCTAAAACAAAATTTTGTGTTTAGAGCAACTTTGATGTGGACAATTAGTGATTTTTTGGCATATGCCATGTTATCCGGATATAGCACAGTAGGAAAAATGGCTTGTTCTTATTGTGGCAATGATTCTGAAGCATTTTATCTTCTAAACAGGGGCAAAATATGTTGATTTGATAACCACAGCAAGTTTCTTACTCCAGATCATCCATTTAGGTGTAATAAACAAAATTTCATTAAGAATAGGATGGTAAAAACACCTCCTTCCCCTTACAAATCTGGTGAAGAAATATTGCAGGAGATTGAGGAATTAGGCTTGCTGAAAGTTACAGAATTTGAAGCTGATGAAATTAATACAAGCATTAGTAGAAACTTTGGCTGGAGAAAATGAAGCATCTTTTGGGTTTTGCCATATTGGAAAACTAATTTGATACGTCATAATCTAGATGTGATGCATATTGAAAAAAACATTTTTGACAATTTGTTCAATACCATAATGAACATTGAAGGGAGGACAGAAGATAATGCAAAATCACGAGTTGATTTGAAGCTTTTTTGTAGAAGGAATGAATTACATAAAGATCTTTGGACCGGTAAATATCCGAAACATGTTACACTTTGGATAAAAAGCAGAAGGAAATATTGTGTAAATAGTTGAAAAGTCTAAAGTTTCCCGATGGTTATATTTCAAACTTGGCAAGGTGTGTGGATATGTGAAAATAAAAATTATTTAGGATGAAAAGTCATGATTCTCATGTATTTATGCAAAGGCTAATTCCAATTGAATTTCGACAGTTGTTATCGAATAAGGTTTGGGAAGCAATAATAGAATTAAGTTTGTTTTTCAAAAGCTTAACATCATCCGAAATTAAGTTGGCTGAAATGGAAAATTTGGAAAATGAAATTCCAGTAATTTTGTACAAGTTAGAAGGGATATTTCCTCCAAGTTTTTTTGACTGTATGGAGCATCTACCTGTCCATTTAGCTCATGAGGCTAAACTAACTGGTCCAATCCAATATCATTAGATGTATCCATTTGAGAGGTACGTAATTTAACAAAAATGATTGTAATTGAAGTCATATTATCATGTTTTCATAACTAAATTCGTATAACCCTATTTGCTCATATAGGTATTTGCATCACTTAAAGAAAAATGTGAAGAACAAGACTAGAGTTGAAGGTTTGATATGTAATGCTTATTTAGTGAAGGAAGCTAGTAGATTTTGTTCACATTATTTTAAGCTGCATGTTTACATAAGAGAAAGAAAAGTTCCTTGTAATGACGATGGGGGAGGAACTAGTGATGATGATGGTAACTTATCCATTTTCACATATCCTGGACGGTTATGTGGACGTTCAATAAGAACAATGTTAACAGAGGAAGAAATTGAGGCTGCCCATGGTTAAATTTTATTGAATTGTGAAGAGGTTCAACCTTTTGTGTAGTAAGTATCAAGTGATTATTTCGGATTTGAAATTTAGTGTTATTCATAACTGGAATATATAAGAATGTTTTTAGATTATACGAGGAATTGTTACGCGAGCTCATGCTCGACAAATGATAGGTTGATACCAATAAAGAAGTTGGAAGACACTTTCCTCGATGGTTTGAGCAATATGTAAGTTTTTACTTACAAATATTGAAATGATTTAATTATAAGATTTAAGTGTTCAAATGACATAGTATACTGTTTAATATGATATTTTCTTTTTTGTAGGCCTTAGAAAATTCAATAGAGAATAAGTTTATATGTGATCTTGCAAAGGGACCTTTGCGAACTATTAAATCATATCCGGTGTATTTCGTTAATGGATACAAATATCAAGTTCATAACATGGCAACAATAAATAATGGAGTTTGCATACAGGGAGAAATGATTGATTACTATGGAAAAATTATTGAGATACTTGAAATTGAGTACCCTGCATTGCCAATAAAGTGAACTGTGATATTTAAGTGTGAGTGGTTTGATCTACCTCCAAATGTTGATACAAAAGTGCATGGTCGATACAATGTAGTTGAAATTAACAAGCGAAGAAGATTTTGACATTTTGAACCTTTCGTGTTGGCAATGCAAGCGATCCAGGTGTATTATGTCTCTTTTCCTAGCTTACGACAAGATAAGTCAGATTGGTTGGCTGTTTGCAAAGTTAAACCTAGAGATGTTTTTGAATCACGTGGACAAGGAGAATAGAGAATTGAAAGTGAAGTGTTTCAGGAAGAGGCTTATTAAATAAATGCATCTGTCGTATATGAGGACAATGAACCTTTGAATGATCCATGTAATGAATATGTTGAAATTTTATTTGGAGAGGATGGGGAGGGCCAGAGATTTAAAGAAGAGCTTGGGTTTGATTCAAATTCTTTAGAACAAGAAGATGATTTTGATTTACAATTAAGTGATGAAGCGATTAATTTGTGTTTGTAATTGAATATTATATGAACAAATCAATTATTTTCTTTTCAATATATTGTATAAATTATTAAAATTAAATTGTGATATTTCTACAAACTTCAATCAAATATTAATTTTAGGTTGAAATATGGAACCAAAGAGAAGACAGGATATTTTGTGACCAAGATTTAGACCATGATTTGGAGGTACTTACTATACAGGTGAAGGATCTCATGGTGTAGTAGCTGGAGATGAAACACCTCCTCCTCCTCCACCTACTACACTGGTAGATGAGGCTATACCATTTACCACTCCTATGTCATTTATTACTCCTATATCGACAGCGATATTAGGGGTAAATAATGCGGATGAAGGAGACGACTGTCAGCCTGGAGTTGATATATAACAATTGTCAATAATATGTAAGTGAAAATACATGAACCATTATATGTTTATAATTAAGTTATAAGTTTAAATTTTAAAAATGGTATAAATTTATTTGTGTTTAGATTAGGTTATTTCCATCTGGACCCTATTCAAGAAACATGAAATTGAAATTCAATGAGAAGATTGATCCTGAGGGCTATATATAGAAGAATATCTCTTAGGTGACAAAGGAATTTTACTATCACAAGTTTGAGGTAAGACAAAAATTATTATTTTCTTTTTAAGTTAACATTTTTATACATTAATTTGATAAATATTATTACATCAAAAGTATTTACCGAATATTTTTCCTTTTGTTACAGAAAGAATTTTTTTTGGGATTCTCAATTTGACGGGATCATCTATAAAGTATAGGAGAGACGAGCACGTAAATTTTATCGCAACTTTGTTACTGCGATACACAGGATAGGTGTACCAACTACCTTACATTTTTGAAGAAATATGGAGTCGTTGGCTGCAGTATTGGACATCACTTGAGGCCATGTCCGTTTCATAGTGTAATTCAACCAACAGACGTGGAGAATCGAATGGAGAGAGTCTTCCTGCACATACGGGAGGATCTATTACCTACTAAGAGCATGCAGATAGACTTATAAGTATCTACAATTTACAGTTATATTCTCATTTCTTTTCTTTACTGTATTTTAATTGAATTTGATGTGTTAAAATTTGGAATGAAAATATATGTTTCTTGTTGAGAATGATAATGTTATAAGTGTTTGGTGTCATATATGGCTGTGTTTTTTTCGTTTTTTCTTTGTTCAATAGGGGTAGATATCATAAAAATAGACGAAACTCTGCCGAAATTTTTATAAAATCTAATTCACTTATAATTAACATTTTATTCTTATGCAGGAAAAGTCTATGGGCATTAGACCTACACCCCCTCAGCTATTTCTACACACTCATACTAAGAAGCATGACGGTGGGACATTTGTCAACAGTAGTTGTAGAGAATTTAATGTATGTGAAATTTATGATTTAATATTAATAATGCTTAATAATTATCACTTACTAATATAAACATTACTTTCTGATATGACCAAATACAAGAAAGTATTGAATGATAGTCTCAGCAATCTAAAGATGTTGATGAGATTGAAACTTATCTTCATACAATGGGTGGTAGGGACCGTTATGGGAGGATATTCGGTTTAGGTTCATTTGCGAACACATGTTATTCGCAGTTCTCCACATCCAGTAGTACAACATCTGGTAGGCAGTCCACCATTAATGAAGTGCAAGAGCTTCAGGACATAGTGCAGATATTGGCGACTCAGTTGCAACAGTCAATGTAGTACATCGCTCAGCTCCATCAGGAGGTGAATGAGTTGAAGGGTAAGGGTAGCACCTCATCGCACCAACCAGAGCATCCGTCATCTCCAGATTAATAGTGTACTTTTGGTCATTTAATTTGTATTACAAATACTTATTATGTACAATGTAATGTTTTTATTATCAATTAAGATATTTTAACTTTTAATCATTAATAAAAATTTCTATTTAAGCAAATTAATTATGTACTATAAATTTATAACTGTTAAAATTATGCATTAACCATAATTTAAATATACTAACGATATATATTATATATTTTTAAAAAAATTTTGTTGTCCATTTACCGATGGAAAAAATAACAGTTGGTAAAGTCATCTTTGTTTACTGACAGTCTATTCGTAAATTCGTCGGTAATCACAGACGGAATAACCAATTCCGTCTTAATTTTTACCTGTAGAATAACATATCTATCGGTAACCTTTTAGCAAATTTACCGACGGTAAATTTCTTACTATTGGTAACTATTCTGAAGGAATATAACCACCCGTCGCTAAATTTTGCCAATGGTTAACCATAGAATAAACCGTCGGTATATTTATGGACGGTAAGCATTTTACCATCGGTAAATTTGTTGACAGAAATTTTTTTCCCATCGGTAATTATTAGCTATGACTGTTTCTACGATGCCTTTGTCTGTCAGTAAAGTCTGTCGGTAATATATCTTACTGACGGAATATTTATGTTTTCCGTCAGTAATTTTCGTCACAAAATATCATTTTTCTTGTAGTGAATTATACATGTAAGTTAGCAAAAGAGGCCCATAAATATAGGCCCTCCTGCCTCTTGTTTAGTAGACAATGTTTGGTAGTGAATGCAACTGAAGAGGAATCATAGAGAGGAACAAAAGCTGCATAACTAGACAACAATGTTTAGGTTAGAATGATGTCTTTGTAGAATGCCTCCAAAATATCTTGGTTAACTTTACAGGAAGAGTGAGAGTAATCTAATTAAAAGTGTTGGGTAAGAAAGAATATGAGTGTTGAGGATAAGATGGTTGAATGGGAAATTAATTCTACTCTTATACTAAACTATTTCGCGTATAATCTCAAGTATAAGAATTTGACATGATAAATGTAAGTTTAACTAGTGAATTGTATGTGCGAATGATTATGAATGTGCAGTTAAAGAAGATGCCTAGGACAAAGGATGTTAAAAAAGTAAGTTATCAGGTAAATATATGGTGGTGGAGGGTCCCGAAGAAAGCATGATTAAAAAAGAAGGTATTAGCTAAATATATGGTGGTGGGTGTATTTGGAATAAGTTGGAGTTTAACAAATTGATTTTGATGATTATTTGCCTTATAAGTGATCAAGTTCATAGTGATTTGTAATGAGGATGTGTGATGTGACATTACAGTTCAAATGAAATATTTTCTTCAAGATTATAAAGACTAGTTAAGGTATGGATTTGTTTAAATGTTAGTTGGATGTGTTAATGAAAATGCCCTGAGATATGTTATTAATGTTAATTGGTGATGTTGATTAAGTATATTAAGGACGGGCTAATTGGAATAAGAAGAAGATCATTGATGATAAATTAACGTAAGGTGATAGTGTGACGGGTCGTGAAAGTGACTAATAGGGAAAAGATTAGAATAAAAAACAAAGTAATAAGTAAGAAAAGAAGATGATTGGCTATAAGGAAGGCAAAAGTTTAAGGAAAAAGTATAACATTTAGTGGTGAATTTTAGGGCATAGTTAAAGGTAGAATGTAAGGTAGATTGTAATTGGTAAATAAAGTACAAATATGGTTTAGGAAAAATGATGAGGTAGAATGGAAGTATGATTGGTTCATGATGTGAGAAGTTAGAGGAATAAGAAATTATTTATTATGTAAAAATAAAAGATAATACTCAAATGGAAATGAACAATAATTGATATGAGGGATGCAGAGTGATATGGAATTGATAAATAAGATTTTGAGGTTGAATCAAATAACAATGATTACTATTGGTGATAATGAATAAAATTTTAGAGTTGAGGTTATATAGTAGAAATATGAAAAACAAATAATAAATGGATTCAAAGGGTGATTGTGTTGGAGATAAATAATATATTGAATAATGAATAAGTAGATACGGTAGATTAATTAGTGATGTAGTATATATGGAAGCAAAGGTAGGTGCTACTGGATAAAATATTAAGGTTATGAATTAGGATCAAAGTGATGTTTAACTACTATTTTTAGGTGACTAATATTAGATAGACATTAATTACAATGAAAAAGAACAAATTTATAGATGGTCATAGACAAAGGGAGATATTTATTTAATGATTATTGATGATGTTGGGTTACATTAAGTAGTAAAAATTAAGAGGAGAGATAACAAACATATTTAAAATAACTAGGTAATGTTTAGAGAGGAAAGTGAATTGAGATGGAGATTAAGATCAAAGAAAAAAAATATTTAGAGATTGGGTAATAAAAGATGATAAGAGTGAATAGATAAGTTAATGATGGATGTTTGCAATTTGATAATGGTTTTGTAATGACTAAATGCATGAGGACCATTAGAAATGTGTCCCAAGTGGAGAAATGATACATATAAATAGGAGGCAATTTTTAAGAGGTAACATAGAAGCGAATGGTATTTAGTCTAGGAGGAGAAATAAAATTTGAACTAGGAAAGGGTTAAGACGTAGGAGTAAAAGGATTATATAGTTTACATACTTATAAATAAAGGTTTAGACAAATTTATAATGATTTAAGAGAAAGACCAATGTATATAGATTGTTCAAGAGTGATTAAGTCCTAAGATTGTATTGTTTTCGAGGTTGATTCTAAAGTTGTAGGAAATGAATATGAAAATGTTTCAATATGGAGAATGTGATTTTATATACGAATGAATTTATGAGCTAGTGGTGGTAAATGGAAATTTAATGTGAGTTATGGTTTTAGGAATATATCTTTTAAATGAAGTTATGATTAGTCAAAATTGTCTCATGGATTTATATTTGAATTTATATTGTAGGATAGTTATGACTTATTGAAAGGGAAGTAGAAATGATATTAGATTCGAGAAATGTATTAGATGGCAAATAGGGAGAAATGTTTTTGATATCTTGTTTTATTGTTAATCAATGGTGAATTTTAAATATGATGAAGTAAATTTGTGACATATTGATTTGATTTTACAAACTGCAGATTGTGAGATGAATGTGATAAATTGACCTGAGTTTTTTAATTAATTTTATCGTAAGTAATTATTTTCAAGATTTGAGGATATTTTGGGAGTTTTTTAATAAGAAAGAGAATTACAATAATTGAATTAGATAAGATGCTATGTGTTTCTGAGTAAGGCAAAAATGTCGTGTTTAACACTTATAGTCAAATTTCTATTATTTGATATGATGTCCCTATGAGGATTTTCCCAAGACTTATTAAATAAATTATAGCTTTATTAATCTATATGTATTTTTTGGATGATGATTCTATAATTATTTTACAAAATATTATGCTAATACTTTTCAAGAGTAACATTTCCAAATTTTGAGGACGAAATTTTGTTAAAAGGGGGAGAGTTTTCATGCCCTAAATTTTTGTTTAGTTTTTTCAGTTACTATCTAGTCCCATTAATTTTATTTGTTTCATACAGTATGCGTTTTCCTATTATTTTCATTCTTGAACTTGAATTTTTTAAAAGTATTCTGCATTTTGGTGCCTAGAAAAGAATTTTTTATTTTTGTTAGAATTATTTTAATGAGGAGATTTTTTTGAATAATTGGTGGAAAATTGATGATAAATTTGAGGACTTAGAATTTTTGGACAAAAGATTAAGAATAATTAATGTTAGTAAATAAATTGGATAAAATGAAACAAATTGCATTTATTAGATGAAAATTATTTTGAAGTAATTAGTGTGCTAATAAGTTATAAAATATTTGAAAATATATTTAAAAATAAAAATAAAAATAAAAGTGGAAAAAAAGAAGAAATAGGTAGAGAGATGCCTATTAGGGGTGTAGTTAAAATTTTACACTATATGACATGGATAGAATTTTTTTTTAAAAATATGTCATTTAAGGTTTAAGAGCTGCAAAAGAGGAGAATTAGAGATAGAAGGGGACAACATTCCTAGAAGATAAGAGGGAAAGAGAGTGAAGGAAGAAAAAGAAAGAGGTTTGGAGGAAGAACACTTGATTTCCAACAATAGATGAGTGGGATTGCATCCCTTCTTAAACCTCTCTTTAAATAAAATTTTGTATGATGATTTTGAGTGAAATTTTATTGGAATACTGAATTTTCATATCTATTTATACATATTTTAAATGGCTGTAAAATGGTTTAAGTATGGTGTAGTTTGTGAGATATAGGTTAGTAAGTGTAGCAATTTTGTTTTGGACGTGAATAGCCGAGATGTTTTTCTCTAATTGTTTTTGGATTAAGAGTTAAGAATTCGACAAAGTGAAACACATAAAATTTGTATATATACATATTTAATTTATTCTCATAAAACGGCAAGTGCCTAAATAGTATAGGTTAGGACATATGGTTAAATTTCTAAAACTGGTCTGTCTAGCAAGGCTGACGTTGAGTATAATATTTTATTCATGATTTGAGGGTTTAGAGAACTAATTTGCAAGTTAGTAAAAACATGAAAGTTATAGGTTGTTCAGGGTCTTGCAACATCGTATGTACTTTATTGATGGGAGCTAATTTTAAGAACTGCAAGAATTGAATTTGCAAAGGTGTAAAACATAAAAATTTTGTGTGTGTGTCATGATCCGGAACCACATCGGGCTCATGACAACTGCCGCATACCCGGGCTAAGAATACTTACAGTACCTTTAACCCAACTATGCAAGGGTAACTGAATATCTTTAAAAATAACATTTGGACAGCACAAAAATGTTCCCACATAATTTATTTACAAACCATAAGATAGTCAAGAGTTAATTTACAAAATTTTGAAGTATATCAACATAATCATGAGCCACTATATAACAAAAGTACAAAATAGAGACTACCCACGTGCATTAATACCCTGAAAATGTCAAAAGACCGCACGATCCACTCAGAACTTCAAACTCACAAAATTAACTTGTATGGCTGGGAAGCGGAGGGGGTGAGTACACTAAGTACTCAGTGAGCAGGAAAGACATATATCACAAATAGAACCCGGTACACCAAAACGGTCTAAATAACCTAAGGACAGTTTTATCATCTAACATGCACATAACTACCTATGACGTCAATATGCATGACATAGAAACACATAGACATAGTTTATGACTCATGCCATACTGGTTAGGAACCACATAGGCCCAACCTATTAATCACTCATTCAGCGACATAGGTTCCAGTTCCAATACACATGAGCAGAAAAAGTATCACATGTAAAAGTCAAATCTCATTAGGAAGCTAAATCTCAGAATAAGCCAAAATAATTATGTGTGTCACCACTAGTCAGCCAAACTAGTGTGCACACCCACCGAATCCCGGTGTTGGCTCGACTTTCATTTGTGGTGAGTCTAGACTACAGTTGACAAAAGCGTCATGACCCTAGGTGATGACCTCATCAGTGGCCAGACCTCTAGCTGTGCAATCACGTGCGAGTCCTTTAGAATGGTGTCCTTACAAGGACTCGACTTTTATGTACCGGTGTTAAGGGTAAGGGGGCTGCTTAATTTTTTGTGCCTAATACACGATTGGCCAATCGTTTCCTTAGCAATCATAAAAAATCATATGCAAATATTAAATACTAAAATCAAGTAAGGCACTATGCCTTTGTTTATTGGTCCAACTGATAAAATCGAACCGTGCTAAGGCTCTAAGCCAAAAGAGAATACATAGATGCAGTGTACGTGACTCAGTTAAGCATATGTAAGTTTCAAAACATTTTTTCATGCATTGAAAGTTATCTTTTGCACTCTAGTGAAAAGTATTCAAAACTATAGTAAGAAAATCAAACGTTGTCTTTTGCCCTTCAATTGTTGAAAACAATATCATTTCTCAAAATATGAAATAAAAACATCGGTTTCACTCTAAGTGTAAAGTGTTATTCAAAACAAGGTCATTTATTAAATACATAAGTATACTAGCATTTATTTGAGAATCAATTCTATTATGCATTACTTAGGTTCAAAATTCACATACAAGTCATCATGCATGTCTTGGGATGTCCTAATCCCATTTGAGAGATGTGTTTTCTCCAACTTACCTCAAAAGAAGGTATACACTCCTTTCATTTTAACAATCCTCTACACGAGCTTCTTGATCTATAGCTCCCGAGCCTTTATACATACAAATGTAACGTAGTTACTACTACTCCAATTATAACTCATATTTATATCTCAACACGTAAATGTATAAACACATTAGCTATAGGATTCGACCATTAAGCTTCTCACATATTTAATTCCCTTCTTATTCATATAAGTTTTCTTTTACATTTTTTCAAGGCATGTAATGCGTTGATCCAATAATCACACATTTCAAAGCATAATTGAGCACATTTTAATCTAAGCGTATTAGGCCACTACTCATCAATCAAAGCAACAATTCAAGTTTACTCTAAGTAAATATGAAAGTCTCTATCTAATGCACACCATTAAAATCCTTAAATCCTAAGCCAAGTTCACATAGGAATTTTATCAAACACCTAATGTGCATTACTTTCAAATTATATTTTCAAGACTTTGTCATGATAATTCATGCTCCAATCTTGTTATATAACAAGCACTTTAAAATAACAATACATTTCACCACTCCATTAACTCCATTTCCCCTCATTTAATCCATATTCATCATATTTATACCACTCATCACATTAATCCATTTCTTCCCCCATAATTTCGGCCAATCCTTATTCCATATACATCTTCTTCATTTCTTTCATCAATTCACATTATACATACACAATTAACAACATAGAATTCATTTAAACTATCAATTTTGAAAGATATTCAAAATTTCACAAACTTTCACTAAAGAAAAGGGCATTTCAGTTTTGGCTTAAGGAAACTTCTCCATGATCCATTTCATCCATCTAAACCATGTTTCATGCATATTCAAGCATGGAGAACAACATATCTTAACACCAAACTCAAAATCATAATGTAGAGAGAGACGAGACAAAATTTACCTAAACTTTCCTTTGGTGATATCTTGAAATTCTTTGAGAATTTCTCAAATCTAATGATAGATTTAAGTTCCTTAACCTTAAATTACCTTAGAACACCTTGGTTTGGGTAGAAAAATAAAAAACTTGGTGAAATTTGGTGATGGCGGAATGTTTCCCTCTCCTCCTCCTCTTTCTCCTTTCTTCTCCTCTCTTTTGATTAAAACAAAGTGGTTTAATGCCAAATAAAGGGGGTGCACAGCCATAAGGCGAAGAAGGGTCTAGAATTTGACTCTTCTTTGTCCAAACATGGTGAATTTACCTTTTCCCCCTTATTTTATGTGAAATTACCATTATATCCTCCAAACTTTCCTAAATTTGCAATGAAGCCCAAAATTTGAGAATGACCAAAACTTTTATTTTTATTTTGGTCCTCAGACTTTTGCAAATTATAGATAAGCCCCTTAACTTTATAAAATTACATATTGGTCCTCGAAGAATTGAAAAATTACATTTAACTTCTAACAGTTTGCAAATAAGCCCCTATGAACATCAACTTTTCAAATTAAGCTTTCTAAGTGTCCAATGAGTCTATAAATCATGTATAATCACCTCTAAGGCATTAGAACACATTTAGCTTGGCCACCATGGCCATATCCATCCAATGGAATCGATTTACACACTTAGAAGCTTATATGTAAAAAATCTCCAAGATTTTCTATACCGATGAACACTAAGTTCATATAAGGCCATATAACATTATATATCACTGACATATATACCGAAAGGATTCTAATACATTTTTGAACTCATATATAACCATGTATATATCAATATACAACAGTATCTCCAAGTACAGACCAATACAAAGGGGATCAGAAAATATGACGTCATAAGTACTCCCCCCTCAAAAGAGTTTCATCCTCAAAACTCCTAAGTCGAGGATATAAATAAATGGGGGTACCGACGTCTCGTAGTATTCTCAGACTCCCTTATCATTTCGTCAACCCTATCACTTTTTGAAAGAACTTTAACCGTGGGAACTT
>JAOQML010000008.1:27744085-27755116 GCA_027568935.1 Erythroxylum urbanii
ATCGATGATGGTCACTCATTGAGTTCGCAAAACTCACCCAAAATTTGCAATTATTTTTCAGGATCAGAAGAATACCCAGTTAGGCCAACGGGAGTATACCTACAACATACAAGTGAAGGATAGAGGTCGGGGATCAATTCGCGTCTGCATTGCATGTCCTAAATTTGTATTGAATTGTTTCTTCCACACTTTTTGTATAAATGTGTATTTTGAAACAACTAAAGTGGTTTTGCATTTATACAAAGGGCCTAAATGGCTATTGAAATTTCTGATGATTGTATTGTATTGATTGAAAATGATTATAAAACAAAGTGGGCCGATTTGGTTAGGGATTTCTGTACTTTATATTTGTGGTTTAAAATAAAAGAAAAATTTTATACCGATTTCTGAGTGATTGAGTGCTCTAGCACACCACCCTCACGGGGAACGAGCTCAGACATCACCCTTCGATGTCAGGTTTGGGTCTTGCAGGATTGGGGTGTTACAGATTGCATCAAATTGGAACTCTATTGATGACAATCATGAATTTTGGATAAAGTGAAGAGATTGCTGCGATGGATAAGGCTGATTACTTAAATAGTTAGAGTTTAACAAGGAAACTTTCTTCTATCCCTATCATGTAGGAATTTGAATTTGTTTTAGATAGACATCTTTACAAGTTAGAATTAAATTAGGATTAGATCAGAAATATAAAAGGGACGTTACTCACAATAGAAAAAAGTTCTCTCTATTATTACATTTTTGTCAATTCTTTGTCTTTCTTATATTTTTATTATTGGAGCGAAAGCCATGTATGGCTAAACTCAATCGATCTGATTTAAGGAGATTCGATATTCTAGTTGTAAACTTGTGAGGTTTTGTGTTCCAAACTTTTATTCACGTTTTAATTCAAGTATTTCTTATTTTGAGTTCTTATATTTCATGAATGATTAATATTCGATCAATCTGACAATTTAATTTAATATTTATTATTCTATTACTATCTAAGAATTCAATGATCCGTAATTATCATGAAGAATTGGTATAAGTGGCAAATAGGTTATTTATGAATTTCCATATTTAGCTTATGATAAACAAGAAAACTAAGTTGAATAATTGCAGCTATCTCAATTATTTAATTTAGGTTCAGTCTTTTCACTAAGCTTATTGCTATTATTTATTTGATATGGAACTATCACGCCCAGTCAATAAATGATAAGTTTTGGCTTGGATGCTAGGTTTGAACTAATTAATTTAGGAAAATTGGAGACTTATTACGACTATCTTAATATGTTTCAGATTAACTATTTGAATTGTGAAAATATTCTCTTTAAACTAATGATCAATGTTATAATTAAATGAGATCTTTCCCTTGAATCAGAGTTCGGTAATTTTAACTTTCTCACTTTTATATTCAGTTGATTTAATTTGATTTCTTATTAATTTTAGTTAATAATTTACTTAAACAAAACCCCCATTTTTAATTTTATTACTTGAAATTAAGAAACTAGTGTTTAGTTCTCTAAGGATTCGATCTAGTTCCACGACTAATATAAGAAGTTCAAAGAATCAGAATTATTTTGGGGGCTTTGAAAACCCGACCACATCTATATACACTCTTCAATTTTGTTGGTAATTTAAATTGAAAACCGATATAGTTGAAAATGTATCTGACATAAAAATATCTTAGACTTGGTTCACAATTTATCATTGTCTCAGTAATCATCTGTAAATTCTTACTTTCGAATTTGCTCTCTGTAATCATATTCTTATAACATTAAATACACAATAGGATCAGTTGAAACTAAAGTTTGCTTATACACTTGCAAATTGTAAGTCAAACCTATCAATTTAAGAAGTCAAAGTAGTTAGATACACTTGCAAATTGAACATTCTTATTATAAATAAGTTATTCCACATTAAGCTTTTAACAAATTGAGAAGTATTATACTTTGAGTCAAAATAAAAGCCTCAATTAATAAATTCTTTGATGTTATTGACTTGTAGAAGTATTAGGCTTCATATTTGTTTGATTAAAGGTTAATGAAAAATGAGTTGAATATATTATTCCAATAAGTGGAGGCTTTACAATCATAAACAAAATGAATTGAATATATTATTACATTTTATGGATTTATTAGGCTGGTGGATGTTGTATTGGTCTTTGGCAAATTCTATCTTTCTCTCTTTTCAAGTTTATAAGGTTCTAAGTAACAAATACAACTTTTACAAGTTCAGATTTAGTGTTTTTGTTCGTCTTAATTTTGTATTTCTTTATACTTAATTTGGCATAAACAAGCAAAAGAATTAACTCAAAGTTATCATGGTGAAGATATTCATCCCTTCATTTATTTATAAACATAAGATCATAATGACACTCTTTATTCAATTTACTATCCTTGCACAAACACATAATTAAAAGTATCATATCTATCTAGCTAGGAGGCCTGTTATGTTTAAGGATTCTTCTAAGTAAATTCTAAGTTTCATGTCATCTGCAATAAACAAAAGTAAGAAATTCATTATTTTGTTGCCTTTTTCGTTTGAAAAGAACTCATCTTATTATAGTAAATAAATAAATCAAGTTATATCAGAACGCATGATTTATCGGCAATAATTGTAAGAAGTCTTTAACATTCTTTATTAGATAAACTTAGGTTATTATAAATCAAAAGTTTAAAATTGTTCTTATGGGAGCTTTGGTAATATACATAATTGCAAAAACGTAGCCCTCTTTCTTAGTCAATGATTTAAGTTCATAAAACTAAAATTTTTTATAAAATATGTTTTAAATGTTTATATTTTCCAAAATTTGTAGGCAACAAACTATATCTTATGTGTAAATTCTACTCGTCTTCTTTGTTAAATTCTTAAAATTGACACTAAATTTACATATGTTTCACTTAAGAACTTATAGTCTCATTTATTTCTGTATATGTATATGTTCCTAAATTTATATATTCTTATTTACTTACTATTTTCATTGTTACAATGACTTAATATGAAAGGTTGAAGTTATGTTATAGTGATACTTTAAGCAAGAACTTGAGTTAAGTAATGAAAATGGGTCATTAAGTTATATTCATAAAAGTTGACCTTAAGTTTGTCAATTATAAACAAATTAATAAGATAGGAATGGAACTTGGATACCGATAAGTGTATAATGGTTATTTTAGAGTTCTAGATTTTATATTCAATGAGTCTTTAAGATTTATTAAATCTGATAAAAATTTAATCAAGTTAATTGATCTTTTGAAAATACATAGGATAATTGAGGTGTGTGTTACGCCTAAGCTTGGTTTTCTAATTATAAATCCAAAAGTTTTAGTTATAATAAGAAATGATGAGGATGTGGGCCTTAATGGGGATGTTATGCATGATGAAGTTAATGTATGTACTATTGAAACAGAGAGTAGTACTAAATATCATAGTGATATAGGCCTTGATGGAAACACTGTGTATGATGAAGTTGAAGATGAAAATGAAACCACAAGAGGACATGAAACATTTGATATATCAGTTCCAAATGGCGACTAACTAATGGAGATTGACTTTAGTGGCTATGGAAGCTTCTTTGATAAATGATTAGTACCATAGTAGAGAGGATCTTAAGGAGGCAACTAGAATACCTAATACAAGTATTAAACATGAAATAGGTGGTGGTATATCATAATGGACATTAGGTATAGAATATGATGATGTAAAAGAGTTTAAAGATGATGTTGAAATTATCCAATAGAAATAGCGATTAATGTTAGTTAGGAAAAGGTTTCTAAGTGAATTAGAGTAGACACATTGAAGGATGTAAGTGGGAATTATATATAACATGTAATAGTAAGGACAATATTTCAAAATCAAGATGAAGAATGTAAGGAAAAGAATATATTTGTGAATTCAACCATATGAAGGGCTACGAAGATAAAAGTGAAGGAAGGAGAAATTACTAGGATATACCTATGAATATTCAAAGCTTCAAGTTTATATCCATAAGTTGAAACTTAGCAATCCTAGTTTAGTAGTAAAACTGCAATTATTGAAGAATCAAGATACCTTCTTATTAAAATTTAAGAGGTTATATATTTCTTTTGTAACTATGAAAGCATGATGAAGATACCTGAGGTGCACACTTAGGATGGATAGTCGTTTCTTGAAGACTAAATTCCAAGGGTAATTAATCAGCGTAGTTAGAAGGGATGGAAATAGAGGCATATATCTTATAGTATGGAAAGTTATGGAAGTATAAAGTATTGATTCATAGAGTTAGTTTATATCACTTTTATCAGCGAATTTGGAGTTAAAACATGGGGATGGAGGACATGTAAAAGACTTTAATATAAACTTTTGTTTATTTGTCATATAATATATTATTGCCTTATATTATTTGACTTTTGTTTATTAACTAATGTATCTAGGGATTAACAATAGTTATTGAGGCCACACTACTAAATGTATGTAATAGAATATGTGCTAAACATATTTATAACAATTGGTATAGACATTAGGTTAGTAAAGGAGGTAATCATAAGCATATGCATAGTCTATATATATTGAAGATTTTATTGAGCAACTGAAGAAATTACAAAAAAATCAATTATGTGTGTGTTTTTACACTGCTTGAATATCCACACATTCTTGTTTTAGGTCATAAAAATAATTTAATTCAAATTATTAGGCTGGGTCAAACCAATAATTTAAGTCAAATTTTCCAATTTTTTATAATTATTTGAGTAAGACTTTCAACCAATGGATCATATTAGCAAGAGACAAACCAATGATTAGTATGTTAGAAACTATGAGGATAATGATCATGAAGAGACATGTTAAGAGGATGGTATATGTGTATACATGGAAATCAAATGTCCAACTTACATTTTTCAAAAAGTTTGAAAAAAGATAACTAGGCAATATAGTAGAGGATTGTATGGAATGGTGATGGAGAATGTAGGGTCAATAAAGGGGATGAAAAGTATATGGTTATACTAGGAAGATATTTTTTTTATGGAAAGTAAGTAATATATTCATTCAAAAGGTGAAAATTACAATGAGAAATGAAATTCATCTCCAACAGTTGGAGTTTAAACATAACAACAAACTACATATTCAAATAACTCCTTTCATACACTATCTACAATTTGATTAGTATCAAGAATCAAGTAGAGATGAGTTATAGATGAGTACCTGTCAAAATCTTCATTTTAAACTTGAGATAAAACTCATTCAGGTGAATTTGTCGTACTGTTGGAATTTCCTAAATACCTTAGTGTTCCTCATCCTCCATAAGAAATGCACCAAGCATAGCAAAACCAACTTTAAATACCTTGCAATTTTCACTTTTCCATTTCAGACCCATTATCCAAGATAAATATTCCATCCAGACGAAGATCCTGTCTTGCAAGTCAAACAAGTTGAAAAATTCTCTCCATATTTGACTTGTATAACAACACTTAAAGAAGATTTGATTGATTGTTTCATCCTCACTAGTACATAGAGGGCATGTCTTATCATGGATCTGGATTTTTATACTATCCTTAATGCCTAGCTTTTGTATAACAGCTAACTAGAGAATGAATGAATGAACCTGGACTATTTCTGAACACCATATCAGCTTGTAAAGAGGAAACCTGGTAAGCGGACCAAATAGTATCCGTTTCTATTAAAGAGCATTAAAATTGTGTGATCTATGTAACTCCTATCTAACTTCATCCTTTAGCATTTGATTTGGTAAATAATCTGGCATAAAATCTATAATTGGACTGATTCCCTACTTGTGTAAAATGGAAAATATCACTTTTCATCTTGAATAAGTTTATGCATCTTGGAATTTTCAAGTATTAGGCCTTTAAGAGTAGTAAAGTATTGAGTGTAGCATAAAGTCCTAAGTGAATACTAATTTTCAAACTAGAATTTAGTGTTGTTTCCATCTCTAATGTAATGTTTGACATTAGGTTGCATAACTAATTTGATACATAAAACTTTTTGAAAAGTGTAGGATTGAGTACTCATATGAGAAATAAACCAAATGCTTCTTTGTTTGACATGAAACATATGCTACCATTTCACCTAAAGGCACTCATTATCATAACATATTCTCCATAGTCTTTTAGCTAACAATAATTTGTTTCATTCTGCTAGCATATTTGATCCCCAATCCACCATTTTATTTGGGAAGACAAATGACACTTCGTTTGATTTTGGAAACCTTTTTACCAGTTGGATTCTGTCGATGCCACATGAAGTCTCTTATACTTCTGTCAATCTTGTTTAGAACTCTTTTAGGAATAGCTAAGTGTGACAACCAATAGGTGTGTAGGTTATTGAAAATTAAAATGGCAAGCAGTGGGCTACCTCCATAAGATAAAAATCTATTGCTCCAATTATATATTCTTCTCTAGACTTTATTAATGAGTGGTCTACATTTAGTTTCCTTAAGATTCCTTGTGCAAATAGGAACTCCCAAGTAAGTAAGAAACAACTGATGAATCGAAAGTCCAACATCAGTGATAACCCTTGAGGAGTCTTTAGCATTTAACTTAGAATCTTTGTAATGAAGATAAGATTATCTCAATTTAAGAATTATCATTATCATATAACATGCGTAGATCATCAGTAAAAGAAAGTTAAGTGATATTGAGCTCTCTACAATGATAACGATAACTAAAATATGTGCTTTCATTAATACAGATCTGTGTTATTATTTTAAGAAATTTCATAGCAATAGTGAAAAGATATAGAGATAGTGGATCTCTATGCCTTATTCCCCTAGCTGCTTGGTATAGTTGAGTAGGTTCCATATTAAAACAGAGAAAGATACTGTTGATATGCAAACATGATTCTAGCTAATGAACTTGGTAGGATAAACAACAGCATAGAGAGAATTAATGATGAAACCATATTCCACAGTATCATATGCTTTAGTGAAACCAATTTTAAGAGCACAACTTCTAACATGTTCTTTATGGTTATATTCTTTAAACAATTCCTGAGCAAGCATTATGTTGCACCCATACTTCTACCTAGAACAAAAGCACCTTGACTAGGATTAATAATACCAGGTAAAGTAATCTTCAATCTATTAGCAAGGATCTTAGAGATTATCTTGTATCACACATTGCAATAGGCAATAGGTCTATAATCATCTACTTTTTTTAGATTAGGAACTTTAGGAACCAGTGTAAGAAAAGGTTTATTAACTTCAGTGAGTAATTCTCACTTCTAAAGAATTCCATAATTGCTTACTATTCGTGCTTGCAAAAGGTTCCATTTCTCTTGAAATAATCTAGCATTAAATCCATTTGGCTCAGGAGACATATCAAGATGAAAAGAAAAGAAGACCTAATTTAACTCCTCACATGTTATTTCTTTAATTAGATCATCTTCTTGAATATGATTGATGGAACCAACCATTTGATTAATCAGACTACTAGGAAGACTTGCAGTGTGAGTAGAAATACCATTTATTACTTAAAAGTGACTTTTGGCCATTCTTTTCATCTCCTCATGTTCATTTATGTCCATACCATCCTGATTCTCTACATTAACAATATTGTTTCTTTTTATCCTGCCTTGTATGACAGTAAAAAAATATTTAGTGTTTCTATCTACCTGTTGCATCTATAAGATTCTAAAATTTTGTTTCAATTGTACTCTAAATTCCTCATCGGCCTCCAAATATCTATATAGACCAAAATTTTCTTTATCCAAAAGTGAGGGATTAGTAGGATCTTTAGCCAATTGCTTTTGAGAGAACAACAAATTCTTACAAGCCTGCAAAGCATGGGTTAATCAATTTAATAAAAAACTAAACTAGAGGCATTAGTCAATGCCTACTATAAGAATAGTATTTCTTTAATAGTGTATGATCAAATATTAATGTATATAAGGGAAGTGATCTTGTAGCTAGAAAATGATTATAAAAAATACATCCACCAGCTAAGAGGGTGATGTGAGGAAGGAAAAAAAAAAGTAAAGAGAGAGAAGAATGACCCAAAGAAATTACTAAATACAAATAAAATATTATATAAGGGCCAAATACAAAAATTTAGGAAATTTATTAATTCTAGATATAATAGTAGATTGTATAATGTATCAAAATCTAATGAACAACCTATCTGTTGGGACCCCGGCCCTGCGAGACACGTGACCGATGTCCTGAGTGACATCTGGGTGCGCACCCCACAAGAGTGGAGTGCCCCCACCAGACTATCCTTGATCATGGAGGAATTTCATCTTGATCTCTTCAACATTTTTTTTAACTTGTACTTAGAGCCTAAGTCCCTAATTACTTCTAGATCCTTGATAATCACATCTTAATCCTTGATTAGTAAATTCTAAGTTTAATTCCAACTAAGTGACTGTTCAACCATACTGACTTAACTTATTCTTGTATTGTCCATGGTTGGCCCATCGTCTATGATTACTTATGGTCTGTGTTCTATCGTCTAGGTTCTATTGTCTATAGTTGACTTTTATCGTCTAAGTTGACCACCTATCGTCTGTGTTCTCTTGTCTGTGGTTGAGTTTCATCGTCTAGGTTGACCACCTATCGTTAGTGTTTTATCGTATGTGTTCTCTTGTCTGTGGTTGAATTTCATCATCTGGGTTGACCACATATCATCTGTGTTTTATAGTCAGTATTTCTAGCATCTGTCTTTCTGTCGTCTGCCTTATGATGTGTCATCACAGACGATTCCTTGCACCTGTGTTATGATGTGTTGTCTGTGTTCCTGGCGTCTATATTTCTTGCGTCTGTGTTCTGACGTGTTGTCTGCGTTCCTTGCGTCTATCTTTCATTTGTGTCTGTGTGTAACGTCATCACAGACGATGCTCTTCCTCTATATTTTTCCTTTACATCTGTGCATGACGTCATCACAGACGATAAATTTCGTCTATGTTTCCTTCTTGCAATCTACCTTACTTAATACAGACTTAAATCCTTTCAACCATCCTCATTCATTCTATTCCAGAAAAAGATTACACAAAATATAAACATTAACTATTTCCCCAAACCTCTAACCCATTTAATCATCACATGCAACGTGAAACTTAATAGTGATCATAGTCATGGGCAGAACATACATATATTTCATTCATAACAATTGGCAAAAGTCATTACAAAGCTTTAATACCATTACAAGCCACAATACGTCAATACACTTGAATTACTAAAGCTTGAAATGTGGCTAAAGCCTTGAGTCCTCAAAAATCTAACTTAAGAATACAAAAGAAAATATGCAGACTGGAGTGCTTCCTTGACTCTTGACTTACTCACTATCTTGTTCTTTACCTGAACGGGACATGATTGGGAGGGGGTGAGCTTAAAGCTCGTGGGCAATATAATTATAATCAAGAAACAAGCGAAAACCATTTGCAAAATTCATTTCCATTTATCAAACAACTCATGAACAAATATGATTCATACATGTATCAATCTTACTGACATTTCACAGCACATAAGCATAGCACAATGGTTTGGAAGGTCTATAAATAGAACGAAGAATCACAATTCCATAAAATGGTCCTGTGAAGTCGTGAACAGAACAAACTAGCACAATCCCACCTAGTGGTTTTTGTGTAGTCGTAAACATGAGGGAGTCCATGAAGTAGCTCCATGCCACTAGTGGGCAGGTGGGAGAAGCCTTTAGTCTAAGTGCACTTGACAATAGAATGGACCAAACTAAACCCACATAACATGTATTCCATAATCTTGTAAGCTTGTTGCCCAAAATGGAAAATTTTCAAAACTTGATCTCTTTGAAAGATAATATCTTTTCAAAAATCATTTTCATGTTCTTGTCATAAATCATCGGCACAATAAGCTCATACCAAAGACATAATACTTTTTCAAAGCATTCAAAGAGTTATAAAGGATGTTCATGAAGTAGTTGAAATCGTTTATTTCCATCATTTGAAAGAACACATTAATCGCCTATTACTTAATCATAAAACTGTGACCCACCAGAAATCCTTGCTTGTTTTGGTATTGGATTCAAAGATGTCTTTCCTTTTGCTCCTCTTGATTTCCTTTAACAAAACAATCCCTATTCAATAGGAATTCAGATTTGAGAACCTATAATGCATATGCACTAATATGCATCCTAGAATTTTTAAAACCCATACATTCCTTAAGCTCTTTGAACCAAAAACTCCTTCCAAAACTCCAAAAGATTAAAATCGATCTTACCTTGAATCTTTACCAAATAATGAGATTCTTGGTTCTAGAGAAAGCTCTTCCATTCCTCTTCCTTTTTCCCTTCTTGAGTAACCTCAGATTCTCTCTTTAAGACTAAGAAAAATCGTGACCTAGTTCAAAGCTCTATTCTTTTAACTCCACCGAAACCTCTCTTCTTCTTTCTCTCTCTCTTTTTTTCATGTTTTTTGTCTTCTTATTTACAAGACAATCTTTTCCTCTTCCCATTCTACCCTTAATGGGTGAGGAAAGTCCATCTTACCCTTCCTTTAATGCCTTAGTGCTTCTAACCTTAAGTAATCTACCTAAAATACCCTTATGCATTCTTAATTCTTCAATTAACTTACACCATACGATACTTAACTTAATCTTAATTATTCCATTTAATACTTCCAATTTCCATCAATTTATGAAGTAAATCCTCCTAAAATTTACATAACTATTTAACTCCAATTAAAAATGATTTATCCAATAAGATCACCAAATTCATTTAATTCATGCTTAATAAAATAATAAAAGAAAATTCGGGGCCCAACACAAAGCATATGATGTGCCTACTCTATTTAACAAAATGTGAACAATGCAATTGAGAAAGTCAATGTCACCTCCCCACGCTTAGGCTGTGTTTGGTCGATGGGTTGAGGATGGAATGGAATGGAACGTAACACACTTCCATCGTTTGGAAAGAAGTTATATAATGGAATGGAATGGGATGGGATGGAATCGAAGGGTTTCATATTATGTTCCATTCCATCATAAATAGTGAAAATAAGAAACTTCCGATTTGGGAGGTTTAGAATAGAACGTAAACTAATAAATACAAACTACCTAATATACCCTAAATAATTTTTCGTAATACCAACTGT
>JAOQML010000008.1:27755216-27768825 GCA_027568935.1 Erythroxylum urbanii
GAGTGCATCCCTTTGCAGTAAACTGACTGCACAGTCTAATTTCTCCTCATCTGAGCATTTCATCTAGATTAAGACCCTATCGATCCTCTTCAGCCATGCTTCAGCCTCTTCGGGATTTGTAGTCCCATTGAAGTCTACAGCTCCATACTTGCGGAGCTTATCATATTGTCCAGTTCTCTTCACTGGAGCTTGTATTAGAACTTAAGATCCTTGGCCCATGGCATATGAGAAAGCCTAAGTAATGGCCTAAAAGAACCTTGGATCTGAAGGGTTAGCTTGAGGCATAGGAGGAGGCAGTGGAGGCAACTTATGTTACACACTGGGTGCCTCAGGATCAGGAGCAGAATGTGTCCCCGCATCTTGTGGGACAAAAGATTCATCTGTGCTCCCCTGGCGAGAGCCGGATCGAGTCAAAGCTCCTCAAGTTCTCTTTTGATGAGACATAATCACTTCTTCAATATGAACCAATGAAAATATTTAGTTCATGCACAACAGTTTCAAAAGGGTGCAAAACAGTTCAAGTCGTACAGAACAAGTTCAATTCACAATTCAAAACATTACAAGTAGTTCATTTAAAACAATGCATATACACTTCATATCTTCACCTTCCCAATTCGTGCTTCGAATACTCTTAAACTTGGTCCTAAACCTGGACCTCAACCTAGTCGCTCTGATACCATAATTGTTGGGACCCCGCCTCTACGAGACACGTGGCTGACTTCCTGAGTGATATCTAGGCGTGCATCCCACAAGGGTGAAGTGCCCCTACCAGACTATCCTTGATCATAGCAGAATTTCATCTTGATCTCTTCAACATTTTTTTTGACTTATACTTAGAGCCTAAGTCCCTAACTGCTTCTTGATCCTTGATAATCACATCTTAATCCTTGATTAGTAAATTCTAAGTTTAATTCTGACTAAGTGACTATTCAACCATACTGACTTAACTTTTTCTTGTATCGTCCATGGTTGGCCCATCGTTTGTGTTTACTAATGGTCAGTGTTCTATCGTTTGGGTTCTATTGTCTGTAGTTGATTTTTATCGTCTGGGTTGACCACCTATCGTCTGTGTTTTATCATCTGTGTTCTCTTGTATATGGTTGACTTTCATCGTCTGGGTTGACCACCTATCGTTTGTGTTTTATCGTCTGTGTTCTCTTGTTTGTGGTTGACTTTCATCATCTGGGTTGACCACCTATCGTCTATGTTTTATAATCTGTATTTCTAGCATCTGTCTTTTTGTCATCTGCTTTATGACGTGTCATCACAGACGATTCCTTGCATCTGTGTTATGACGTGTCGTCTGTGTTCTTGGCTTCTATGTTTCTTACGTCTGTGTTCTGACGTGTCGTCTGCGTTCCTTGCGTCTATCTTTCATTTACGTCTGTGTGTGATGTCATCATAGACGATACTCTTCCTCTATATTTTTCCTTTATGTTTGTGCTTGACGTCATCACGGATAATAAATTTCGTCTGTGTTTCCTTCTTGCAATCTACCTTACTTAATATAGACTTAAATCCTTTCAACCATCCTCATTCATTCTAGTCTAGAAACAGATTACACAAAACATAAACATCAACTACTTCCCCAAACCTCTAACCCATTTAATCATCACATGCAACGTGAAATCTTAACAGTGATCATAGTCATGGGTAGAACATACATATATTTCATTCATAACAATTGGAAAAAGTCTTTCCAAAGCTTTAATACCATTACAAGCCACAATACATCAATACCCTTGAACTAGTAAAGCTTGAAATATGGCTAAAGCCTTGAGTTCTCAAAAATATAACTTAAGAATACAAAGGAAAATATGCAGACTGGAGTGCTGCCTTAACTCTTGACTTACTCACTTTCTTGTTCTTCACCTGAATGGGATAGGATTGGGAGGGGTGAGTTTAAAGCTCATGGGCAACAGAATTATAATCAAGAAACAAGAGAAAACCATTTGCAAAATTCATTTCCATTTATCAAACAACTCATGAACAAATATGATTCATACATGCATCAATCTTACTGACATTTCACAGCACATAAGAATAGCACAATGGTTTGGAAGGTCCATAAATAGAACGAACAATCACAATTCCATATAATGGTTTTGTGAAGTTGTGAACAGAACGAACTAGCACAATCCCACCTAGTGGTTTTTGTGTAGTCGTAAATATGAGGGAGTCCATGAAGGAGCTCCATGCCACTAGCGGGCAGGCGAGAGAAGCCTTTAGTCTAAGTGCACTTGACAATAGAATGGACCAAACCAAACCCATATAACATGTATTTCATAATCTTGTAAGCCTGTTGCCTAAAATGGCAAATTTTCAAAACTTGATCTCTTTCAAACATAATATCTTTTCAAAAATCATTTTCATGTTCTTTTCATAAATCATCGGCACAATAAGCTTATACCAAACACATAATACTTTTTCAAAGCATTCAAAGAGTTATAAAGCATGTTCATGAAGTAGTTGAAATCGTTTATTTACATCATTTGAAAGAACACATTAATGGCTTATTACTTAATCATAAAACTGTGACCCACCAGAAATCCTTGCTTGTTTTGGTATTGGATTCAAAGATGTCTTTCCTCTTGCTCCTCTTGATTTCCTTTAACAAAGAAAATAATCCCCATTCAATAGGAATTCATATTTGAGAACCTATAATGCGCATGCATTAATATGGATCCTAGAATTTTTAAACTCATACATTTCTTAAGCTCCTTGAACTAAAAACCCCTTCCAAAACTAGAAAAGATATAAAATCGATCTTACCTTGAATCTTCACCAAATAATGAGATTCTTGGTTCTAAAGAAAGCTCTTCCCTTCCTCTTCCTTTTTCCCTTCTTGAGTAATCTCAGATTCTCTCTTTAAGACTAAGAAAAATCGTGACCTAGTTCAAAGCTCTATTCTTTTAACTCCACCGAAACCTCTCTTCTTCTTTCTCTCTCTTTTTTTTCATGTCTTTTGTCTTCTTATTTAGAAGACAATCCTTTCCTCTTCCCATTCTTACCTTAATGGGTGAGGAAAGTGCATCTTACCCTTCCTTTAATGCCTTAGTGCTTCTATCCTTAAGTTATCTACCCAAAATATCCTTATGCATTCTTAATTCTTCAATTTAATACTTCAAATTTCCATCTATCCATTAAATAAATCATCCTAACTTGACATAACAATTAAACTCCAATTTAAAAGAAAATGATTTATCCAACAAGGTCACCAAATTCATTCAATTCATGCTTGCTAAAATAATAAAAAAAAATCGGGGCCCAACACTATCAATGTAAGTAACTACCAATTTAGCTATCTTTTTCTTATCGAATTTGTAATATTAATGTTATGTATATTATTTTGTAGGTCTCAGTAACTTTAACTGAAGGTCAATATTTAGAGAAGTATCACAGGTATGAACATATTTCTTTCTCTTATAAAAACATGATTATATGAAATATATTAATATTTTAATAAAAATTTCATTTAGCGAACTTGTATTGAAAGCAACATTTTAATTTGGAACGTGTACTTAATCGATAAAGCATAAATGTGAGTTTAACAAGTACTTAGATACCTATAGTCAATACTAATATTGGACTCATTAGTATATTGATTAATAAGTATTACACTCACTGGTTACTAGTTCTACGCATACATCTAACAAAACTTATATATATGTTGATCCTACATCTTTCGAATTGTCTTTTAAACTAAGAGGTCTTAGATTTTAGGGTAAATTTAGTATCGCTTTAAGACAATTATAAGCTATAACTACAACAAGGAGAGTATAAATTAGGACTAGTGGCCATCAAGTTGATAAACCCTACATTTAAATGACTTATAGATGAACATATCTATTATTATAATTGGTTGATTTTGTAAACTAAGTGAATGAACAAGGTTATTTAATATTATGGCAATTGATGAAATAATGCACCAAGTAGGATACTCCATAAGTACATTTTATAATTTGGTGTATTTTATAAACTAACTAAATAAACATGTTTATTTCGTATTATAAAAATTGTTGTTTGTTTAGAATTCATGCATCAAGTAGGTTATTTTATAACTACATCTTATACTTAGGGTATTTTGTAAACCAAGCAAATGAAACAATTTTATTTTACATAATTGTAATTGACGAATTGGATCTTAAACAATGTCTAATACATTCCTTTAAATAATGAAAAATAATAGAAAGTATAAGTATAGTCATATTAATCAATTTGATAATGAAAAATGAACATAAACAATAAAATATAGTCAATTTCATAATAAATCCATTTCCTAACCATATGGGGGATGAACAATTAAACAAAAGGAATACAATTTAAAAAACACAAGAAATGATATATCATAATATATAAATTTATGATTATATCAATGATAAATTCAAGTCTGATGAACACCTAATAGACTATTTTTTCATTCCCATATTTTATATTTTTTGTTTGATTATTTTAGAGTTTTTATTGTTTTTCGTATTTATTTTGTTTCTAGAGTGTTTTCAGGTCTTAATTGCTTTCATGTATTAAAAGGAGAAGAATTTGAGTGAAACCAAGATAGGAAATGGAGGGATTAGAGCTATTTTACAAGGACACATCTTTGTAATGAAGTAAACATCTATGTAGGTCATATATATGACTGTGCAAGGGACCATGTAAGTCCTTATAAGCTTGTATAAATTCAATGACGGTATTTTGTTTGTGTGAAGAGGGACAGGCTCATGTTAGCCACATATATGATGATGTCCACTACCTATGTAAGCTTTTAGGAACACAATTTTATATACTTTTTTAGGGACACATTCATATACATTGTCATGTTACTAACTATATCCTTACCAAAAACCCTAGTTTTACACCATAAAAGCAAAATTATGAAAGTTAATCATAGGAGGGGATGTTAGATTCATAGTTAGAAGGCAGATTTCAAGTTTTAAACACAATTCTAAACCTAAGATGGTGGAAACATGAAGATTACTTTAGAGATCCAATAGAGAACAACTTTCCATCGAGGTTTCAAGGGGATTATATTAGAGAAAAGGGGATATATAATGAATTATATATTTTTAATTATTCTTCTGAACTTTTGATGTTGGTTTTTTTCTATATTTATGAATTAAATTTGTTTAGTGCCTAGGTAGGATGAACCCTAATTTGGGATAGATCTTATGATTTAATTCTTTATTTAATACAATTTTATTGTATATTCATTGCAATTCAATTATGTGTTTTAATTATTGAATTAATATGCCTAGGATATTAGTTTAATATATGATTTCATATGATTAAGACTGAGAAATTATTTTGTATGAATAAATCTACCATAACTGAAAGGCGTTGCATGAAAAATTAGAGATAGGTTGACATAAATCTTTTATATTATGGTTTAAAAGTAATAGTGAAATTCATGAATTGAGTAATGCAATGTTAAAGGTTTTAACTAGAAAGATATTTCAATTAATTAATGAAAGATTATTTGTTAATAGTCTTGAGAAATATATTAATATCGAATAGGAATTTCTATAATCCAACGCTCAATAATTGAATTTTTCTTAAGATCGTTTATCACTTTGGTACTAGTTATTTGATATTGATTAATCTTAGTATCATCTAGGCTTTAGTTTATTATCTTTGTTGAATTTTAGTTTAGTTTTAATTAAATTATCATCTTAATTTTTTAGTTAGATAATAGAAAAGAGGTTAGAAAAAATAATCCTCTATAAAAAAGCGTATTCAAAAAAATATTTAGAACTGAAAAGGATATTGGGCAGCATTGAAAGCTTTTTCGTTTAATAGTACTTTTAGTCCCTATAGGATCAAAACTCGATATTCACTAACACTATACTATAGTTCGATAAGTTCACTTGCCAATGAGATCTATAAGGTAAACATCAATCCATATTAATTTTTTGACATCGTTGTCGATGACTAAAATATTAGGAACACACGATTTTTGTTAATCTAGCCATTATTTCTCTTTTTAATTTTTTACTTTTTTCTTTAACTTGATAAATTATTTGTGTTAACTCTTTGGTTTTCTCACTTCTACAAGTATTTAGGTTAGTTTATGACCCAAGGAAATTCATCATACTTAGATAACAAAGATCCAGAGATTAAAAGGACTACTTAAAGAAATATTTAAAGGATCTTACCTAGAGAGTTGGAGATAGATTGATAGATAGAGGGGCTTGGAATGTCACATTATGATTGAAGGATCAAAAATCATAGCAAACCATCTGAGGACAATGTTCAACTATTCTATAATGGACTTAACAGGGATGGAGTCCACTATTATGCAACCTACTATCACCGTCAACAATTTTTAGATTAAACCAAACATTATTCAAATAGTGAAGTAGTATTCCTAGTTCAACAAACTTTAAGATGAGGATCTTAATGAGCATATAACAAATTTTCTAGAAATTTGTGACACATTTAAGGTCAATGGTGCCACTAATGATGCAATTTCGCTAAGGTTATTTTCATTCTCATTAAGGAATTGAGAGAAGTAATAGTTAAATTCTCTACTTAGGGGATCCATCACCACATGGAACCAAATGATAGAGAAGTTTCTTCTAAAGTACTTCCTGCCAAGTAAGACTTCCAAATTGTCTCTTCCTATGCTTAGATCAATTTAAAAACTCCATATGATAAATAGGAGAGATTTAAAGAGATGTTAAGTAGGTGCCCACATTATAGTTTACCATCATAGGCGAATTCAAACCTTCTATAGTAGGCTCAACTAAACAACTCGACAAATGATTGATACAATAGTTGAGGAAACACTAAACAATAAGACAACAGAATTAGCCCATGAACTCATCAAAGATATGGTAATGAACAACTTATAGTGTTTTCTTCTCAAGCAAAACTTAGTAAGCAAGCAGGAGTATATGACATAGATGCGATTACAATGTTGGTAAACCAGGTCGAAGCTCTAAGAAATAAAATAGATGAGTTAACAATGAATATGCAGTTATTCTAAGGAATGCAATGTCAGGTATGTGAGATAGGACATCCAGTTCATGAATGTCAAGCACTATAGGCGATGGTAATTATTATAGGGTTTAGAGGAGTACTCCCGATATAGTTTCAGGTATGCAAGCTAGGACATCCAGGTCAAGAATGTCAAGCACGACAGGCGATGTTAAAGCCTAAACATATGGATTATATGGGGAATACTCCTAGACCCCAAATAATCCCTACAATAATACATACAATCCAAGATGGAGGAATAGCCTCTTTTTTTTTTTTTAGAAATCAAGGGCAACCAAGGAACAACTCTCCACTAGGATTACAACAACACCTACCTTAAAAAAGGAAGCCAAGATTAGAAGACCTCATCACTAGATTTATTCAAACCTTAAAGGTAAGATTTCAAACTACAAAAACCTCATCAAAAATTAAGAGGCTTCTATACATAACTTGGAAAGTACCAAGATATTCCTTTCCCACTTTATGTTTTCATTCATATTATATTTTTATATGCTTTTATTATGTGGATTAGGGAACAATATATTGTTTTAAATATGGAAAGGGTTAATGAAAATTTCAAAGAATTTTTTCAAATTTCTTAAGTATTATAATCTTTATTATTTATTCTTATTAACTAACATCCTGATGTAGTTAAAATATGTCCAAAACATTAAAGGTTATTATTGATTATTAAATTGTATTAATATATAAAAGGATGAAAGTTAGAATAAGCTTACTTTTATAAGCCATATTTTTTTAGTAGTCATTGAAAAGTTAACCTGAATGAAAAATTGCATATTATTTACATACATGAGATCTATTTGTGAGCTTTTGAGCTTCAGAGAAATATATCATTAGTTTATGCTGTCTTATTCTTTATGTATGTGTATCATGCATAGTTAGATAATTCTAGAACTTGCTGTTATATTCATGTTGAGACCATAGTTTTAAACCAGATGCATTAAAATGATAAAGGCACTTACATTAAAACATTATATTTTCTTTGATTATTATCTACCTTATTTAATCTCTTAAGAATAACCACTTTTGAGACTTAGTCTTTCCTTGATTAATTATAGCTATATTGGTAGCCTTTACCCGATTTTTCTTGAAAAACTTTCATTACTTTTAAACCACGAAGGATTTGAATTTACTTGATAGCTTAAAACTTTGGTTATACTAACTAATTTTAGAGAAAAGTGTCAAATATTCCTAATATTATCGGTACACAGTGATTGGTAAATGTGTTTCTTCTAAAGTGCTTCATTATTGTAATTTTATATTTTCTCCAAATTTGCTCAAAGGAGTAACAATTTGAAAAATATTTTGTGCAAGCAAATTAAAAAATAAAAAAGAAAAGAAAAGAAAGAGTTTGGAGAGTGAGAAGAATTATTATTGTGCCAATGAAATTATTGCTTGAAGGACCTATGCTATAAAGAACTAAGTTTTATGTAATCCATTAGTTTGCTTGAAGGACCCATGCTATAAAGAACTAAGTTTTATGTAATCCATTGGTTTAACAATCTCCCTTTTTTAATGATGACAAAATATTTGTTGTAATATCCTGTTTTTTGGTGTATGCTTAGGGTTCAACCCTAGATTAAATATTGCATATACAAGCATAACATTAGCATTCATACACGAATTGATATTTGTACACATTATAGGTAAGCATATGCAATCATTTGACATGTCCCGGGCTATGAAAAATGTTAAATGAACATGATGTGAATTATGAATTGATACGTCTTAAATTTTGGTATGATTGGATTTCAATTAGTAAATTGGAATTAATTGGGAGATTGTTAAATTAAAATGTACATTTGGACTAAGAAAAATGCCAAGTGATAGGATAAATTGATACATGAAAAATTAAAGTGATTAAGCCTAAAATTGAGTGGCATTTGGCATATTTAAATGTATGACAAATGAACTAGTAAATGAATGATAAATGGATCAATTAGTACGTGACAACTTGACTAATGTTGAAGTGACATATGGATTGATTAGTAAGATAAAAACGGCTACTAAATGTGAGGCTTAGTGGCAACATCTTAAATAGGCAAATGTAAGACATGCCTTATGAAAAATATAAGACATGCCTTAGGACAAATGCAAGAAATGCCAAATGACATGTGTCAATGAAGGATGAAGACATCTTGAATTGCATGAAGTTTAGGTGTCAAACTTTCTGCTGGATGTTTCTACACCTCCTTCCTCGCTCTCCACCAAAACTCACTCCAAGCTTCCTTCTCTACATTTTGATCTAATCCTTGCTTAATTGCTACATCAAAGCTAGACATCTATCCTTCACAAAATAGCCAAGAAAACCAGCTAAAAGTTACCTTCATCTTGTTGTCTAAAATCAACCTATTTTTATTTTAAGTTTGTGATGAATTTTGCTTGCATGGAGACTTCGTTTAATCTACAGTTTCAGCTAAATTGAAAGCCTAACAAGTACGTAACAATCTGAGCTTTATATCATGTTAAATGGAATGAGAATGATGATTGAATTGGAATGAATTGCATGTAAGGTTGATGATGAAGTGTGCTAGAATATGATAGATGGAGTGTTTTCATTGAACACGCATCTATATTTTAACCATATCTTGATTTGTCTATATCCAAATGGGATAATTTTTAATTTAAATTAAAATAAAACATATGGATACAATTTTCATGAAGGAATCGAATGTGAATTATGTTTCTAAAATTTTCAAAATTTGGCTTGAAGTTGAGTACTAGGTGCTGTTGTGGTGTGAGATCAGTTTTTATTAATTTGAGTATAACTCACAGAATACTGACCCAAACTACATGAACTTGATGTATTTAGAAACTTAAAGACATATAGGAACAATGTTTTAGAAGGATTTATTGCCTAAATATCTCATTTTATATGTCGAAAGGGCCATGAAAAACTGACTCGAAAATCTGTCTTGAGAAAAAAATATGGAAAATTAGAACTGTATAGTTTGACCTATTTTACATATCTTTAGGGCAAAACTTTGAAGAAACACAAATAATGAAAGTTGTAGATATAGGTCTTATCTTGATCTATGTGAAAGCGGCTTGATTAAATAGTGACTAGAGCTTGAGTTATGCTTGTTTTACTAATATTGCCTGTGATAGACCCCTGTGCAGGAACCTTATATTATTTCCTAATTTTTGGGGACTTTAGAGCTCGAATTAGTCAAAATATAAAACATGAAAAATAATTATTGATGTCTTATTAATTCTTATGTGAAACAGTTTGTCCAAAAGATATCTTGATAAGTTCATGTGGTTAATTGAAGTCATAACTTAAAGAAGGGATTGTTTTGATACGTTGAGTTCAAATCTGGGAATTCTGCATTATTAAACGAATAAATAAGTTCTTTTAATGCAAATATGATTCTTTAGGACATGAATAATGTGTATAAGGTATGGATGAATGGGTATTGAAGAACATAGTGTATTTATGAATGATAATTGGGTGAATGTATGAGTATATCTTGCTGGAAAAATTTTGGTGAATGTTAGATTTAGCTTGCCAAAATTTCAGATGTAAAGTACCAATTGTATGTATTTTATAAGAAGCTTTTGAATCATGGAATTGTTCAATGATAAGTGTAAAGTATGATTAATGAATTTGGCATAAATCAAGCTAATTTAAAGGTACAAAGCTGATTATAAATGGTAGTATACAAAGTATGATGTTAAATAAAAATTTGAATAAGGTTACATACCCGGGAAAAGTCAATTGAGCATGCATTAAACATGACATATATATATATATATGTGTGTGTGTGTGTGTGTGGTTGTGTGTGTGTGTGTGTGTGTGTGTGTGTGTGTGCACAAATGAATATGTCTTTGATTGATCAAGTTTGTAATGTGAATTATGTGTGAATTGTATGATTTTAGATGCTCAATTCATATGCCATTCAAACATTGTCGGACCATCTAGGTACTAGTAGTGTGCCCTAGGCCAATGATCATATATTACTTGGGTACTGACATTCTGATTTATTATTTATATATTACGAGGTATTCTTTTTGCTAGACCTCATTTCCAGAGCCCAACTATCCTAATGTCACTAAAGCGTAAGTGTGTGAACTAAACTGTAGGGTTATTTCCATAAACTCTCATTATCCATCTTCGGTTCATCTTCATTCTTGTTACATCCCAAAAGTTTCCTATTATACAGATCAATGTATGCTTAAAAGCCAAAGTATGCTTATAACTAAGTCATGCTCCTCCAATCGATTCCCTCACTTTCTTTCCATTAATCTTTTTCAAATACACACCAAAGGCTACCAATTTTTTTTCTTCTTGGAGGGATAAAAAAATGGATTAGGAATCTATTGATTCAATAATCACTTCATTTGGAGGTCGGACGATGAAGTTATTGCCAAAAGAGTCAACCATGATTAGGTTCTCAATCATATTGTATGCATCTTGGGACAATTGACATAACTATCACTAGATATATCGAATTGTGGTAATTTTAGGATGTTTAGAAAAGGACTCTAAGATCTACAACTTTTGTGAAGACCTTAAAGAAAAATTTTGTAATTTAGAGGGGTTAAAATTGCTTCGTCTAACGCTTTGTCTAGTACCTATGCTTCGTCTAAAGGCCATATCTTTTCCATACGAGGTCTAAAAATTCCAAACTTTATATCCCTAGAAAGCTAAGAAAAAGATCTACAACTTTTGTGAAGACCTTGAAGAAACAATTTGTCATCTAGATGGTTAAAATCGCTTTGTCTAACGCTTCATCTAGTACCTATGCTTCGTCTAAAGGCCATATCTTTTGAGTCTGAGGTCCAAAAACTCCAAACATTAAATCTTTGGAAAGCTAAGAAAAATATCTACAACTTTTATGAAGACCTTGAAGAAATATTTTGTCATCTAGAGGGTCAAAATCGCTTCGTCTAATGCTTCATTTGACGCTTTGTCTGATACCTATGCTTCATCTAGTGCTTCGTCTAAAGGCCATATCTATTGCGTCTGAAGTTCAAAAATTCCAAACTTTATATCATTATAAAGATAAGAATATACAAGTTTTGTGAAGACCTTGAATAAAAATTTTTTCATATAGAGGGTCAAAATTGCTTCGTTTGACGCTTTGTCTGATACTTATGCTTTATCAAGTGCTTCGTCTGAAGGCCATATCTATTGTGTCCGAAGTCTAAAAATTCCAAAATTTATATCGTTGGAAAGTTAAGAAAAATATCTAAAACTTTCAAGAAGACAACTCTATCTAATTCAGCCTAGACCAATACAAAATTGCCCTAGAAGTCAGAACACTAAATTTTACCCTTATGAATGCTTGAAAATGCAATTTACAAACTTTGAGAGTCATGAGAAAAAACACAATCACATTTCATTATCATCAAAAGATAATAGTTTTACAAAGCTTTAATGGGCATTTTAAGACATAACACGTCATAGTCCAAAAATACACAATTTACACAAAGTATAATTGCTCAAAATGTAACTAAAGCCTTGTTTTACAAAAACTAACTTAAAATACAAAATAAGTATAATCCGGATTAATGCCCTTATGCTCGATCACTCGATCTCTTACTCATCCCCTAAAAATGGGATGGAATGGGGGGTGAGCTTGAAGCTCATGGGTAACAATTTTATAACCAGTAAAAAACAAAACCATTGAAAACTTCACAATGTATCATGAAACACATATTTCCACATTATTAATTTATCAAACACTTTATAAGCAACCCAAATCATGCATTCAATAAACTTGTCAACACATAAGCACATCAAAATGGTTTGGGAGGTCCATAAATAGAATGAGCTAACACATTCCCATAAAATGGTCCTGTGTAGTCGTGAATAGAACGAACTAACACAATCACACAGAGTTGTTTTACATAGACGTAAACATGAGGGAGTCCCTAAAGGAGCTCTATGTCACTTACGGGCAGGCGGGAGAATCCTTTAGTCAAAGTGCACTTGACATATAGAATAGACCAGACCAAACCCACATAACATGTATTTCATAACTTGTAAACTTGTTGCCCAAAATGGCACTTTTTTCGAAAAGTGATTTCATAGACATAGTAAAAAAATTCATTTTTGCATTCTTTTCATAAATCGTCAACACAATATTCATATACCGAGAACATAGCACTTTATCAAAGCATTCAAAGAGCAATAAATGCACATTTATAATAAAATTGAAAAACATTTACGTTCTGGATTTTTAAGAAACATTAATGGCTTATCATTCAATTATAAAAATGTAACCCACCTTAAATTCCTTGCGTAACAATTGCTCAAAGATGCCTCTCTTCTAGTTCCTCTTGCCTCTCCTCTTGATTTCCTTCAATATTGGAAAAAATTCCAATTCATTAAGAATCCAAATTGAGAACTCAAAAAGCACATTCAGTAAAAATTGATTCTTGAATACTTAAACCCATGCATTTTCTAAACTTTATGAACCAAAATCCTTCCAAAAATCCAAAGGTTTAAAATTAGGCTTACCTTGAATCTTCACCAAACAAAGATATGTTTGGCTCAAATAGAAGCTCTTCTCTTCCTCTTTCTTTTTCCCTTTTTAAACAACTTCAAAATCACTCTTTAAAACTAAGAAAATTGGAAACCTAGTTTAGCTTTCTCTTCTTTTCTTCTTCT
>JAOQML010000008.1:27768925-27780953 GCA_027568935.1 Erythroxylum urbanii
GATGGGATTTGTACCTCTCTTAAATGAGAGAGATATCATTTAGGCCTCTTGACAAGTATGACTGAAGAAATGCATGGTCATGCTCAAATGAATTGATGAGGAGTCATCAATGTCATTTATTATAGTCAATCAACTTGGGAATTAAGAAACTATGATTAGTTAAAGGTTGACATGTACCACGCCTTATGATTAATCTTGATATCGTGTTACAAAGGGATTGAGTTTGTAACCATAGTTATAGATTAAATCAGATTACCGATCTTCATTTAATTTAGGTAGTCATAATGTCTTGCTAGAGGTCATTTATGACTTATGGGCCTTGAAGTGTGATCAAGCCCATTGCCAACATCAAATGAGCCTACAGGGTCGTACACAAAGAGTGATGTGATTTGGGGTTATTCTCTTGGGCCTAATTTATTAGCCACTAAAAATAAATATATGTGGATATATTTATTGGGTTAAACTGAATTAAGTTATTGGGCTTTTATTATATGAGATATAATATGGGTCGAAACTTATGGGCTTCCATAATCCTAATAGGTTTAGGATTATGATATTCTTATTCCTAATAAGAATAGGGATTAGGGTTTCTCTATAAATAGAGAACTTCTGTCTCATTAGAAGACACACCCTTAGCCACCTAACCATTCATTTTTTCCCGAGAGAAAAAATCTGTGGCGTTCAAAAAGTGTTTTAGAACGTGCTAACACACATTAGCCACTGCCCAGATCGTTCATCCTCGCGTGGATACTAGTAGAGGACGTTCGCGAGTTGCAGCATCAACATATTTAAAAGAATCCTAATCTGCGTGCATAAAGAGGTAATCTCAGTTACAGTTCTTGTTGTGTAGTTTTCAATTAATCAAGGCACAAGACACTAAGTTCTATAGTCCATTCCTCTGCGTATTGTGAATTCTCAAGCCATAGGCGAACCAACACTAGGCAATAGCATAAATTGGAGCATACTGTGAGTCAACCTAGATGATCTTCCTAGGAATGATATTCTTTTTAACTTCCAAATATTGAACTATTTGTGAATTCTATATGAATTCCGGACTTTAATGGTCCAAGGAGTTTAATGTTCAGGAATGTATTGGAAGTGTTCTGTTTGCATCTAAAATTTGAATGATATCTGTTTGCAACTAAATTCTAAATGGTTTCTAAATACTCAACGAAAGTTGAATGCAGGACTGAGGTCCGATGAATATAAGATTCTATCTGTGCATCATAAGTGAATGCTATTCATGGTATATTCTGTTATTTGATGCATTTCATAAAATGCATGTTCAGATAAAGGCGTTATGATCAAAGTAGCCAATTTGAAAGAGCTTTAACCTCAGAATTCTGTAAGTAGAGCTTTGCTCCATGATTTCTGTACCTGACTAAGCCCAATGGGCCAGTATCTATATCTGTATCTATATCTGTATCTAAAAGGTACTCAGTCACAACAAATAATAACGAATTTGGAGTCTCATATGCATCTGCATTTGTATATTTATGATTATGAAATAAATGCTTATGAAACCTTTTCTAAAATTGTGATGATAAAGTGATAGCCATGATAATGTGATTGATTAGGTTATACATGTTCTGTGAAATATGTGACATTCATTATGTCTTATTGTGATGGAAAATGTTGTGAAATTAATTGGTTGTGTGATATTTGTGTATTTAACTAGAGTGATATCGTCAATGATGGTTTACTCATTAAGTTCGCAAAACTCATCAAATATTGCAATATGGCTTTTTAGGTACAAGACAGGAGACTTAGGTTTTTAAGATTCTCCAGAAGATCATTTTGGATTAATATATGACTCAAAGATCTGTCAACTGGCATCTGAGAAGTTGTAGTTGTTTTTATGTAGTTTACTTATGTCATGTAGAACTTGTGTATAAAGGATTGTAAACTTTCTTATGTTTGGTACATATTGGTTTTAATGACTACAATGTAAACTTTTGTGAATGAATGAAATGAAGAGTTGAGGTTTTTAAGTATTGAGTATTCTTTATGATGCCATTTAAGAGATTACGTTTGCTCTAACATACCATTGTCATAGGATATGTACTTGAATATCCTCTAAACGTTTGGGTATATACTCTATGATAGTAGGATGTTACATTTGTGATATTAAAGAGGAACAATAAAATTAAGCACATAAACAACTGTATATATCAAGACAATGATTGGTTCCCCTTTAATTCATGTATAAAACATAATTCAATATCAAGAAAGAAGTGAAATTTAAAAAAAATGAACAAAAGTGATATTTAATATCAAATGTAAAACAAATATCCATATGTGTGGATAAATAACTTAAACATATCATATATTTCCTCAACTATAAAATATCACAAAAGATTTGAAAAATACAAAAATTACTCGTAAAGTGTGAGGAGTATAAAAATCACTCCCCTTGAAATTCATCACTTACCTTAAAGCTAATATCAACAATCTTTCTTTCCATTTTTGGAAGCATAAAAAAGAAATCAATTATCCAAAGATGTAAAATATAAAGTGTCAAATATCAAGATAACTTAGTAAAAAGATTAAAATAAATTTATTTTAAGATTGATAAAGTTGTCGAAGAAAGAGTGTTAATGAGCGTTTAAAGTGTCAAAATAATTGATTTTAAATATTAAATTTTGATAAAACATTCCTAATTGTATGTAATTTTGAAATGTCCCCAATTTAGATATTGTACCTAAGTTGAAAATTCAATAAAAGCAACTAGGGCAATTTTTTTAAAAATTATAAGTTGGAATTATAAGAAATTAAACAAGCATAATTGCATTATCAAACTATAAATTTCATAAGAATATATAATTTTGAAGGTCACAATAATTTTAAAAATAAAAAAGATATGACAAGTTGCCCAAAAAGTCATATTTGAACACAATCAAATATTTATCATTATAGATGAAATGCTTAACTCATTTTTTAATTTCATTATGGAAGAATCACTTTGAAAATATAACCCCAAATTGTGAAAAATTTTGGAAATCCCTAAATTTGAATCTAAGAATGAAAATTTTTAATTTGATGTGCAATTTCAATAAAAAGAGTGAGTTGTATAGGTTTTGGGAGAAATAAACGTACAAGATGGAAAATAAAAGATGTGATGAAGCGGAAGCCCTTGAAATGTGAAGATTGGATGACTTCATTGTTTGACCAATGTTTGTGTGTATTTAACTATACTAACAACCAATCTTGATACAAACTCTTTGGAAAGACAAAAAAAGCAACTTTTTAAGGATACTAGTTGACACACTCTGATATAGGTTATCCAATACTTCCTAAAAGGTTATAAAATAACCTTAAAACTCATTAAAACATATATCCAATTAAGAATGATTTTAAAACACATAAGGGGATCCTTATCATATAAAATTTCCATTAACACCTATTCTCTTCTAATTGTGCAAAATGTCCTTATATAAACTATTACCCAATTGGTGTAATGTATCAATAAATTTTAACTTAATGTCTCTATTTTGTATATAATCTCTAAGTCTAGGTACTAAGTAGGATGTCAATTTCGACCCAGCTTACTCAGTCTGGGTTGATCGGGCCAAGGCCCAAACTTGTTTGGCCCGAGTAGGCCCTACCCTACCCAGCCCATGGCTTGACCGAAGAGTCAAAAATGACATTGTTTTTTAATTTTTTTAAAAATATAAAGTTGGGTTGGGCAGGGCAGGGCTACAAGCCAAGATATTGACATCCCTAATACTAAAGTCCACACTATACTTTAAAATTTGTTCAATCCCTTATTTATAGTGAAAATCAAACATTCTTCACAAAGGAGTTAGAATCAAATTTACAAATAAATGTAAGATATTATTTGAATATTACCTACGATATGATTTGAATGATGATTCTTTGTGACTTTATAATCCATTAGAAGCATCTCATCCTTTTCATCTCCATCACTTTGTTCAACAGTTGGCTATTTTGAAAAGTTTTGGTGGTTATTCTTTAAAGGCTAATTTATCCACATCTTATAACAAAATCTTTCAGACTTTACTAGAGGCAAGGTGGTTTCATAAAAAACCAACATGTATAAATAATAAGAATCTTTCTATTAAACACTTTGTATATAATTGAAAAATGTGCCTTAATTATTTGTGCCTTTTATTCCTTTTCTATATAACAAGTCGTCACTTTGTTTTAGGTACAAAACAAACATGGGTCCTTCATTATTAGTCTTTTTTTTATTAACCAATAGTTTCATGAGTTTACTTGTCAATTTTGTTTGAGAAAGCAAAATCTATCAACATATCCATATTTACTATAAAATGACATACTTATGACGCAAAAATAAACTACTTGGATTTCTATGTGTTTATAAATAACAAGGAATCCGTCTTTGAATATTAAAGGTGTTGAATGTTCTTCTAAGGTAGTGAAATAAGTTACGATGATTATATACATGATGCCTATTATAAATGAAGGATTAATGCATACTTCTTTAGGCTATGTTTGGTTGGGGGTTTATTAATAGAATGGAATGAAATGTAATATCATTCCATCATTTGAGAGGAGAGTTTACAATGGAATGAAATGGAATCGGTTGGAAGAGGAGGGATTCATATTACATCTCATTCCATCCTAAACAATTAAAATTAAAAATCCTCCGATTTTGGGGGTTTAAGATGGAATGTAAAATGATAAACAACTTTACACTATATTACATTATAAACCCTTCATCTAAACAACATTTCATTATATTACATTCTCACTCCCAAGCAACAATTTTTTAATATTACATCCATTTACATTCTATACTATTATAAACTATTCAATTCCATTCAAAACCTGACGTCTAACCAAACATAGCCTTAAGGCATAAAGGGGGTATGAGTAGGTTTGTATGTTATCACAAAAGTTATAACTATTCTTCCCCTTAAGAGTATCGAACTCTATAATTAGTTATATGAAAGCTTGAGATTTATTTTTAGGGACATTCATGGCGCATATCTTGTATGTATATACTTGTTTTGATATGAGTGTATCGCAATCATCTTAGGTAAAGTCTATTCACTATGCATATAGTCTCTCTTAGAAAATATATTCTTGGTGCTTGGTGTACTCCTATAAGTATATCTTATACCTATTATTAATGTTTCACTTTCAAGCTTTGCATCTAATATATGATTGTCATCAATGATTATATTTTTAGATCCTTTAATGTTATAAAATTTACTTTTCATCTTTTTATTCTTATTTATGCATACATCCAATAGTTTTTGGACTTCTTTAAGTTTAAAAGATAGTTTTCTTCTTTTCTTACTCATGATTTCTAAAATTTTGACTAGTTCACCATATGTCAAATCACTATCACTATAAAACGAATTAGAGTTGTATATTACCTCATCATGTTCCTTAATTGTAAAGCACATATAAACTCTCTCTCTTTCCAAATGTTTATTTTTTAATTCACTTGTGTCATACTAAGTTGATGATTTAAGTGCGTTGTTCATGTTTTCATTCTTCTGCTGCTTCTTATCTTTTTTTATTCTTGTAACTGTCTCTTATTAGAGGAAATTAGGACTTCACGTGCTTGTATTTCCTACATCAAAATGAAACAATATTAAAAGACTTGTATTTTGAGTCAATTTTTCCTTTTACCTTCTTTAAAGCTTTTTTCTTTTAGGAAAGTTCTTCTTTAAAAGCTTCTTGAATTTCTTTAAGAGGTCTGCATCATACTTCCATTTGTAGATATCTCTTTTTCTTCACTTGTATCCTCCTTTAAAGTTTGAATGTCAAGTCTTTTTTTCTTTTTTAACTGTCATTTCTTTTTGTATCTCTTAATTTCTTATTTAACATTGAGAAGAGATTTAATGAGCTCCTCCAATGTTATCTTTGGCTTCTTAATGTCTTATTTAATATTAAGAAGAGATTTAATGAGCTCCTTCAGTGGTATCCTTGGCTTCTTATATAGTCGTTACCTTGGCTTCTCATATCCTCATAGGTGACCTAATAAAGCATTAATAATATTAGGGAATCTTGTGTACATGCTAGAAAGGCTTTCATTGTAATTTATTGAAACAATTCATATTGGTGGATTATCATGCTCACTTTACTCTCCTTAACTTGATTTGTGCCCTCACATGTAATGTCTAATGCATGCTAAATTTAATAATCTATTTCAAACAGAGAGATTCTATTAAATTTATTTATTCCTAATGCATAAAATAAGATATTTATGACTTTACTATTCAAAGAAATCAATCTCTTATCTTGAGATTTCCATTCTTCCTTTAGTTTGAAGACCTTCTCATTATCTATGATTTGCATACATATAAATAGGTCATTTGAAACTATTTTTCATAAATCTCCACTTTTGATGATTAAGAAAAATTTCAATAGAGATAGTCATTCTCATCAAAGAAGGGGACTCTACTAATGTGTTTTCTCTCTTGGTTGAATGATGATGATGATGTTGATGAATATGCCATTATGATCTTTGCTATAGGATTTCATTTGAAATGTTAGCCTAATGGATATACTCTGATGCCACTTGTTAGTTCCTAATGACACCTAAAAAAAGAGGAAAGATGAAAATATGCCATTATGATCTTTGTTATAGGGCATATTGGTTGACCAATGCATGCCTTAGGGGAACATTGGTTGACCATATCATTATATTGGTCTTTTAATATGTCAAGAAACTACCTTGTTACAAGTTTAATGTATATTGGTCAATCACTATGTCATATTAGTGTATTAATGTGCATTATCACATAAAAGCTTGACAGCCATTTCATATTGGTTGACCATTTAACCATATTAGTCGTCCAATGTATCCTTTACAAGGACATTGATCAGCCATATCACCATATTGGTCAACTAATGTGTCCATGAACTCACATATTACACATTTAACTTATATTAGTTAACCACTAACTTAAATTGGTTGATCAGTCCCCTAAAAATATTATTTTTGCAACTTCAAATGCTCAAATTTGTTTTGTTTAATGTAATCTTAATTAAAAGCAACTTTCTAAATTGTCTTCTAAGGAGTATTTGAAATATCAAAAGGTTTTTCTTCTAAAACAAAAGCTTTTATAATTAACCTGTGATGAATGAAAGGCTCTTGTAATGAAGTAGGATGAAATGTTTATGCATAGTGAGCCTTTAAGATTATCAAAGTGATTAAATTAGATCACAGTTAATATTAAAAAATATCGAATGATTTTGATGTGCCTTGATCTTGTTTTCTACTTGACTTGATTTTTATTTCAATAGTTGCAAGCTTCAACTTTTCTTTATCATCTTTATGAACTATCTTCTTGGGTTTTGACTATATCTTGCTCTTATGTTGTTTCTTATCAAAATAATAAATTTATTAGTAGGACTTATGTTATGTTATCATCAACATATCAATTGAAATCTCCCTTAATTTAACAAATACAAACATCCAAATCAAAAGTCAATCATATAGGGAAAGTAAGACTAGGGTTTTAAGTATGAATCTCAACACTTTACCAAAAAATGATAAAAAGAAAAGAAAAGGAAAAGGAAAAACTAACTCTAAAATTGATTGAAAGTTCTCATTAGAGAATTAGACAACATCTAACTAGTAATCACATCTTTTCTTCTAATTAATTTGTGGTAATACAAAGAATGGAAGTCATCGATCTTAAACATCTTAATAGCAACAATGTAATATACAGTTTATGAAGAACATGTGGCATGTAATGGTTATCTCTTAAAACAAAGAGTTTTAAATATCTAAATAAGTGAATCTAGCATGATACAAGGTGTATATCAAAATTGAATCTTATAGAACGGTAAAATAAAGGAGAAGTACCAATAACTGTAGAAGTATAAAAGAGCTTAAGATTCTAAAAAATCAAGATGAAGAAGAATAACTCACCGAATTGGAAATGTTGGTCAACGGTGCGCCACACAAACATTAGGGATCGGTCTTACCAATGCAACGAAGATGAGGATGGTTGATGAAAAAGACATTGGAGTGTATAAGACGTTAGATGCACAGTGACAAAAACGTGGAAATTAGGGATGAGAATAGTCAATGGTGATAAAGATTTTTGGTTAATTTTGTAAAGTGAATATAAAAAAATAAAAATTATGTATCACCATCTAATTTGAAAAACCTTGGCATAATCAAAGGTTATGTTAGTTCGAGTTTAATTTAATTAATTTGAAAAATGTTAAAATTTTTATATACGCCGAAAATATTAGGGCTTGATTTATACTTTAGTAAAAATATTAGAATAAAAAACTAATAAATCTTATTGAAGTAGTGAGTTTGGTTCAAATAAAAACTTTTAAGTCCACGTTTCAGGATAACAACAACCGTAATGCACAAAGTTCCTGTTTAGTGAGGGTTGGGAGGGGGATATCAATTCTACGTAATTTTTATTTTTACATTTACAAAAAATCTGTTTCCGTGAGTCAAAATTGTAACGTTTTGGTTAATTAGAAGAAATTAGGTTAGATCTGATTCCATTTCCAAAGAAACCTGCAAATTAAAAACTTTCTTCTTCATGCAAACAACCGTGTTTGTGTTTGTCTTAAGACAAAGTTTGGTTTATAAGTGACACTTACGTATATGGTAGCTGTATTTCAGAGCATCTACATCAGTAAATTTCAACACTTATCAACAACTTGATTTTGTATGGACGTGCTTGGGCGTCTACTGCTCGAACTCGGTGGTTTCCTACTTTCCTTTGGTTAGAAGACAATCGACTGTGGCCCCAAAGATTTACAGAGAGAGCACAGTTCAAGGAAACAACCACTTACTTTCATATTGAAAGTGGACCACCGACTTGGATATTTTCTTCTGTTCTGCCCAATGACTGAACTATCTTTAGTCATTTCGACTCCATCCCACCGCTGAAATGTTCTACCGAACAATCATGCATCCTCATACGCACTACCAAAAGCCCAAGGAGTAACAGAGCTATATGCAATTCCATGCGTCTTATATGAAAAGTTACAAGTTTATTTATTCATTATAAGTTAAACTATCGTTCCTATAAGATATAGTGAGTGGGGTGGGGAAGACATTTTAGTAAATTAGAGTGCAAATGAAACAAATGATGATTTGAGAGAGGGATATGGACCTATCAAAGGCTTTTATATTCGGTGGAGACGGGAAGATATATATATTTATACAGGAGAATTTGTAGATGAGGAGATAAGGAGATTGGCGTGACATTGGCGTCTACATGTCCCTGTCCAATCTCCTATCTATAGCGTTCGCCTGCCCCCATATGAAAAGGTGGCCTTCTCCCTCAACCTTTTCCTTTTGTTGGCTATTTCATCTCTTACAAACCAACAACTCTTTTCTTGTTTTCTAGTCAGAACTGTAAGCAAGTAAACATGGGATTTATCTTTCTTTCTTTCTTTCTTTCTTTCTTTCTCTGTTCTTCCTTTAAAGATTTCAAAACCAAACAATAATTGTTTTAAAGATCAATGACTTCTCAAATCATGCAATAATAGCATTAGAAAAGAATATTCCACCCCAATTGCATGTCACTTTCTGTCATATATTGAAGTTTAATAGGAAAAGAAGCTAAGAAGAGATCGTGAGGTTAAATCATATCAGTATGGAAAGAAGTCGTCTTTCCTTATTAAATTGAATATGATGGGATTCGTTGAACAAAATAAGAAGGGAGTGAGGTTCCTACTAGAAGTACTGTTTAAAAGCTTGCATGGTTGCCTATCTTTCTGTATTCAAGTTATTGTTCAATCCAGTTCGGGAAGTGTATTTAGTATTTCTGGACAAGGTTTCACATACGAGGACCTAATTCCTATAAGAGAGTAACTCAAACCCATAATATTTCATAAACACATTAAATCTAGATATTGCTATACATTATTTGATTTGTTTTGCGATAAATGTTTAGGTATAAATGGCCTTATGTAACATGATGAAGCATAAGTACTATCGCACTCTCGATTACTCCAAGGATCAGTAGTGGCTTATGGTGCTGCATGCATGTGCAAAACGTGGCACTATAAGTTGATGAAGTAGCAAATATCGTCAGCTTATATATCAAATGGCTACAAGAAGATGAGGAAATTAGTGGGTGAGGATTAATTCAAAATGAAGATCAATCTTATCTTGGAGATAATTGGTGGTTGTGGGGCTAATCCTTTTAAGACTGTGTAATGGGAGATTTTACTTGATCACCACCACTATTTGTGGAGGAGGAAAGTGTATGGAGATGGCCAAATCAAGATAATTATTTTCGATGATAACAAAAGGAGTTTTTGGCCCACCAATTTTATGTCACAAAACACGGCTGTTCCTGAAAGGGTACCCGACGGTTGTTAGTCCATATGCCAAATTGTGACCACCTTCAAGTCTTTACATACGTTAGCAACCTTTATTTACATTGGTGTTTAATTTTTCTAGTATCAAACGGAGTTATCTGATACACCAATTTGGGATCATAAAATAAACTATGGAGGAATCATTTTATTAATTAAACGTCATATACTCGTGTAGGAAATCTATCAATCCAAAACAAGGGAAAAGAAGGAACACAACTTGTATCGTCATACAAATTCTCATTATTATTTGTACAATTGTACATGCAGAGACTTGGTGGTTAAAAGTAACGACCAGACTTGTTCCATTTCATGCAAAAAAGTGTACTATAAATCTACTATAGGAAGGTGCCTTTGCCAAAAAAGGACGAGCAGGCGTTTAAATTTTGTCAAATAACTGACTAGTTTTTACAACTTTTCTGCGGCGGGCATGTCTATTCCATATGTACTCATTTCCTGCTATTCTGATGTAGCCAGAGACCAGAATGTGGTGTGATCATCTTTTGGTTGTCTGCGCTAGACCAATGAGAGTCCATGTTCAAGCTATTCCCGCGTGCATATATCCGACACAGTAACCGGGTGTTTTGAACGTGCTCTTTCCCCCAATGTTAAAAAGCATAAAATTCTATTCTCCTTCAACCTTCAAGATAAAATCACTAGACAATCAACAGGATTACATATAATTTAGGTGACTTAGATAGAAATTACCTTCAGTATATTTACTTATTTTTATAGAATATTGTTACTATAAATATGGTTTTGTTAGGCTTTGGTATTTAGAAGATTAAACCCCACTCCTATGAGCAATAATGTGAACATATACATACAAGTAGAAGAAAAGTTGCTCTTTTGTGTCTGCGATCAATTTTTCTAGAAAAGCAGAGGACCACAGGGTCTGTTGGGGTATGCAAATGCAGCAAGTAACCAAACCATAAAAGTATAAGAGGTGCTGGCTGACAATCCTTTTTACAGCAGTGGACGAGTAGTGGTTAGGTAAGCAGTTTGTGTGGCAAGTTCAAAGTCTCTAACCCACAACACCTCATCAAAAAGAGACGTCGGTAACATTGTCACGTTCCTAGTACATGATGCTTCCCAGTTTCAACTCTCTTCCCCTCGACCCTTTTCTCCCATAAGCATCCAAGTTGGCTCTTTCTCTTTGCAAACTCTTGCTTGTCTACTTTCTAAGTTGCTTAGGCTTGTACAATAATTCGTGAAGTGGTCTACATTATTCCTTGATGGATCATGCGATTCCAATCTCTTCAGACCGCGTCCACTTTTTGCATCATGGCTGCATGTTTCTGGATGATTTAGTGCACAGAGGTGGTTGGTTAAGTGTACCTGAAATTATCTGAAACTTGTTGGATGGTCGTTTTGTCGGACTACATTTAGTGAGTTGGCGTAACTATGATAACTAGTAATAACGTTTCAAGTAATGTTTTAAAAACCGGACCGAACCGGCCGGTTGGACCGGTGAACCGGTGAATCGGTAAATCGGAGCATGAAACGGTCCAATTTAGCTCTTATTTTTGTGAGTGATTGTTCATTTTGAGGTCGGACCGGTAAAAATTGTTGAACCGGTGAAAGAAAAACTCGACCGGTTCATTTAAAATGAAGAGTTTTCCTTTAAAAATCAAAATTTTTACAACTATAGTTTAAGTTAGATAAATAATTAAAAAGTATGTTTAAAAATTATCTTATATATATAATATATAAAATAAAATTTTAT
>JAOQML010000008.1:27810476-27827349 GCA_027568935.1 Erythroxylum urbanii
TTCTATCCAATTAAGCATCAAAATAATTCACATGATAACATGCAATCAAGATTAGTATTCCCATACCTTCTTTAACAGAATTTCCTACTTCAATGAGCAAGCCACTCTAGCCTTCAAGAAAATATCATAACCAAGATTAAGACGACCAAGAGGACAACAACATAGAAAGTGGTAGGATCTGGCTTCCTTAATGTAGTAGCATGAAAATACATCAAGTGAAGATGATGATCCAAAAAGCATGCAAAAATTCCAGGAGGTGTGAGTGAGAGAGAGAGTTTCGGTGGTGAGAGAACAAAAATGGTGAGGAATAAGCCAAACTAGAAACTCCAACAGAAAACTCATCTCCTCTAAAGTTAAGTGTCAACAAATTTTAACAACATGTGTCTTCTTGCATGTTCTACACTTGTCCCATTTAGGAGCTGACACACATCCACCCAATATGCTGCCATTTGTCACTAAGTAATTAGTCCACTTTGATTTAGGCCGAATTTGACAAAGTTGTCTTCATAAAAGTTGTAGCTTATCCTTTTAGCTTTCTAACAGTATAAAGTTTGTAATTTTTGAACATTGGAATCAAAAGATATGGCACTTACAAGTTTAAGTGTCATATTAGAAGTCACACTGGATGTCACACTCGTGCTTGTGCACGAGGGTGATAAAATTGTCACCCTTTAGATGTCACCCTCATGCTTGTGCACGAGGGTGACACACTAGTCTTGCAAAAATCACTTCAACCTTGAGTTTTAAGTATTTTCAAGCCTTCTTTTCACTAAATATTGACCAAAACCTTATGTAAAGTATCCATGACATATTTTTCGAGACCGGGCTCAACATTAATACCTTAAGTCTCTATGATGACAATTTAATTCCAATTCTCCAAGTATGATTCATTAAAACATAATTAAGTCATATGGAATTATCAATCATATCATAATTTTAAAACCTATCATTCATGTACTTACATGAACATGTAACGTTTCATCTAGGGTATAATTTGGGCCCTTACAATTCTCTCCCCCTTAAAAGAATTTCGTCCTCGAAATTCATACTTGATAAGAATAGCTAAGGATACTGAATATCCAACTAAGAAGTTATCATACTAGTCTAATAACCATTTTACACATACATTGAATTTGACTTGTACCTCCTCAATATTCTGGAATATAATACTTTGTGGATCTAAGTCCTTCTAACAATAGTAATAATGGCATCTCATAGTTATGAACCTGATAACATAGCTTGGATACTTTACAACAAACAAAGTACATGTACTCTCTATAGTATCTTTAGCTTCTTGTGCCTGAGTCTCATACTTATCCAACTTTAACATTCATATCTGAATCAGTCAATACTCATTCGTTTCTAGAAATGGAACATTTGATTTACATGACACAATTCAGTGAAAGTTCTCATATAAGAGATTTCTTTCCTTAATAATCTATACTGTTCATCCTTATCAGTCAATTACGTTCATCGTTGCTTTTTCGCCATTCATCATATCTCAATCAGATTAATCACTATCATATGTCACATAATCGAAATGTTTTATATATTAAAGCTCGATGAAATAGTAGGTATGCATATTTACTCTAATACCTTGGCATGTACCATCAAGATCATTGCATCTTATCTAGAGATTTATTTTCAAAATAATAGGTCACTAATTAATATCTTACATGGATGGTACCTTGATCTCAATTACTTTCATATCCAAGCATATAATACATATGTACAATGTAATATCATTCGCCAAAGTAATCACATTATTAGATGTACATTCATAATAACTGATCAACGTAATCTTGAGGACTTCTATATATATCATTATCATTTAGTTCATCTTACTTACATATGTTCTTAATCAATTCAAAAATATAAAATAAGTAACCATTATGAAATTCTAATATCAAAATCAATGTTATAATCTTATACTGAATCACAAACTCTTAACATGATACCTAAACCACCATTCCAGTATCAAGCTCAACTTTTCAAGGTATTAGAAATTTTGGTCTTTGTTCAACTTTGCTTGCGCACTTTAAATCCCATCACTTTTACTTACATCTCTATCCTTTTCTCCGTCAAAGCCACGAAAATATATTTACTTCGACATCAATTTAAAGTTATACAACCACAACATAATTACTAATCTCATATTCTTTAATATAACCACGAATACAAATACACTGACTCTATATCCAAATTATCGAACCATGTAGTATCTCTTATATCAAGATATCAACAAACTTTCATTTTCTCATACTCTGACAGATCATCATTCATCTCGATTTACCCCAAAGGGTTCAAAAATAGACAGACGAGATCGCGCAAGAGTATTACTCTTAGCAACCTCATCAATAGCCCTAGGAGATCTTTCTATACTTAAATCTAAAATCAAAATATGGGACAACCTGCATTAGGCCAAACACAACTCTTATACTCACATAAAAGCAATATTTAAGCGCTGGTTAAACCAGAATCGCCTAAACCATGCTCTGATACCAAAACATGTAGCATCCACATACCCCCTAGAAGAATATATGGATGCCACACAAAACAGTACAAACAAACCAAAGCATTCAAAATCTTCCTTAAAAACCAATTCGGGCAAACATACATTGTGTTGCATTATAAGTTGGATTATAAACAAAATACATTATACATATTGAACTTATCACAAACATGTCTTAAAACGCAATCCATCCTGTATTATGGTTATTAGAAACCTTCCAACACATTCAAACTGTTTCAATTATCAGATACAACTCAAAAACAAACTCAAATATACATTTTGTCAAAATAAAACTCAATCTCCTTTAGCCACTGCCATTGTCCTTATCCTAGTCTTTATACCCTTCTATTTGAACCTACACGGTCAAATCCACTGTGCTAAGCATATAGCTTAGTGAGGAATAACTAAACATGATACATAATGGTAACTAATCTCTAACAGTCATATGATATTGACATATACAAATCCTATCACATATAAAAACGCAATCTAAACAATATGTATCTTAGAACAGAATATGCCAAAATAGGATATATTGGCTTTAAAGCCATGCTTACAATTATTGGAATAGAAAATCATGATTTCGAAACAGAACTTGTCTGTGTCAAAATCGTATTTGGTTATGACAGAACAAAACTTAATTAGTGCATGTAACAGAATACAAAACAAGTTAACATGCTAATCCTTTTTACATATATGGGTAACGGGACAGGAATAGAAGATACCATGTTTGGTATCTAAACCAGAAGAGACTTAAGTCTCTGAAACAGAAGACACAGAAGTGTCTAAAATCAGAAGACACCGGAGTGTCTGGCATAGAAGATACCTTAGTGTCCAGTTAGAGAAGCACCTTAGTGTCTCGTTACAGAAGCTGCTAACCCTTCTAAGCATGCCTATTTACCCACGACTAGGACTTCGTAGTTTTAAAACAAACCATTTTTAGATTTTAGAATTTTATGCAATCATAAACACAAATAAGTGCGATTATGTATCAATATAAATGTTGAGTCATCAATCATGATGTATATGCACACAATTAGCAAGCACTTCCAATAAAATCCCAACTATAAAACTCCTCGAACAACTGATGGTTTGGTATTGTCACAATAATACTGCAGAAATTCCCAATGGACAAAATTCATATCCAAATCATAACACATAAGCCTCAGGAGCTCATTCATTCTTGATCACACCAATGCAATTCAACAATATACTCATCGTTTTTAAACTATACATCCTTTATAAAAACATCTCCATTTATAAACCATAACTCAATTACCAAAATACTCCATTAATCTAGCATCACCTAGGTTCATTTTAAATCTCAATTATGTCTAATTAAACCATTATATGTCAATAATTACACGACTAGGTTTAGTTCAGGTTTCTTAAGATATGATTTAGGTCAGATTTGCATGGCCAGTTTGACATATAAAAAGAGGCTTCTGGGCAATATGTTCTTCTAACTAAAAGTTCCTCTACATCTTAAGTTTCTAATGACATTAAAATCATGCATTTTGGTTCAGTATTCTGCAGGTTATATCCAAAATACTATAGACTATTCTCAAACAATGACAGAATCCTAAATTCAACTTTAGGCCAAATTTCATCATCCATCAGAACAGAAATAAATTTCCATTCCTTCATAAAACTTGTAGGCATATGTGTGTAGTTTAATCCATAGGTCAAGTTATAGCCTAAATACCGATGGCTATTTAGTGAAATCTGTTCAGTGAAACTAGTACAATTCATTCACCTTTTACATCTTCAACACCCTTACTCTAACATTCATCCTTTTTACCACAATTCCACCTTAGTCGTGCCTTAAATACACATCAATTTCATGTCCAGACCTTAACTCATTAACAAATCAATACATATTCTATCCAATCAAGCATCAAAATAATTCACATGATAACATGCAATCAAGATTGGTATTGCCATACCTTTTTTTAACACAATTTCCTACTTCAATGAGCAAGCCATTCTAGCCTTTCAAGAAAATATCACAACCAAGATTAAGATAACCAAGAGGATAGTAACATAGAAAGTGGCAGGATCTGACTTCCTTAATGCAGTAGCATGAAAATACGTCAAGTGAAGATGATGATCTAAAAAGCATGCAAAAATTCCAGGAGGTGTGAGTGAGAAAGAGAGTTTCGATGGTGAGAGAACAAAAATGGTGAGGAATAAGCCAAACCAGAAACTCCAACAGAAAACTCATCTCCTTCAAAGCTAGGTGTCAACAAATTTTAACAACATGTGTCTTCTTGCATGTTCTACACTTGTCCCATTTAGGAGCTGTCACACATCCACTCAACATGCTGCCATTTGTCACCAAGTAATTAATCCATGTATAAACCATCAATAAATTATATTGAGTTAGGCCGAATTTGACAAAGTTGTCTTCATAAAACTTGTAGCTTATCCTTAGCTTTCTAACGGTATAAAGTTTGTAATTTTTAGACATCGGAATCAAAATATATGGCACTTACAAGATTAAGTGTCATATTAGAAGTCATACTGGATGTCACCCTCATGCTTGTGCACGAGGGTGATAAACTTGTCACCCTTTAGATGTCACCCCCATTCGTGTGCATGAGGGTGACATACTGGTATTGCAAAAATCACTTCAACCTTGAGTTTTAAGTACTTTCAAGCCTTCTTTTCTCTAAATCTTCACCCAAACCTTATGTAAAGTATCAATGACATATTTTCCTAGACCTCGAACTCAACATTAGTACCTTAAGTCTCTATGATGACAATTTAATTCCAATTCTCCAAGTATGATTCATTAAAACATAATTAAGTCATATGGAATTGTCAATCATATCACAATTTTAAAACCTATCATTCATGTACTTATATGAACAAGTAACATTTCGTCTAGGGTACAATTTGGGGCTTTACAAGGTGACTCGGAGTTATGGCTAGGAGGTAGTTGAAGTGCTAGATGAGGCTGAAAAGATCAATATCTTAAGGTTTTATTGTTTTAAAAAAATCCTAAATATTACTAATGGTTTATTTTTATTTTTATTTATTTTTTAATTCTCAATTGTTCTTTAAAACAAAATAGTCTACTAATATCTACAAGGTATGATCTCACCTTATGCATTTTGGTAATCTAGGCTTTAAAGGACTTGACACTAGAAACTTAAATTGTATAAGCCATGATATCAATTTATTCATTTTAGAATTCTAGAATCTAAAGGATTGTTGTCCTAAAATTAAGTTACATAAGGCATAGCCTTGCTTATAAACTTTTGCAATCTAGAAATTAAAGTCTGTTATCCTAAAAGTTGAGTTACATAGGGGTGATCTTGTATTATGAACTACAATATTCTACTCAAAAGAACCAATTTCTCCTATAGATCAAAAAATAAATATGCAAAAGCAAGCAAATGAAAATTATAGATAACTAACATAAAACAATAAAAATAATCATGTTTTGGTTACCTCTTAAAGAGCATAATTTTTTAACATCGTTATGCTCGATAAAGCTTTTCCTTCTCAATCTTCTAAGTATTAAAAAAGTGCCAAATCAATATCTATCAAACTTGAGACCTCCATATCCTTATAGTTTCATGTAGATGTAATCTTCGTTCCTTTCTTCCCAGATTCATTATCTTTTTGAAAAGTGATTTAACTTCTCTATTCAATAATTTTTCTTATATATTTATTTATGGATAATATGCATTGGCTACTTGATGATACACTCCAAAATTTTAAATAAAGTTTCCATTACCTTATTGTAAAAAAGAATCCTTTAATCACTAATAATAACTCGTGGAACACTGAATGTATTGAAAATGTTAGACTTTATAAACCTATAATAGTGTAGAATCGTCAATGCTAGTGGCTTTGATACTACCCCTTTGAAACTTAATTAATTACAAAAAATATGTAAGAAATACCACTAAAAGAAGTAAAAGGTCCTAAAAAATAAATGTCTTTTGGCATCTATCATAAATTTTATAAAAATAGGTAAGCATCTCTAAACAAACTTCCTTTATATGTAACACTATCCAAAACCTTTTTAGTAGTACATTTAAGAGAAAATTGTCCTCGACATGCATAATTGTGACAAAAAGTTAAGCCAGAAGGATTTTCACTCTTTGGCACACAATGCCTAATAACTTGATCAAAGTAAAACTTCTTTAAATATAGTTCATTCCAAACATAATACTTTGCCTCATTCCTTATCTTTTCCTTCATAAACTTACTAATGTAGTTAGCTAAAGTTCTAGTAACTAAATAACTGATAAGGTCTGTATAGTAAAGAATTGTACCTTTCTTGTTCAAGAGAAGTTCTAGAAATAGTTACGATATCTACCAACCTTCTTAGATCGTCTGTTGTTGAATTTTTTTACCACTTTTTGAACTCTTATTGCTAAATTAAATTCTTAAACTAGCAAAATCCATTGTATCAACCTCGGTTTGTACTCCTTTTCCAAAATTTATTCCAATGCTATATATTCACATACATTCTTTAAATGCAACTTCACTAAAGCTCAGTGAATTGATATACCAACAGGAGGCTACTTCTATTTATGGACTAATAGGAAATTGAGACATACGGAGGGAGCTACACAATAAATGAACGTTAACTGTTGAAATTGATAATCTGGATATCATCCAAGCCTGGCAGTTGAACTAAAAAAGCAACATTGCTAATAAATGCTTTTAGATAGCCTTATCTTCAACAATCTTCAACAATCATAGCTACATAGGATGAGAGGAATTTCCAGAAATTTCAAGAAAAAAACACTTATCCGGAGTTATTTTATAAACAATTGGTACAACAAATTAGGCTCCAAATCAATTTACAAAAGTAGAAATTCCAACAGAAGCAATACTTACTTATCTATTGGAATGTACAGATGCATAATTACTAACATCATACATGACTTAGAATGGCATATTCCAATTTGGAGGCTGAATAATAGCCATACTTGCCAATAGTGCCATTTCTTTATCAACTTATCTGCACATATACTAAAACGATGCCTTTAATCAACTATAAAATAATGTTTTTCATATTTCAACAACAAATTGTTTCAATGCATCTTTTAAAAACCTTAGATAAATGATTTAAGCAATCATTAAATAGATTTCTATAAACAATGAAATCATCCATGACCAATTCAATATAATTCTTAGTATACTCAGAAAAATACTAATCATGCACCTTTAAGATGTACCTAGGGCATTATAAAGACCGAACAACATTCAACTAAAGGCATACATTCCAAAATATTTTCTTGATCTTCCTGAGCAACTGTTATATGTTAGTACCTTGAAAAACCATATAAAAACAAAAACATGATTTGCTAGTAAGTCTTTCTATCATTTGATCTATAAAGGGTAATTGGAAATGATCCTTTCTATTAGCCAAGTTAAGCTTCCTAAAATCTATGCGCATTTGCCACCCATTTTGCACCGTTACTGGCACCAATTTATCATTTTGATTTCTTATCACTGTGATTGGTTTATTTTTTATACCAATATTAAAATTATCACAAGTGCATAGCATAGTTGTAGCTAGCATAGGCAAGTATGAGTCAGTCCTATGAAGATTATCAAAACTAATAATTACCTTTCTTCTATTATCTATCCTAAAAATTAAAATTTGGGCTTTGAATTAAAAGTAAAACTACACAAATAAACTAAATTAAGATTGAACAACTATGAACTCAGGACAAGTAAAATACAAAGACAATTTAATGTCAATTAGTAGTATCTAGGTGATGAATCCCCTTAAGAATTATTAAATTATCAACCTTTTGTCATGCAATTATATTATTAATTATCAGACTATGGAAATTCCTATCTTATGTTAATAATTCTTTAGAGACTATTAACAACTAATCCATCAGTTGATTAATAGAAATCTTTCTAGTTAAAACCTCTAGGATTGTTTTATTGATTTATGAATTTCGCTACTAGGTTTGACTTTAATCCAGAGGATTTATGTCTGCCTATCTTTACGTTTGCATGCAAATCTTTTGAATTATATTAGATCTATTCATATAAAAGGATTTCTCAATGTAAATAATATAAAATCAAATCATGCATTAACATTCTGGATATATTAAAAGAAGAGTAAAACACATAATTGAATCAAAATAAATCAATCAATATAATTACTTTAAATAAAAGATTAAATCATATTATTATTCCAATCTAGGGTTCATCACACCTAGATACTAAAAACATTTAGTTACTAATCATAGAAAACAAAATTGAAGATAAATATGAAGAAAACCTAAAAGAAAATAAAGGAATCATAATTCTAAATCTCCCTTTTTCTTCTATTGAGTCTTCTTGCAAGTTTAGATTTGATGTAGCTTTTTATCAGATCTCTTGATGTTAAATTTGTATTTTCCTTGTTCCTTGATCAGAATCGTCACCGCTCTAGGTGTCTTATGCCTCAAAACTACTACAAAACATAGCTCTCTTTAATTTGCCTCTGCTCATGTCCTTTTATAGTAAAATCTAAGGCTTTTAAATGGTCACTTACATGGGCGTGTGAGAGATCATGTATAACAAAGAACGTCTACATTTGTGAGTTTACATGGGCAACATACACGGTCGTATATCTCAACATACATGGGCTTGTAATTCCACACAACCAGAAGTCAGTTTCTTCAATCTTTACATGTTTATAGAAAATTACATTGTGCCTATACACAAGCATCTAGATCCTTAGTTGCTTCAAATCTTTGTCTTACGTCATGATTTCTTCTAAATTCTTCTCCTTTATGTCCATGATGACAATTATGACTTATAAATTCACTTAGAGTGAATTTAGTACCAAATATACAACAAAACTACAAAAATCAAGCAAATTACATAAAAAATACGTGTATAATTATAGTCAAATATGTATTTATCAAAAATCCCCACACTTAAGCTTTTGCTTATCCTTAAGCAAATCATAATTTAAATTATAAACTTTATAACATCTATTCTTTATTAATCTTTAATATATTGAGTCATACCTAAATCATCATTTTATATTAATTAAATTAACATACAACTAGAATTAAGTTATCTTAAAACTAACTTTATAAGTCAATATTAATAATAATCATGTCAATAATCTTATTAAAATCAAAAGTAAGAATCTTTACACCCTCACTAAGTTTTTACTTAAGTCACTCAAGAGTTTAGGGTGAAAAAAATCAAACTCTCAAATCAATTCATATTAGAACTCTTACCATAGTCTTATAATATTATCACATCTCCGCCACTTGTATGTAAACTAGAAACAAAAATCAAAAGGTCTTTATAAGGTTGTAATAGGGCTTTGGTAAGGTATGATTGGGATAATATAAAGGTGATAGATTTTCAATGAAATTTACAAAGAAAAACATTACAAGAACTTATTCACAATATATTGGTCCCTTCATTATAAATTCATTGGTATTATACACATTTTTCTTCTTTTTCTATACTCGTAAATTTTTTTAATCGTATTTTTGAGCATTCATCATGTACCATAATTATAGAAATATTGGACCTTTCAAATTTTCAAATTTCAAACAATCAACTAATGTAAATAACCTTTAGGGTTCAAAATAATAAAAAACTAAAAAAAGATAAAGGTTAATAATACGGTTATAATTAATGAAAAAAGCTCAGGCTCAACTTAGTTACTCCTAAGGTATAAATTATAGTAAGGTAACTATCAAAGAAATAGGCTTAAATAAGTGTTGAATCTAAGTGCCTTTATCTCTTTAATGCTTCTAATTAACAAATATGATCCTAATATGAATAATAAAAGCAAGTTTCATAATTGTTCAACTATACATGCTACACACATGAATGAATAAAAGAGCTTAACACTTTTTGAAAATTGCTTAAGCTTATAAGAAATTGGTTACATGTGTTTAAACAATGTGCAATTTTAATTTGAATTGACTATTTTAATGATTACTAACAATATGACTTATAAACGAAAGCATATTCTAGTTACATCCTTTTGCATACTAATTCAAATCAATATTAAATAATGAAATAAAGTATTTATGGACATATTTCAATTAATTCAGGATACAAGTTAATAAAATTTAATAAAAAATTATAATAAGTTTAAGAAAATCATAATCCCCTTCCACATACTTAAAATTGTACATAGTCCTCATGTACACAATATAAGAATATATTATAAGTGAGAAAGTGGAGTTCGGTACTTCCTTAAGTCATAAATTGTTCTGATTTTGATTTTCATGATTTTTGGGACTATCAATCCAATGATAAACTAACATCCTTGCAAAATATTAAAAAAAGGGATAAAACAACAAAAAAACACAAATAAAGACAAAATATGAAATAATATTAATACTAATGTTTAGACAAAAAGAGCGAACATAAGAAATACACATAATTAAAGACAAAAATACAAAATACAAAATATAAGCATCTCCCTCAATCGTGCTATGACATAGGCTTGTTCGATGATGGAGGGTCCTTAAGTTAATGGTCCTCAGAAGGTAGAGGAGCTATTAATGGAGTACCTTTGCTAGATAATAGAGGTTTAAAATTGATGCCCTTATAACTCGCCATTAACAAGAATAGCTCTCCCATCTATCCAATAGTGATCTTGAGCTTTCCCATCTGCTCTATAAGCTTTGCTTGTTATCTCTTCGGTCAAGCTATCTTCAACTCATTAGGGTAAGGTGCCCACACTTTTGGTATATCCGACCTATCCTCCTCTAGTATAATCCCTTCCATCTAGAATGGTGGTGATTGTTGTTATGGTGGCTCCTCCCTAGGTACTCCTAATGCTATTGGTTCATTGGGATACCCAATTAGGCGATAGATATCCCCCGTGGGTCCCTGTTGTCTGCTGACCATGTTCATGTGCCTCATAACTTCTAGATTAAGTGTTTCCATGGTATTAACTTGCTACATTGGGGGTAGTCTATTGAAGAACCCCATCTATCATACTAGTCTCATCATATAAGGTCTAACACAAATTGTGCCGACCTTCTTTTCCTTGCTCTGATTGCTAATGAATTGGGCAAGCATATGCCCCAGGTGGATCCCTGTCTTCTCACTTATACTCTATAGATACAACACATTTAAGTTCTCAACGACTCCTCAATTGTCACCCTGAATGCTTAATGTGTGACTCAGAATACCATGAATTTATCTACGCGTAGGATGTCACAGTGTGGATGCCTTAGATTTGCTTGGGTCTTAGTCTTGCTCTGTGCTAATTCTACATCAAAAGTGTTAAGAAGACAATCTATATGGAAAATTTGTCCACCATAGGATGTACTCTGAAGTCCCCATGAACTCCTGGTTATAAAAGCCCATCGTGATGGAAAATTTCAAATAGCTTATTGGATCATATCCCCCATCATCTGGAGCTGGATTGTGCTAGGATGATCCCAATTATAACCACCTTTCTACATAACAAATATGGAAAGGACCTCTAATGTCAACTCCTTGTAAAGGGCTCCACAATCTCCAAAAGTTAGGACCATGCACCAACGTTAATGAGGTCCTGAACTTATTGGGTTAACCTTAAGACTTTGGTATTGTTCCTCTTAGGCCTTGGTGTTGAATAACAACATTCCTGACCGCTTTGGGGGTTGGCTGATATTTAAGGAACCTTCTCCTCATTGTCACTTCCTTGTGATATCCTTTTCTTACTGTGATCTCATCATTGTGCCTAAAACTTTAAATAAGTGTGAGAAATTTTCAGATAAATTATAAGAGTACCATTTTACCCACACTTAAAATTTACTATGCTTACTAAATTTTTAAACATGAATAAGAACTAACAACAAAATTTTACACACAGAAAAGTAAAAAGTAACTTAACGTAAATAAATAAATAATAAAATATAATAAAAATAGAAAATAAACTAACAACCTAATTACTCATAAAAATTAAAATTAAAAATGTTGTAATTAACAAATTAAGCTAACCTAGTTGTTTAATTACAAATTTAACCCTACATTTGAAATTAAAAACCCTAATTTCAAAATTATGCAAAAATAACAAAATAGATACAAAAATATTGCAAAAATAAAAATTGGCATGCAATTCAACAATAAAATAACTTCAATTAACCATAAAAATGATTAATTAATCCTAATTTGATGAAAAATATCACAATTTAATAATTAGTGAGCAAAATTGCACAATTGCACGATTCAAATTAAAATGTCAACCAATTCGCATGCAGCTAATCAAATTAAACTAATAAATTAGGTAGTTATGGATCAAATTCAACTATTAAACTACAATTAATAATAAAATCACAAGAAATCTTGTAAAATCACTAAATCGTAAAATTGGCCTTTTTGATTGAAAAATCTGCAAATAATGCAAAAAACCCAATGAATTGTACATAAATACGTGAAATCAACAAGAAAACTTACTTGGATATCGCTAATTTGCAAGAAAAAAGTAAGAATTGGGATGGGAGATTGGAGAGGCAATGGTGGTGAGTGAGAGAAATGATAGAAAAGTGAAAAAAAATGAAACGGTTAGGGCATTTTTAAGATGAGTTGCAGACTTAGATGGTTTGCTACACGATCGTATAGCTGACCATATAAGTCACAAAATTTCAACTTTTTGCAAACTTACACGATTAATTACAGGAGCGTGTATATAATCGTGTAAGTCTACATTAGTGCGTATAGAGAGTGTGTAACTCTCTACAAATGTGTGCAACTTAAAAATTAAAAGAACAAACTTAAAAATTTTGCATTTTAGATTTATATACTTTTAACACGCATACCCTAACACCACAAGTATGCACAATCTTTTCAAGATGCTTAATTTTCTAATCCTAAACACATCAAACTCAAATAAATACTATTCTAACATCAAATAAAAATAAAATAACATGGAATTTAAAATAACACCTAAATTAATTCATGGGATGCCTCCTATGTGACGCTTTTTAAATATCGTTAGCTCTATGTACCTTACACATTACAATTAACCAAGGCTTATAACCAGTGGCTTACTTCTACTCGCTTTTCCATATAGCAATTTCGTAGCCTCTAAGTAAGCCACATGTTGTAAGAAAAATAATAAAAGCACAATGTATAAAATTAATAAATACAATTAATTGCATTAATGCCCTTTTTAATGACAAACTGTTAATAAAATAAGGGATAACAAAACTCCCTGATGTAAGTAGTTTGTCTTTGAGGAAGTGGGAACCTTCTGTACTTAAGGTGACTACCAATGATTCATCAATAGTTTCCTCATTTGGTTCCTCTGCTAGGTCTTCCTCAACACATTCTTCTTCTTGGAAAAAGGTTTATGGCTCATCTTCTTCTTTAATTATTTTTGCCACTTCTTTACTTCCTCTTCTTCTTGGATAGAGGCTTCCTCCTCTTCTTCATTTAAAAGCTCTTTTCCATTCCTAAGGGTGATTACCATTCCACGTTCTTTCGAATCTATTTCAATAGTATTAGGCAAACTCCTATGCAATTTGTCAGATAATATTTTTGCTAGTTAATTAACTTGATTCACCATATTATGTGTATCAGCTTCTATTCTCTGATGCCTCAGGTTTGATTGTTGAACAAATTTAGCCATTATCTCTTCCAGGGTTGGCTCTTTAACTTGTGGTGCTTGGTACTATAAATATTCAGATGGAACATAATCATTCCATTAATATGCATAAGAGTTGCTCCACTTTGAATTATAAATATTCACGTATGGTACACCTAAATGTTGGTATTGTATGCTTGATTGCTCCCATGTATAGGTTGGTGCTTAAAATTCATAATTATAACTGTTACTCCTACATATGTCGCAATATATCATATTCGACTGAGATTCTGAAAACATGTCACCTAACCTTTCTTTCCAATAAGGTGATGTCACTAAAGGCGATGGCTCATCATAGCTCTTATAAGAATACTGACTACTTTATCCATCCATTGTAAGTTGTGGCTATGATGTTAGATCTCAATACCTTAGCAATAAGTCAAAAACTCAAAGTCAATGTAGAAAAGTTCAAAAGATAATTAAATGATTAATAAAAAAATGAAGTAAAATAAAATAAATACAAAAACAATGGCTATATTAATAGAATCTAGACTTTCCTAATATTACAGTTCCCATCAATGACACCGAAAACTTGGTTGGTTTATTTCGTATACCAATATTAAAATTACTGCAAGTGCATGATGTAGTTGTAGCTAGCATAAACAAGTACGAGTAGATCCCACAAAGATTATAAATACTTTTCTATTATCTAACCTAAAAATTAAATACTTTGCTCCATATGATTCTCATCAAAGCAATTAAAGTGCTCCTTATTTTCAATAAGAGACTTCATTTTTATCAAAATTCTTATTCTATTAAGTAAAAATGCTTTTGATAAAGTGAAAAAATAGATTCTTTGCTTGACTTTTCCTATTGATCCATAGTGAATATGTACCATAATATTAAGAAAACTTTTAAATTAGGAGACTATCCTCTCATCATAAAAACCAGAACATCTTAAATTTTTATTTTCTAACAAGAGGCTCTACGCTATAATAACCCATCTTTGATTGCAGTTGAATTCCTTTTATGGTTTAATAATTATTACACAAACATTAACATGTATTTTTAAGGATAATATCAAACTGTAATGAAAAAAAGGAAAATATATTAGCAATATTGAGATATAGATATAATGATATGGGTTTTAGCTTATTAAGGTGATGAGATTGGTTAGTACATTTTTTGGTTAGTTTAGAATTTTTTAGAAAATGAATGAATAGTATTAATCAAGGAAAAACAAAATCATTACAGTATCATAATAAGAAAAAATCAAAAAAGTCAAAGATCTTAGGTTTGCTTAGGATATAACTTCTAAGATCAAAAGCAAAAAATAAAAAATAAAAAACTGTATAATGTGGGACTAGTTAGGATTTTGATTTAGGTATAAGAAAAAGGATTAAAAGAATACATGATTGATTACAATATCATTTATTAATAGTGAAGCATATATTCAACATGAGTCATGAAATAAAGAGATAACGATTAAACATTCATGATCAAAGCATCAAACCATTAAGGATAATAAATAGTAAAAAACATATTTATAGCACCCGATCCTTAGACTAAGTACTAAGCAATAACAAAAATAAAAGTCCATATTATTCATGGAATATGGTAAGAAAATGATAAGAAAACTCAGTTGCTAATAGTATTCCCCTTAGTAATCCCCATATATGTCTACCTCAACTTTCACTATTATTGTGTACAATTATTTATTTATTTTCACTAGTCCATTATTAGGTCCATTATGGGTGATAACATTTGAATCAACTTTTATGCTTTTCACTTTTAATTCCCTCTTTAATCTATTATTCTTTGCTTTTACACTTGAGATTCTTGACCAAATCACATATAATATGGTTGCAACAACAAATTGTTGAGTTTATGGCAAGGGTTAAGGATTTAATTATTAATATTTTAGAGAACGTATTAAAAATTGAATATATTAATAAATTTTCTTAATATGATTAACTGTGGGAAATAATAAGTGTTAATTGGATTATATTTTTCATATGATCGAAGTTACAATTAGATAAGATATTTTCTTTGAATCAGAGTTAGGGAAAATTAAATTTCTCAATTTTACAATTATTTTATTTATTTTTATTTCTTGTTAATTTTAGTTTATTAGTTAATTAATCATAAATCCCATAATCTCATAATCATGATCTCATTATAATTTCATCTGTAATTTATATTTATCCCATGGGCTTTATCTTATACATCTAAATATGTAAAAGATAAGCAATGCATTTAAATTATTTTGGCACTAAACTACAATTAACTGATTGGTTGTAGTGTAATGCTGGACTCTTTGAGCCCTTTTTGTATTGGTCTATACTTAGAGATACTATTGTATATTGACATATACATGAGTTCAAAAATGTATTTGAATCTTTTCGATATTTATGCCAGTGATATATAATGTTATATGCCCTTATATGAACTTAGAGTTCATCGGTATGCGAAATCTCGGAGATTTCTGACATATAAGCTTCTAAGTTTGTAAAATCGATTCCACTGGATGGATATGGCCATAGTGACTAAGTTAAATGTGTTCTAATGCCTTAGAGGTGATTAGACATGATTTATAGACTTATTGGACACATAGAAAGCTTAATTGGAAAAGTTGATGTACATAAGGGCTTATTTGCAAATTGTTAAAGGTTAAATGTAATTTTTCAATTCTTGGAGGGCCAATATGTAATTTTATAAAGTTAAGGGGATTAATTATGATTTGCAAAATTCCGAGGACTAAAATGAAAATAAAAGTTTTGGTCATTCTTAAATTTTGGGCTTAATTGCAAATTTAGGAAAAGTTTGAAGGGTAT
>JAOQML010000008.1:27834084-27847745 GCA_027568935.1 Erythroxylum urbanii
TATACGAATAAGATAATACTAATAATAATAAAAATAAAAATAAAAATAATAAAAACAATATCACTAAGGATGAATAATAAAAATTTCAGCACAAGAGCCTACCACGAGAAATTAAAAAGCCAAACAAAGAAGGAAGGCGGAGTGAACAAATGCCAAGCATGAAAACAGACACATAAGGGTGACAGAAACTCAATTTAAAAGGAGCAAACAATAATAGCAATTGAAGAACCATGCAAATAAAGAGGGCAGTATAGTAGTTATCTCACGCTTGCCAGAGAGAATTTTACTAAAGAGGCATGCTATTGGCAGAGAACGTTGAGCCTGAGAAGCATTGCGTTAAAGAAATACACTCTAGAGAAAAACTTTGTAAGAAGACTTTGGTTCCAAAATCTAATATGTATAAATAAAAATAAATGAAAATAATACTATTATTAATAATACTCAAAGGAGCTAATAATATGAATAATAAAAACTAATACAAAGACGAAAAGACAATAAAATAAAATAGTACTAAAATAAAATGGAGGGAAGTAAATAGCTAGTGGACTAATAGAAGAGAACCTCAATGCGGTATAAACACCCCCGAGGTCATCACAGTAGGAGAGCTCAAAAGGAAAAAAGAGACTGGAGTGCTAGCGAGGGAGTCTTTGGAGAGTTTACAGAGAGAAAGAAAATCACAGAGACACGTTATGCCCAACACAAATGGAAACCCTGACTACCAAAGGAGGTCTCGTAATGGCACAAGTATGGGTTACTAACGGTAAAAAGTTCAGAAAAGACTGATGGGAGAGGATTAAATCCTTTCCACAGTCTCTAGCCGTCATTTACATGCATCAATAGGGCACTGTGGTGTAGTTGGTGGTATTGCCAATGAAGGGAATCGCCAAAATTGCACGTTACTAAAGTCTGAAAAGTTTTTCCAATAGTGGGTAATAAATGCCTTGCTAAATGTCAAAAACAAAAATCAAGACACCCATTCTCTCATCCTCTCCCCCTCACTTACCGTTTACAACTACACTCAGCGATGTCCTAAGTAAAGAACTCCATAACTACACGACATTACGTCCTAAGTAAAACACATAATTGAATCACAATAATTAATCAATATATTTTCTTTAAATAAAAGATTAAAACATATTGTTATCTCAAACTAAAGTTCATGACACCTAAACACTAATCATGTTTAGTTACTAATCATAAAGAACGAAATAAAAAAAACTAATAGAAACAAAGGAATCATAATTCTAAATCTCCCTTTTTCTTCTATTAAATCTTCCTGCAAGTTTAAGGTTTGATGTTATAATCTGCTAGATCTCTTGATGTATTCTTCGTGTTTTCCACATAACTTGATCAAAATTATCCCTTCTCTAGATGTCTTAAATCTACTACAAAAGTCAACTCTCTTCATATTTCCTTCACTCACATCATTTTATAGTAGATTTTAGGGTTTCTGGGATATATATGGTCACTTACATAGGTGTGTTAGAGATAGTGTGTATTCAAAAACATCTAAATTCATGATTCTACATGGAACAGAGACTTATATGGGCAACATACACGGGCATGTAACTCAGCATACACGGGCATGTAACTATATACGACTAGAACTCAATTTCTTAAATCTTCAAAAGTTTATAGAGACTTACACTGTCTTTATACACAGGTGTGTTGGTCTTTAGTTGCTTCAAATCTTCTCCTTTTGTTCCAAAATGGTAATTATAACTTATAAATGCACTTAAAGCAAATTAACTACCTAATGTATAACAAAACTATAAAACATTAAGCAAAATATGTTAAATATGGGTGTATAACGAGCCTATTCTTTGTTGTTGATCTAATAATATTTTCTATGGTTGATAAGACTTCATTAACTACTTTAATGAAAGAAATGAATATGTTTACAAGGATGTTTAGGTAAGAAGTGAATCCCAGCAAGAGCTCCTTCTACATTTCTTATAAAGTCAGTGATCAGGTGCAAATGCTAAAGACCATTACTAGTTTCAGTAGACATCATTTGTTAATCACTTATCTTGGCATTCCAATTTCATCTTTTGGGCTGACTTAAAGAGATTTTAAACCCTTGGTTGACAAAATATAAGCCAGAATTTTGATAAATGGTTAATTAACTAGATTGATATACATATATTTAATGTGTTTTGCTTGTTATTTAAGGGTTTATAGTATTTTTCGTACTTATTTTCCTTCAAGTGTGTTTGTAAGTGATAATTGTCTTTATAGATATCTTAGAAGGAGAAGAATTTAGGTCAAATCGAGGCATAAAATAAAGATTTAAAGCAACTTTGAAGATACATAGCTATGTATAAGGATTGTTTAAGTCACTATAAATGTGTGAAGCTTTAAAAATGTTGTTTACACCTATGTGAAGATACATACCCATGTATGTTGATATACACGACTATATATGTTACTTGTGTAAGCTTCTATGACTGTGTAAAGTTGTGATTCAGGGTGCATTTTGAGATATATAGTCACCTACATAGTCGTGTAAGTGACCGTGTATATTCCAAAAACCCTAGATTTTGCTATAAAAGGAAATTATAAAAATTGGTAGGAGAAGCATTTTGGAGTCGGGTTAGATGCCAAAAAAGTAAAGAATAACCAGTTCTGAATGAAGTATGAAGGAAAACATGAAGATTATGCCATGAGATCCAATAGAGAGCAATCTTTGATGAAAATTTCAAAAAGACTTTGTTAGAGATAAAAAGGGATATAGAATATGGATTCTTTTATTTCTATTTGTTCTTCTAAATATTTGATATTGAATTTATTTTCTGTGTTTATGAACTAATTTGGTTAGTACCTAGGTGTAATGAAAACTAAGTTAGGATGATAATAGGATATAGTCTTTTATTCAATGCAATTTTATTGATTGATTTATTGTAATTCAATTATGCATTTATATTCTTAAACTAATATATCTAGAATATTAGTCCAACGTTCAATTTCATATTATTGAGATTGAGAAATCCTTTCTTGTGAATAAATCTACTATAGGTGGAAGGAGTTGCTTGCAAACTTATAGATAGGTCGATATGAATTTTTTAGATTAGGGTTAAACCTAATAGTAAAATTCATGAATCGAGTAATGCAATCTTAAGGGTTTTAATTAGAAAGAGATTTTATTTAACCAACCAAGAGTTAGTTGTTAATAGTTTTGAGAAAGATATTAACATAAGATAGCATTTTTCACGGTCCAATAATCATTAATTTATTTTGTAACACGCCACTACCATAGAGTATATACTCGAATATCTAAAGGACATTCAATTAATTATCCTATGACAATGGCATGTCAGAGCAATCATAATCACTTATATGGCATCATATAGAATAACACAATACTTAAAAACTACTACTCTTCATTTCATTTGCAAACATGATTTATGATGTCATCATTAAAACAATATTTACATTGTAAAAATTATCTTAGATGCTTACTACTCTTTACATAAAAGATCCACATAAAGTGAAAAATACATAAACACAACTACAACTCCTCATATGCCAACCAATAGACCTTTGAGCCATATCTTAATCCAAATTGTTCTTTTAGAGAATCTTAGGAACTAAGTCTCCTCTCTCGTACCTGAAAAACCACGTTACAATTTTGATGAGTTTTGCAAACTCAGTGAGCTAACCATCCTCGATATGCTCACTCATTCAGCACATCAATCGTATCAGATATAAACCAATTACACAATAGTCTTCATTTGAACAAATCATATAATCTTTTCAGAATAACATCATCATCTATCTCAGTTAATCATTTTATCAAAAGTTCACAAATGAGGCATACCACAATATCTTCACAATTTAAAAATATTTTCACAATCATATATGAGCAAATGCAGATGCATATGAGACTCCACTTTTGTTATTATTTATTGTAACTGAGCGCCTTTTAGATACAGATACAGTCCCATATAGGGCTCATTCAAATACAAAAATCTCGGAGCCAGGCTCTACATGCAGATTATAGATTTCTGAGCTTAAAGCTCTTTCAAACTGGCTACTCCGGTCACAACACCTTTATCTGATCATGCAATTAATGTAATGCATCAAATCACAGAAAATGCTATCAATAACATTTATTTATAATGTATGCACAGAATCTCATGTTCATTGGATCTCAGTTCGACGTTCAACTTTCGTTAACTATACAGATATTTTTCAAAATTTAGATGGAAACAAAACACTTCCAATACATTCCCAATAATCAATCTCCTCAGACTGTTAATGTCCGAAATTATTACAATCAAAATCAGATAATCAACAGTTCAATAATTGGGAAATAAACAGAGATAAGTCAATCATAATGAGAACATCTAGGTTACTTACAGTACACTCTAATATACGCTGTTGCCTGGATGGTCCGACAATGTCAGGATGATGGTGTTTGACTTGAGCATCTATATACACATACATTATACACATTACTACAGTGATCAAACAAATACATATTCAATTATGCACATATATATGTACAAAGTTCAATACATGCTTAATGACTTTTCTCAGATGTGTTTGCTTAATCTTTCAAACATTGTCACTTGAATATGTCTGGTTTATACTTAGGTTTACATCTCAAAATAACTTGATCATCTTAAGTTCATCAATCAATCATTCAACCAACTTATTCAACATCCAATTGGAATAAATTCATTTTTATACTACATCAAATCCATACCTAATTCATCCATACTGCAACCTATAATTCCATGGTTTTTATACTTCAAGAATAAGCATAAAAAACTTCCAAGTTTATGCAACATTTTTCCAGTACATATCATTAGTAATATCTCATTCATTTCATTCCAATTCAAGCATCATTCTCATACTACTAAGCATGCTATAAAGATCAAATGTTTATTTACTTAATAGAATTTCAATTCAACACAAAATAATAAGATAACCTATCACTCCAAGCTAGCAAAAATCAACACAACCTCAAGGTGAAAACAAGGTGATTTTCGAACAAGATCAAGGACAACAATCAACTGGTTTTCTTGAATTTTTTTGTGTAGGGTTAACATGTGAATTTTCTGTATCACTTTAAGCTATGTTTAGGTAAATTTTAGAGAAAAACTTCATGCAAATTTTCGGTGCTGAAGGAGAATGAAGGAACCAGTAGAAACTTTACTTACTCAAGATGCTACGTGTCAACTTCTAATCTCAACATTTGTCTTAAGGCATGGAAAATATGTATTAACCTAATAAGTTGCCACTAATGCACTCCATAAATTGTTATTTGTCATTAAATGATTACTCCACATTTCACTTAATTCTTGATCCACTTGTCACACAATATTTGGTTCATTTGTCAATTAATTACTAGTCCATCTGTTACTCATTTAACTATGCCAAATATCACACAATTATAGGCTTAGTAACCCTAATTTTTCATATATCAATTTATCATATCACTAGGAATTTGTCCTAGTCCAAATGTACATATTATTTCATCAATCTCCCAATTAATCACAATTAATTCCAAATTACCAATGGTAATCTAATCATACCAAAATTAAAGACATAATAATTCACATCATAGTCATTTAACATCATTCATACCCCGTGATATGTCAATTGAGTGCATATGTTAACTTGTAATGTGTGCAAATTATAATTCGTGTATAAATGCTAATTTTATGTATGTATATGCACTGCTTGATCTAGGGTTCTAACCCTAAGCATGTTCTGAAAACCGAATATTACATAATTGCATAATAAAGAGTTAATGTTTAAGATATCTTAGGGGGATTCATCACCTAGGTACTACTTATTTGATATCGTCTAATTGCAGTATTTTCTTTATCCTAGTTCATTATTGTGTTAACTTTAATTTAGTTTGTTTAGTTTAATTTTCAATTAAATTCACAACCTAATTTAACAGTTAGATAATAGAAAGAGGGTTAATAATAGTACTTACAATCTTTATGGGATCGATCTATACTTGCCAGTGCTAGCTACCGCTACACCGTGCAATTGCAGTTGAAACTTATAATTCTCATAAGCACTTAAACAATCAGTCAAGTTTTTGGCACCATTATCGGGGACTATACTATTAGAAAAGCCTAACTTTTATTAATCTAACCATTATTTCTATTTTTTATTTTTATTTACTTATTCTCATGTATCTATTTATTTATATTTTGAACTTCCTTATTTTGACTTTATGTTTGTGGCTTATTGTTAGGATTAAGATTCATCATTATAAATACAAACCATAATGAAAGGATGGAGAGGACAGTACTCTCATGGGAATTGTAACATGTGATCAAATATGGCTTTATCATAAACTTGGAACGAAAGGTTTCATGGCATATATGCAGAAGCACAATTGATATCAAGTCTTTTATAACATTTTGGGGGATAACCATTACAATCATGAATGTCAAGCAACAGCTATATGTGGGAGCATTCATATTGCATGTGAAACTGGCCTTAGAATATACCATATGAGAATACTTATAATTCATAGTGGAGCAACTCTTACATTGTTGTATGAAACGATTACTCTTCAACTGAATCTTTACAGCAACATAAGCAAGAAGAACATCTTATCTATCTATGAATGGAAGACCTTTCAAAAAGTGAAGCTAGCCATCCTAAATTCAGGGAGATATTTTATTCACTCGAATAAGTTGAGATGAATACAACATATTATTTAAGTTTATTAATGCCTTAGAGTGAAGAGGAGACAAAGTTTGACTTCATGAATGAAGTTGCAGTTTCAGTAAAGATAGTAAAAGTGATAATAGAGAAAATAGTTGAAGAAAAGGAGGAGGTAATTGTTGTTTTAGAAGAGAAAGAAGAACATATGATAGAAAAAATAAATGTTGAAGAAGAGGGGGAAACCTCTGTCCGAGAAGAGGAAGTGGAAGAGTGGACAAAGGTGATTGAGGAACAAAAAAAAGGGATAAGCTAGATAAGGAAAATATTGATGAATTATTAATATTCACCTTAAGTACATATGGTTTCCACTTCCCACAAGACAAACTGTTTGAGTGAATTGAAGATTCAAGGAGTTTTACCATTCCTTATTTTAATAGCAGTTTGTAATTGAAAAGGACGTTAATGGAGACAATTGGATTTATTAATTTGATATTTATGTCTTTATTATTATCTTACAACATGTAGCTTATTTATAAGCTACTAAACCAATATTTCAAGTCATGATATGTGTGTGTTGAATTTTGTGACAATTAGTAAACTTTTTTTAGAGTTCTAAAATTTTTTATGGTATACACGATCATATACATATTTGTGTATATGCCCATGTATACATAATTTTGATTTCAACATATTCACACGTTCACAGAGACCTATACAATCATGATACACACCTGTGTATGACTTACATGATTAGTCACAAGACCATGTACTTGGTCGTATATGTTTGTAAAAAGTCACACACCCATGTCCCTTCAAAATTCACAAATCTGTGACTTACACGGTCGGTTATATGACTGTGTAACTGATAGTTGTGCATTAGCGTGTGTTTTTCTAAAGTATTTAGCATGTCTTTCTTGCATAATATGTTATTATTGTTATGTTTTAGGATTTAGTTTGTATGTTTAGTTTAGTTTAATCTTCATTGTGTTCTTTTATATTTGATATTGATTTAGGGTAAGAATTGCTCAATTTGATGTAGGAAAGGAGGTTGGTCACATTTGCAACTAAGCTTGAGACCAAGAGAGGAGAAGAGCAGAGGAAGAATTATAACACAAGAACCCATGATCGTGGGTTTCATACCAATTCCCACGATCATAGGATGTTCAACCTAAGGATATACACAAGATTCACTTATTCTTTTAGGTTTTTATGACTATTTAAGGATAAAACCCCTATGGACGAAAAAGTTTCATGTGGGACTTGCCTCCTTGAGTAAAAACACAGATTTAAAGCTTTGGGAGAAGAAGAGATTCAAGGTTTTTCATTCATCATTGGGGAAAAAGCATACCAATGCCAGATTTTCCAGATTTGGGACAAGAAGAGGAGGAGTTTGATTCAATCAGTTTTCTTTCATTTTTCTCTTCTAGTATTTGTATGACGGATTATTTGATTGTTGGGGATGTTATGGACATTATGAGTAGCTTGTTTAATTATAGAGATTACTTTTCAACTTCTTATTAAACTTTTATTTTGTTGATTTGAATGAAAGATGTTTTTTATGAATGTTGAATATATATATAGCAATATATTGAGACATTGAGTTGGGTTATTTGTGTAGAATCATACAATGAGAGCTGGCATTCTATAGACTTACATTCATTAAATTAATTGATTAGTTAGAAGAGAGATCTCAGCTAACTTAATTGATCACCCATAGGATAATTTTATAACTAATTGAATTGGTGGATTGATTTTGTAGATTAAGAAATTCCTTAATCATTTCCATTTAGTTTGGTTAGGGACAATTGATTACACCTTGAGAGAGGGTAGTTAATACATTAGGAAATCTTAGGTGAAGCATAATTCAATTAAAAAAATATAAGAGAAACAAGACAGCGAAAAAATGATCTCTAATTGTGAAAATCTTGAATTCTAAGTTTCTACATTTTTGAGTTGTCATTTGTGTTTTGTTAAGTTGTTTAAGTTAATTTAATTTTTTCAGATTATTTCCACTAAAATTTGGTTCTTAAAAAAAGATTAATCTGAATTAAGTGGTGTCTAAGCACAATCCCTATGGGATCGATATCTGTTTATTATTATAAGTCACGACCCATATACTTGTGATTTTGAGCACAAAACTAAGAGATTATTTCACAATCAATAAGTTTTTAGCGCTGTTGCTAGGGATTGTTTGTTTAACATCTTGTTTAGTTTAGATTACTTTGATTTAAGTTTTTGATACTTTTCCTTTTGTATTTATAGGTGCATGAACACAAGGAGCACGTGAAGATTGACAAAATTTAGCGACAGAGAGTTATCTGATATCATAAGATACAATCGAGAGTTAAGAAGAGCGAAGCATCGAGATATTATAGAAAGTAATGTGGTTGAAGAAGAAGAATAAGGAGGAGCTAAGAGGACACTGATGGATTTCATGAGGCCAGGATTCAGTCCTCAAGGATTTGCGAGGCCAATGATTCAAGCTAACAATTTTGAGATCAAGCTGGCACTCTTCAATATATTGCAAAATAGTTTGCAATTTTATGGGTTGTTCAACGAAGATCCTAATACCCACATTGCAAATTTTTTAGAGATTTGCACACCTTCTAGTTCAATTGAATGTTCGACGATACTGTGAAGTTGTGACTATTTTCTTTCACTTTGAAACATCAAGCAAAGGCATGGTATAACTTGCTTAGTTTGGGGCAGATCAATACCTAAGAGCAACTAGCCCAAGCATTCCTCGCAAAATATTTCCTGTTGACCAAGATGACAAGGATCATAAAGGAGATCACAAACTTTCAACAGAACGATTGGAAAGATTCAAAGAATTACAAAGAAGTTATCCCCACCATAACCTTCCGAGGGCGTTCCTATTGCAGACATTTTACAATGGTGTGAATCAGAGCATGAGAGGAACAATAAATGCAGTTGCTGGAGGTTCTTTGATGAGGAAGACTACTGATGCAGCTCATGACCTTCTGGAATAATTGGTAAACAACAGTTGCATGTGGTCAAGCAAGAGGAGTAGACAGGGGTAAAAGGAACAAAAAAGTTATGATCCCTATTGACTCTGTTACTACTTTCCAGGCACATATCACAGCTCTTACCAAGCAATTGAGCAACATGCAAGGAGCATCTTCGTCTACGGCCAAAGCTATGCAAGTACAGTGTGAGTTGTGTGGGAAAAACAACCATGGCTCAGCTGAATGTTTCTTGTTAGGAGCTAGTGGTACAGAACAGGTAAATGACATATGCTAGCCACAAAGAGGTAATAACCCTTACTCAAACACCTATAATCTGGGGTGGAAAAACCATACAAATTTTTCTTGGAGTACTAATAATATAGGTAGCCAAATAAGACTGCAAGGACCTCCTAGATTTCAACAAGATCAAATTGGATATATAGAGAGCAAAATCAACAAGTTGATGGACATTTTGGGCTCTAAACTGGCAATTCAAGAAGAGAACCAAAAGAGGATGTTTGCTAATTAGGAGGAAAGTCAAAAGATGATGGAAGCAAAGTTTGATCAGATTGTGAAGAACCATGCCTCATCCATTCACAACTTGGAGGTTCAGTTAGGTCAACTTACTAATGCTTTGTCTTTTAGAAGTGTCAGTAGTTTACCAAGCAATACTGAGTCAAACCTAAAGGAATGAATCATGGCCATCACTTGGACTTAAGAAAAGAAAATTGAACATGTGAAGGAAGACGAAGACAAGAGAGAAGGACAAGTAATTATAGAATACCTTCTAAGTGAGCTCATAATTGAGCTAATCAAGGAGCTTCAACCTGAAATTCCATACCTTATTCTAGCCTAGCAGAAGTCAAGTTCAAGTAAGGTAACGAGGAATTTTAAGGAGGCTGAATCAAACAAGGTTGAGGAAATAACGAATCAACTACAAACAAGGCTGGCGTTAAAGGAACCAGTCAAGAAGAAGGTGAAAGAGCACATAGCAGAAGGAAACCCTAACATAGCATAGAATAAAGAAGACCTAGGGGATTTTTTCATTCCTTGAAGTATCAATGGAGTCAACATGGCCAGAGTATTCGTGGATTTAGGAGCAAGTATCAACATGATGCCCTACACATTAGTTAGAAGTTGGGGTTAGGAGAGTTAGAGCCCATAAAGTATTAGTGAAAATGATTAACAGAATAGTTCACTAACCAAAGGGGATTATTAGGAACGTGCAAGTACAAATTGATAAATTCATCTGCCCCACAGGTTTCTATATACTAGATATTAGAGAAGATGTAGAAACCCTTATGGTCCTTGGATGAATGTTCCTGACTACTTCTCGCTCAATAATTGATGTTGATGGGGATGAACTAACTCTGAGGATAGTGGGAAGAGATTGAGGATCCTAGGAATGCATTCAAAAAGAAATGATCGTGTAGGAGAAGGCAAAGGAAGGAGAACCACAAGGAAGGTGGAATCCATAATAGGGTAGCTCATGTGCAGATTTTGAGACCAGTGAATGCACTACCACTGCGCCGTTCATTTGAACCACCTTAAGCATAAGGAGAGTGTCGAGTTACTGACGTTAAAAGAAAGCGCTACATGGGAGGCAACCCATAGAATTTTAGTTTCCTCTGATTATTTCTGGTATACTTGTTTGTTTGATTTATTTAGTTATGATTATGTTTGATTTGAATTTGCTTGGTATTTATTTGGATTTTGTTTGAGTTTTCACTTGTTTTCCCTACAAATTTCTTATTGGTTAGAAGATTTGGAGGTGTTTGTAGGTTGCGGGACTATAGAGAATGCATGTTAAGCTTGGAAAAGGATTAAGAAGTTGAAAATTTGGAGTAACCCATAACTGTGGGAATTGGTAAGTTTCCCACGACCGTGGGAAGACTCTTCAGAAATGATGGTGATTCCTACGACTATGGGAATCTCTCCAGAAAGTTTCTGGAGAGTTAACCCACGATCTTGGGAATGATGGGGATTCCCACGATCGTGGGAAGGCCCATCTGAGGAAATATTAAATTTCCCTCTCTTCTTCTTCTTTCTTCATTCTTCAAAATTTTCACAATCTCTCTCTCTAAAATCACGAAACCCACTCTCTCAACTTTTCTAATCCTTCATCTTACACTCAAAACTTGGCATTCACTTCACTTCTTCCATCAATCTTTCAATCCTTTACACTTATTGTACATTAATCACTCAAGAATCAAAGGATTTGGTGAGATTTTTTCTTTTTCTCTCTAAAAAATGAACTCATCTCTCTCTTCTTTGTTTTTCCAGATTTTTATCTTCCAATGGCTCCGAAGAAGATGGCAGCCTAGAAATCGACCGATTAGCTACACTTTTAAGTCTCTAACAAAGGTAAACTAGATATGGCGGCAACTTGTCGTGCCTCATTCCTGATTTTTTCGGAAGACGAAGGTATACGATTTTGTGACTTTATAGATAGAGAATTAATTACTACTAGATATTTTGACTTTGAACTATTAGAAACTATAGGAGTGAGGCCTAATGTTGAGCGATTGGCTATGAACATTGGTTGGGGAAGGTTCATTCATTATGATGTGCCAATTTATCCTATGATGACTGTCGAATTTTTCACCACCGTGCGTCACAATCCTAAAATGGATACATTCTGGTTTAGGATAGGTGGTGATGTTTATAAACTTAACTATAATGTCATTCGTGCACTTTTTGATTTATCGAGCACAAAAATTTTAGATGATCACGATGACTTTGATTTGGATAATTACTAGAAAATTCTAACAGGTGAAAACCAATTTTGTCTCTAGAAATGCACCAAATACTTTAATTCGTAGGACTGAGCATTTACTTCTTCATAACTTTATGTGTTTAACGGTTTTTAATAAAACTTAAGTTCTTGACTAAAGAACTTTTATTCCTTTAGTGCATGGATCAAAAAATCAAAATAAATACACCTTATCAGATTTTGCGATCAATTTTAAGTTGTGTTAATAAGAAGAGCTCTTATTTTGGCATGTCATACATTGTTACTGCTTTGGCTTTGTTTTACAACCTTGATGTGGATAGTGTGTGTATTGCTAGGTATGATGTTTTTAATGTTTCTTATTTGAGACACTCTGAAATTTTGGAGCCCCATTCTATAGAGCCCCAAAATCCTCAGACGTATACAGTTGTTAAAAATAAGAAGGGCAACGAGGTGGCCACTTCCTGACTATCCACATCTCAAGCACCTCAGGAGTGATAAGAAGAAGCAGTGGAAGAGGAATCAACTGTAGCAGCAAAGGTAAACAAATTCTAGCAAATCCTCGACCAGATGGCCTCTAATCATCAACAAATGATGGTGCAAATAAATGAGCTTGGTAGCTAGATGAGACAAGTGCATAAGGAGCAACAATATATGAAGAAGAAATTTTTCAAGTTCATCCAGAGGAATAATATTGAAGTCCCTTCATCAACACTGTTACCACCACAATCTCCATTAGCCTTCGTACCTTGAACTTTTTACATTGTTTTAATTACTTTATTAGTTGTTATGTCTTTTGTTTGGTTTGATGTCTTTTTAGTTTGGTTTGATTTCTTTTGTTTGGTTTGATGTCATTTTACATTATTTTGTGGTTACCTTGTCACATTGAGGACAATATGTTCTTCAAGTATTGGGAGGTGACACTTGCTTTATCAATTGCATTGTTTTAGTCATTATTTGCATTTTGTTAATTAGGATGCATGTTTTATGTATATTATGTTGTTTTATGTTAAACAATAGAACCACATTTGAATCATTTTGATTCGTTCTACCATGAGATTTTGTCATGCTAGTTGGAATTAAATTGAATGCATGCTTAAACTTGGAGTAGGCTACTTGAGTAGAGAGTGAACTATGTCGAGTGATGAAAAGTAGTTAGTTACATAAGCTTACTCATAATTTGACACTTGAGCAATGAGGTAGTGTAGAGATGCATTGTAGCACCCCACTCCCGCTGGACCCAAACCCGACATCGATGGTGATATCCGAGTCCGTGCCCCTCGAGGTGGCGTGCTAAAGCACTCAATCAATTTATAATCGGTATAAAT
>JAOQML010000008.1:27864029-27875649 GCA_027568935.1 Erythroxylum urbanii
ATTATTTTAATTTTTAAAATATTTTTGTAATTTGTTAAAGAATGATTTTCTAATTAATTGAGAAATTAATCTCTAAATAAATAATGTAAATAACCTTTTGAATTAAAGTAAACAGTATTTTATTTAATTTTAAAAGTGGTTTTCTTTATAGTTTTCGAATTAAGGAAATTTTCTTTCTAATGAGATTGGGAATAACTTTCTATTTGGATTAGAATTTTTTATTTGTTAAATTTTGAAAAGAGAAATTTTCTAAATTATTATAATTAAGAAGTATAATTTTACGAATATTATTTTTAATTAATTTTGTTAAAGGAGTTAATTTAATGTAACTAGAAAATAATTTTCAAATTCAATTGAAACTATTTCCAATTATCTTGAATAAGAATTTAATTAATTTAGGAATCAATGAGTTTACCCTTATTGAATTATCTAAAGAGTTGGGAATATTATTTAAAATGATGAAGATCGATAACTAGAATTATACAAAGCTTGATATTTTATGCATATAATTTGATTATGAATGAATAAGTCACATGCTTTATTTATATGTTTGATTTATATATTAGATGCTTGTTCAATTGTATGTTTTGTATGTATGATATTTTATATGCAATTGTATGTTTGATGAGACTAATAACATCAAATCTCTCATTACAATATTAAGTACATGTTAAAAACGTGATCTTTACCTTCTATTGTTATAATAATAAACCAGAGTAATTTCCCAAAAAAAAACTAGAGTTATAGTTATCATTAGGCTTATTGAGCAAACTCAAAGCCCCTTTAACCGTAATATGTTTAGTCTTATAATATTGGGTCTTACTTAATTAAATTTGTGTGATATAGATTAGTAAACTCATTATTATATGAATTTAGAGTTAGGGTTAGGAGGAATACATAAGATATGTTTTGGTAAGAGTTATCACCTAACGGATCTAGTAGTCACATAAGATGTGATTGATAAGGTATTTATTTACCTAATTTAAGTTTACTTAGTTTGTTGAGCAAACTCAAGATCAATTAAATTTGAATATGTTCTTAACTCACTAGAGAAATTAGAGTAATTGTTATGAATAATAGATAAGGCAATTATTTCAAATAAAATAGTAGGAGTAATAAATATATGATTAAAGTCCTGATCTTATTTAGTAGTCATCAATTACTTGCTTTTCTTATATTATGTTGTGTTCTAAGTGGAATATACCTTGTTTAGAAAAGTTGATACTAAACTATTAAACCAAATTTATTCGACATAGTTAAGTTTGAGAAGAGTCCTCAAAGTCAGATAGAAAAGTTCTATATTCATTATACATTTTTGTTATTAATTCTTATTGAGGACTTGGTAATAAAGCTTTAAGATATATCATATAGATGACAAAATGTAATGACATTTTGAGTTGACTAATATCTCATAAACTTTAATTGCATCATGTGAGATTTATGTCAACACCTTGATAGCAGATGCAAGAGGTTGCATAAAATAAAGTTGAAAGGTATACTACCTTGATAAAATTATTCCATTCAATTTAACCTTCTAAAAGCATAAATATAGAATACAATTGAAGCCTTTACTCTAATATGATAACAATTGTCATTAAAAGAAAATTGATTGTATGACTTTTCTTCCCAATACATGATATGATAGAAATCATAAATAAATCTAATTCATTATTTTAAATATTTGATACTAAATTTAGATTCAACATTATTACAATGTTCAAGGCTTAATAAGAAATAAACTTGTAAATTCAAAAGTGGTTGATCCAATGTTATAAATAGTTTATATGTATTGGATAAAGGGAGTCTTATACTTAACACAAGTGGCAAGAATATAATTCAAAGACTATCCTTTTATTCCATGTTGGTTAAATTAATATAATGAGAATTATAAAGTTATGTACAAAGATATATGTATCCTTTTTAATTATGAATCATATGAATCTTGTGAAACTTATGAAGCTGAAGAATAACCAAATCAACATTTTGGGAAAGATGACGATCATATTGAATTGTTAAATCTTTTATAAATGATATATGGTATGTAATAACAATTCATGAAAAGATAATACTTGTATTTCATTTAATTTACTAATGAATTTATATGATATAATCATACAAGTTAAATGAAATATTGATTTAAAAAATTTGAAAAGTTTAAATTATTTAAATTTAAGTGGAAATTAAGTATTGAGAATGCTAAAGCACTTCAATGAGATTGATGTAATGAGTTATAAATTTTTTTGTTATCTATAGGGAAATTCTTTAGTGAATATCTCCACAACTAAATTTCTTAAGAGTATGTACTTGTGTAAGTAGGAATATACAGTACGAGATATTGTATGATGTAATATTATTTCTTCTATAACTATGCCTAGTACAAAAACTTGCCTTTATAAGCTCGAATTAAATCATTTAACAAGATCTTATATTAGATATGGAATGATATGACTTTGACAGAGACCAAGTTAATGATTTTGGACATGATGCTTATTTGAAACATATATTATCCATTAGGTTTAAAACTAAATTAGATAATAGAAGGTTATGAGATATCCAAAATGTTAAATATGATCGTACATAAGAATAAAATGTTTGTTTCAATGTAAACTTACAGGAGAATGGTTCTTAAGACAAGTAATGGAAGTAAGAAGAAATTTGAAAGGTTCAAATCTCATAACAATAGATATAAATAAAACTAGTTCCTTTGTTGATACATTTATTGTATAATGAAAGGCTACAAGACATTGAAAGATTCACTTTCATGATAAATTCTAAAAGTTTGTTTGGACATGATTGTGAATTTATCATATTTATAAGAACGTCAGTTGGAGTATAGTTATCCTCTTTAATAGGAGTATATAGAGATATATTGCTCACAGAAAATAACAATTCATATTTTAAATTGTTGAATCTATGATTGTCCAAGAACAACTCTTATTAGATGTGAAAAAGGTAACAAGTTAATTATGGGAATTAGACTTATAAAGAGATGTGGAAGTTTTTTACCTATTCTAAGTCCAAATACATAAATAATGTCCTAAAGGTGTTTAGTATTTGAGTTATCTAATATTTGTGAAGTATTAAAGATATCAATTATTTTATATATGAGTTGATATTTGATTTTAAGGTAATATGGATATTAACTTGACAGATAAATCCTATAAAGTTTACTTGGAGCAATATTATTTTGAGAGGAAATGTTCCATCGTAGAATTAATTACTAATCAAGTTAAAATACATTTTTCATTTAGTAGAAATGATTATTTTGATCTTCAATGAATTGATTATTCAGACAATAATTTAATGTGGAACACTAGAGCCATTGGTATGTAAAAGAAGCTAAGGTCTCATTAAAGATCCAAGTATATGTTTAGGCAATTTCTCTTAATTATAATGATAATTAAGATGAAAGTTGTAAGATTTAAGCAAATGCTTATTATAGAGAATCTTGTAGAATTTTCTCACTAAATTACTTTTTCAGCAATATCATGATCCTTATATAGAGATATAGTATAAGATATTTAAATGATTGACTTAGTGCAAGTAGAAAATTGTTGGTTTATGCCTTATATCCAATCAGTTGGTTGTAGTTTATTTACATAATTATTTAAAGACATTCTTTGTCTTATATATTTAAATGTATATGATAAAGTCCATAGGATAAATATATATTATAGATAAAATTATGATAAGAATATAATTATGAGATTCATATTATATTTATATATTATCCCTAAATTATTCCTAGTTATCGTTCTATTATGATTGGACATTAAGAGAATGTAAAAAGCTTAGCTTAGAGAACAAATTCACTAAACTAACCCTGTATATGAATTCTATTTGGAACATTACTTATACATTTGTGAAAATTCTCATTGTGATGGTTATATAAATGATCCTTTGACTTGAGATCACCGAAGTATCTCATATAGGGATTGCTATATTTTGATACTATTTATGACCTATTTTATTCAAAGGTAGCTTATTCGGTAGTTGTTAGATATAGCAAGAACTATATGTAAATATTTTAAGTGATCAATATATGATTCATCACCTAAAGTAATTAGGGAGAATATTTCATTGTTCTCGATTATTATTGATTTGAGAAATCCTTGGCTAAGGTGGAATAAAATTTTGAAAATAGTTTTTAAATGTTATTAAATACTAATGGTGGAGAACTAATAAGATTGGACTCAATTAGAGTAGACATTAATTCTCTGCTCTATGTCTAGTAAGAACATTTTATGATCAAATGATTGAATTATATGAAAAAACTATGCACGAAAAGGTTATTCAAAATCAATTTGACATTTCAAAATATTTGGGTTGTCATAATGGACTACTAGATGCCAATCTTGACTAATGAATATAAATTAATTAATTAAAGAGCTAAAGATAAATTAAAGGAGTTTAATTTATCTAATCATAAATATGATTTAGGGTTATAATTTATATCTATTGTCTTTGAAAACCTAACGGGTCACATATAAAAATGAGTTGAAGAGAGAAAAGGGATTATAAACAAGTTGGACTTGATTATAAAATTTGAGAAACTTTATAATTAAATATGAGACATTTAATAAATAAAGGCTAATATGAGATATTAGATATTATTTAGGTCCATTTGGTATTTAATTAGAATTAATTAAAATTCTAATTGGAGTTTAACTGAAATTAGAATGTTAGTTGAATTAAATTACTATAAGGTACAAGACCTATTTTAAATTGGCTTAAGCTTCCAAAGAGGTAATACTTATTGTCTAATCATCTATACAACTGTAGATACTATGAGAGATCGGATACTTGTATGGCTACATTGGTTGAGATAAGTCAGTTTTAGAAATAATAAGAAAATGATCAATTTTCACAATAAAGTACGAAGTAAAATTCATGTTTCATTATGTCTTATGTATTAATCATGTTATAAATTTGAAGTAATCTTAGCTTTTGAAAAATTAAACGAAATAGTTTTGCAATTATTTTGGTACACACGAGATCGAATTCTGCCCCAATTTTCAGACAATCATAAGTCTATGTCTTTTTAAAATCATATCTAAGTCTGAAAATAAGGCTCCGATGAAATTTTGTCAAACACATTCTAGATATTAGTCGTAATAGATGGTAGTACTTAGGCATTTTCAGGACAAAACAAGATGTGACAACGACATAGAATAGAAGGAAGGACTACAATATCTGGTGTGAGCTTGCAATTGATTTAACTTTTGGTCAATATCAAGTAACATAAATATAATTATATATTTATGGACAATAATAAGTTCATCGGAATGTCCTTATGACCTCGTCAACATATCATGTTATTTGAAACATGTATGATTGTTGATTCCTTGTCTAAACAGTATGATGGTTGAAGGACCTGTTTAGATTATGATTATAAACACCGAGTCACCAACACTGATTTAATCTGGGATGGAGTTAAGTAAACTATGGATTGTCCATAATTGATGATTGCATTGTCACCTGACTTATCTCAAATAGCTACCACAAACAAAATTTTAATATTAGATAGCGTGGCAAGCAAATCCAATTTAGTGAATCATTATGACATACTTTGTTAAAATAGTAAACGAATGAGAAAATGCATTAGTTAATAATTTTCCTAAAATTCTAGTTTGATTCATATTTTAAGAGGGTTGTCTCATTTTTATTGTCGAGTTTTGTGATAAATCTTTGACTATCGAGTCCCAAACAAACATCCCTATGTGCACAACATCTCAAGAAATTAAAAAAATGTAAAAAGAAAGCATAGATTCAAAATGTCTATAATATGTGTTAATCTGGAGGTTATTTAAGACTCCCCTACCTAAGCGAATGCACATTTGACCTTAGATATAGGCCGTTATGGCAATTTGCACCATTATTCAATGGGGACAGTTAAATCTAGGGCGTAATTCTATCACAATCTTAATTTGTATTTATTCCCATGTAATTATGTATAATTAATTGTACGCTCATAGTTCTGCAATCATTTTCAATTTATGGGCCGAACTATGTCTTTCAACATAAGCCCACCACCAAAACACTCCCTTAGGCTTCCTCATTATCTGTGAGACTTAATAGGAAATGATTGATTAATTCAATTGTACATTTAATATCCAACCCACTAAACTCTCCACCTCTCTTTTGTACTTTTGTCCAAGCGAGGAAGCTCAGGAGTTGCACATATCTCCACCCCTCAGCCGTTTGATAAACCTCCTGATCAACGGTTGATGAGCCATGTGGCATACTGCAAGGCTTTGTTTTAGCTCTGTGTCCAGCTCCTATCATGGTTTTTTTTTTGGGAGGGTTTTCTTACAAGAAGAGAATTGAGAAAGTTAATAAAAGCACCATAAAACCACCCATCTATCAAGCTCATTCCATCACCTAAATTACCCATTTCTCGTCCTTCTCTGGTTTTCCTTCTTATGGAGGAATTAGGAGGAGGAAGTCGGAGATTCGGGTGTGGAAGTATGCTGCAAAACCACCTTGTCACATGTCGACCAACTCCACCATTAACAGCGATAGATAGGTTTTTGTGGGGTCAAAAGCAAAGCATACAGCATCCTGCTCAGAATTATGATAGAAACAAAGGCACATATGTGTCACCAAATCACCAGTTGTTTGGTCTTGTTTCAAACATTAGTGCAATAGGAGGGGTTTCGTGTTCAAGTTTTATGCAAGAGACAACTTTGGTTGATGATATACTGATTGACGGTGACATCCTCAATTGCACGTTCGAGGGACATCCTAACTTGGGCTTGAACGAAGACCATAATCTTGAAGAGAATGGTTCTAAAGGAATTGGAAAGAAAGCCAAAAAAGGTTCTTGCGGAGCTTTGATCAAAGGGCAATGGTCAGAGGAAGAAGACAGGTAAAAAGAAGAAAGTTCATTTCATTTTATTTCAGTCTGTTATATCATTTTCTTTGTGGATAGCACTACATACCATCGATTAAATTCCACAGAGAACGTATTCTGATGGTGTATCTTGTTCATGAAGTAAACTAGTTAAGTTGGTTAAGCAATTCGGGGTAAGGAAATGGGCACAAATAGCTGAAAAGTTGGCTGGTAGGGCTGGAAAGCAATGTCGAGAGAGATGGCACAATCACTTACGGCCTGATATCAAGGTGCTATTTTTCTTTCAATTTCTTAAAAGTATTTCTGCGATCACACTCCATTTTTGTGACATTACCCTTGGTTCTTGTTTTCTTTACTCAAACTCGTTTCACGAGATTCATCCATCTAATATGTCTTACTGGAAAGATGCGATGTTCCTTGTTTCATTACCAAATCAATCCCAAAGATGGAATTAAGATTGTCAAGAATCTAGGTGATATATTAATCATCTGCTTGCTTGCTCTCATTCTTTATTAAGGTAAAAAAAAAAAAAACTAGGGTTCCTTTTTTTTTTTCCTTTGGGTTTCATAATCCATCCATTATACACTAGTTTACCACGTAAATAGCAATTCTTCAGACAAGAATATTGACTATTTTATAGTTAGAGGGCTCAAAACAAGTTCTTTAATTTTGAGCTCCAGCATGGTTTTTTTTTTTTTAATTTTTAGAAGTAAAAATCTGAGTCAATGCTAAGTGAAGAAACTACACGTCATTTGAGTTGAAGTTACTGTCCAACATGCAAACCTTAGTTCTTTTTTCTTTTTCTTTTCTGCATCTCCTTGCTCACTTTCTTTTCGGAATTGACCACTTCTCATGTAGCTTACTAGGTCATTTTACCTCACCGTTATCATTAAACACTAGACATAGCGTTTAGATTTCATGAAAATAAAACAGTGGACATGAAATGAGATGTTATGCAAATAAAAATGCCGTCTTTTTTATCTTAATTTTGAACTTTCTAAAATAAAATAATCTAATTTGAATGTGGGTATAAATGATCGGTCATTTTGATACAAGCAGACATAAAAGTAGTTAGTATCCATGCTTTAATGTGGTACCATATATAAGTTCTAATGTCATTCAAGGCCTTCTTGGAGCCGTCATGTGCAAAATTAATTGTTGGAATTGTCTTTCGAAATCCTTGTAATGGGAAAATAAGAAGCCCTTCTTGATCTTGTTGTTACATAAATTTGTCGCAGAAAGAAGGGTGGAGCGAAGAAGAGGAGAGAATACTCGTTGAAGCTCATGCAAAAGTTGGGAACCGATGGGCGGAGATCGCTAAACTCATTCCTGGAAGGACTGAAAATGCTATAAAGAACCACTGGAATGCTACGAAAAGAAGGCAGAATTCAAGGAGAAAACACAAGCAACCCGAGAAACAAAGTGGAAAGCCACAGTCATCGATACTTGAGAACTACATTAGAAGCAAAAACCTAGTAACTTCAGCTACCCCAACTCACAGCACCACTACAGCCACCTACACTCCGTCCAACTCTTCAGTATCAGAAGATCCATCTACGCAACTCAATTACTTTCTCCCCGATTTATTGGAATCTGCGGGCATCGATGACTCTCCCACATTAATCACTGAAACTTGTGACGATGAACTTCTCTTCATGCAAAATTTCTTCTCCAACAGGTTAAATGAGTCACCTTTTGATAAATCTGTCAACAATCCAGAGCTAATGGAGACCTCCGGTATTGTCTCCCTTGGTTTATGCCAAAAGAGCGCTGACCGGCAGCTACTAGCTAATGCAAATTCAAATTCAAGTGATCGTGGCTTGTTTCCTCTCAATTTGGACACAAAGTTGTGCACTGATGAACTGATACCCACAAGCCACCACCTGTATTCTGATCTCTACATGTCATACCTCTTGAATGGATCAAGTTCATTTGCATCTCCCTTGGAAAATGGATACTTTAGCACAAACATGATGAGTTTCACAAGGGATAATCAACAGTCTTCAACTGGAAACAAAGAGATGGATTTGATAGAGATGATATCTTCTTCTCATTTGCCTTGAGATAGCAACAGGAGTGGCTAATAACTTTTGTTAGCTTTATTGTCAAGTTGTTTCGTTTCGTTTCTCTTTTAGAACAATTTGGATTCAATAAAGCGTTCTTGGTGCTTGAAGTTAAGAACTATCCTAGTTCTACTTGGGGACTTCTGATGGGTCGTTTCTAGGGAATGTTATGAAGAGTGGTTACTGAAAACAGTTTGAGTACTGTCATGCTCATAAGTTTTATAGACAATTGTCATCTGTTTTCTGTTTATTGTTGGGTATGGAATTAAGGATGATCTTCAAGATCATTTTTATTCGTAGACAGATCTTTGTTTCCCTTTTGTCTTCTTCTTTTCCTTTCTCAACGACTTCTAATTCTTCGACAGTTGTGTTGACACTTGGTACTGTTTTATTCAAGGACAATCCGACAAAATGTTTGTATACAAAGAAAACGATACTGTTGCTAATTAATCTGTACGAGAAAAATAAAACTATAATTAATATAACAGTAAGGTAAATTAATAGTTTGAAAAATCTTCTTCCATTAGTAAATTTTTCAATAATGAAGAACAAAAATATATATACTAATATAAAACTTATTTTGGGTTACTTCTAATTAATGAATTCGGATATTCACTAATTACAATACATTTTCGTTACAGAGGTTTAAGCTGATAATGTATCTAATGTATCTACAAAGCAAAAGAAAACTCTATGTTTTTAGAGAAAGATTGACAGAGAGTGTTTAACTTACTTGGTGTTTATCTTCTTATATAGCGAAAGAAAAATGTTTTAGTCTTTTAATAAAGTTAAATTTTAAATCATAATTAAAGTCTAGATTTAATCACATAATTGTAATTTAACCTTAATAAATTAAATTATCTTATATTTGCTTCCTAATATTTCTTAAATTTTATAATTAAGTTCCACTTAGTCTAAATTGAGTTTCCTGTTTACCTTCTCTAGATGTGTGACCACTTATAGTTTTTATGCTATCAAAACATATTTCTGATGATGAATTTACTTTTAGTGACGTTAAAAGTTCTATTATAATGGAATTAAACAATATGTGAAAGATCAAATTCAATATAAGGAAGGAAAAAAAGAGCTAATGAACTAATTGAATCAACAAGTAAAAAAATGATAAAAAAGAGCAAACTGGAGCATATATAAAATTCAAGAGAGGTTAAAGAAAATTCAAGTGGAGAATTAAGAATAAGGAAGAATAAAGTCAATTTACATGTAACAACTATTGTAATCTTTTCTGTAATATTATCTTAGTAATTTCAACAAATTATTGGTTATAATTGGACGACCATTTAAAAATAAAACATGACATATATATAAATCTTTTTATATTTAAGAGAAGGTTTATTTTGATATTTAAAGAACAAAGTTTTAATCTTCAAATAAAATTATGAGAACTCTTAAAATAATTTTAAATCAAAAGCTTATTAAAAGGGTGTGTTTTTTTCTTTGAAATGGTGTGACACTGAAAGTTTTTAACTTGATTTTGTAGGGATTCAATTAGCCTAGGAGTTTGAATATGCTACATAAATAAAGTGTTTAAAAGTTACATAGTAATTGGATTACAATTGTTTAGAAATTTGTTATTGGTATAAGATTTGAACCTATGACATTGGGTTTTGGAGACCCATGTTTTACCAAACTAAACTAAGAGCGCCTGCCATTGGTTAGTCAAAGTATTATAATTAATTAGTTTACAATTGTTTTTAAAATTTATCAAAAGGGTGATTTCTATTCAACTAGTTGATAATTGTTTAGTGGGCGAATGATTACCTAAAGACATATGAACGATTTGTTGATCATGCCTAGAAAATAGCCAATTTAACAACTAATTGTATACTTAACTACTATTTGAATTAATTTTTTGGTATAAATAAACTACAATTGAATTGTGCAAAGAACCATTGACAAACTACAAAGTTTTTAAGAGTCTTAACAGGTTAAAAAGAATTTAAATGAAAGTATGTTGCATAGCATATATTGTGTGTTAGTTCATTAGCATGTGAGCAAGAAAAGAAATTTTATAAGAATGTGCCACTATACCAATTACATAAACTATTAGAGAAACACAATATGAGGGTTTCTCTTGACCTTGAACAAGATTTATAAAGGATTATTTTTCACCTGTAGTAAAGTAAGACAATTGTAATGATATCTCTTCACTTGTGATTAAGAAAAAATTGTACAGAGAGCTCCTTTTTACCAGTGACAAAGAAAAAATTATATCAAGGTTCTTCTTCATCTATTCAAGGAAAAAGACAGTAAATTCTAAAGTGGAGATTCAAAAATGGACCTAAGGTCAAGGTTATTTAAATGACCCACTAAGATTGATTTTGTCTTTATTTCTCTCCTCTATTTTATTATTATTGTATTTATTTTTTAACTCTTATATGAATGTGTTATATGTAACATCTCGTTCCTATATTAAGGGTTCGAGTCAGGAATACCATAAATGAGAAATAAAAGTGAGAGAAACAAAAATGCATTTCATGCTCATGCATAATATAGCATGCACATACGTGAATTTGATCATTGCACACATTACAATAATTTGTTCATGCACTCTGTTATGGTCGAGTCGGTCGTGTTGGGCCCGAGCCCATTCGTAATGACCCACAGGTCGATCGATCCAATCTCCAAAGATCAGTCTTATACCTATCGGCTATTCCAGGCCCAGGATCATTCCGCATTCTCCTTG
>JAOQML010000008.1:27887565-27901875 GCA_027568935.1 Erythroxylum urbanii
TAATCCACTCTAGATGCTGCCATATGTCACCAATTAATCAGTCCATATGTCTCCTAATTATTAGTCCACTTGTCACACAATAATTGATCCATTTGTCATTTAATTACTAGTCCATTTGTCACCAATTAACTATGCAAATGTCACTCAATTTTAGGCTTAATCATCCAAATTTTTCATGTATCAATTTATCCTACCATTTGACATTTTTCCTAGTCCAAATGTACCTCAAATTCACCAAAAATTTTGAAATAATGCTAATGATCTCCAAATAAAATTTTAACGCAAATAACTCACAATTCACATTTTAATCGTATTTATAAATCAATTATACCCGAAAAATATCAATGAATGCATGTACAATCATATTCATGTGCAAAAATGTGCATGTCATATTTAACTAAAGCATGATGTGCATTTCCTAATTTCTCAATACTTTCTTATAAATCGCAATTTTAGCCTTAACATGGGTAACGGGATGTTACAATTTGAGTGTTGAGTATGCATTTAGGGTTTAATTATGTTAGTTTAAGTGTTTTAGTGTTTTTATGGGATAAATCAAGTTTTTGAGCTTAAATGTTATATTTTTGAGGTACCGTGATGCGCTTTTTAGTGTTTTAGGGTAAACGGTGAAGAACGAAGAAGATTCAAAGATTTTTGGGCCAAAGACATAGCCCACGATGGTGACATAGCAGGCCACAATCGTGACAGAGAAGGACGAGCCAGCAGTAGCCAGGCCATAATTATGCACATGGGCACGATCGTGACAGAAAGCCTCCAAGTCAAGCCACGATTGTGCACATTAGGCCACGATCATGATAGAAAGGTTAAAGCACTGTCCACGTTCGTGGCCTACGTCAGGCTGACAGAAAAACTCAAGTTTTGCAAGATTGTTTGGACCATTTGACCCGATTTTGACCTGGAGCCTAAAAACTATAAATAGAATATTACAAGTTAGAGGTAGCAGTCTTTGGAGAGTCTAGAGAGTCATGCAAGAGAGCTAGATTAAGCCAATTCTGAGAGAACCTAGAGAGAAATCAAGAGATTGAGGAAGGAGATAAAGGAAGAGAAACACGGAGAAGAGCTTGACATGACGTACTTCCCAGAACAGGTAGTTTCCCATTGTTGCTGCCTTCCAACTCCGTTCTTGACGTATTTTCCATTTATTTCAGTTTTATTCATGCATAGGATTGAAAAAGGTGTTGAGAATCGTTTATGTTGAATGTTGAGTTTATGTTTATACTCACATTTGGATCTTGATTTTTTAGATTAATAAAAATCGATTGATTGTGTTTTTATTGATTGAATTGTGATTTTAATTCTGTTCTTAATAACTTGGCAATAAACTAAGAGGGTGAGTCAGGTAAAAATAATCAATTTGGGCTAACGAGAGTTAGGTGAATTGATAGGTTAAGAATTGAATCAAACCAGCAAAATTATGTAACAAGAGATCAAGCATAGGCTCCCTGTAAGTTAATAGACAACTTAGAACTAATTTAAGTTTTAGGTCAATTGTGAATCAAAAGATCACAACTTCATAATTTAAATTAGGGATCATCAATTAGGGTTAAGAATTATAACTCGAGAGAGAGTAATTCACCTTAGGACTGTCTAAACCTGTTAAGTCAGTGAATGCATAATTGGTTAGGTTTCCATTAATTTCAAATCAAGATCCCCTTTCTCTCACTTCGTGATTTCTGGGTTAATTTCAGATTGGGTTGTGTAATTGCTATTTTATTACACTTTGGAACTTTAATTTCTCATCATTAATTGTTGATTGATTTAATTTCCACATTAGTTTTTTTTTAGAATTATTGTAGTTTAGGACGACCTTAGATTTTAGGACTAGATTAGGCTTCCTCGTAGGATCGACGCCTTAGGTACTACGTGAACAACCCATACGCTTGCAGAATTTACCAAGGTTATAAATAGTAAAACTTAGCATGTATAACCTTGCGAACAAGTTTTTGGCGCCGTTGCCGGGGAAGGTAATTTACTTCTATAGTTTAAGGTGTTTGGTTTGTTATAATTTTTGGTTTTAGTTTGTTAGATTATTTTAGGAATCGTGCTCTTGTATGAACATAAAAGTCACGAGGGGTTCGAGTCGTACAGTGGAGGTGATAGATTTAGACATAACACGATTAGAATGTACCCTTAGGGAAGCTCTGCGAGAAGAAGAAGAACAAGAGTTAGGAAAATCACAAATGGCCGAGGAATTTTAGAGAAACATAGACCAAGGAGCAACTCAAGGACAGCATCAACGAACCCTCATGGACTTTATAAGGCTGGGGTTCAACCCATCTAACCAAGGAGTGGCCAGGCCGTCAGTTCAAGCAGCCTCGTTCAAAATCAAGCCAGCCCTCTTGAACATGCTTTAGTAGAACGTCCAATTTTACGAATTAGTGAATGAGGATCCAAACGCACATATTGTAAATTTTCTTGAGATCTATGATACTTTCTGGTATCACCAGATGTCAGAAGATGTTGTTAGGATTAGATTGTTTCCTTTCACACTTAGGGATAGAGCGAAGGCTTGGTATCACTCATTGAGCCCTGCTAACATTACGACATGGGAGTAGCTCATGCGTGCTGTTCTAGATAAACACTTCATGTTAATAAAGACCACTAAGATAATAAAGGAAATTACTAATTTCCAATAAGGTGACGGGGAGTCAATTTATGAAGTGTGGGAGCAATACAAGGACTTGCAGAGGAGGTGCCCACACCACAACCTACCAAAGGAATTCCTTCTGCAGACGTTTTACAATGGAGTTAACCTACCTACTAGAGGCACCATTGATGCAGCTTCAGGAGAATCTTTGATGCGAAAGATGATCGATGAAGCAGAGGAATTGATCAAGAAGATGGCCAGTAATAGTTGCCTATGGATGAGTGAGCAAATTCGGCAGCCTATGAAGTTTAGAGAGCAAAAGGGAATCAACGTGGTCGATTAGATGACGAAGATGCAAACAAAGATTGACAATTTGACGCGACAATTAAGTAACATAAAGGCATCGTCCTCAGCTAAAGTTAAAGCCGTATAATTGAAGAGTGAGCTTTATGGTCAGACTGACCATGATATTGTAGACTACTACTTGATGAGAGGGGACAACAAGGAGCAAATGAACTGCATGGGGGCACAATATGGACGAGGAGGGGGAAACAATCCCTACTCCAACACTTATAACCCCGAGTGGAAGAATCACCCCGAACAATAATAATAGAGGGCAATTCAGGCGTCGAGGGCAATCGAGCTTTTAGTAGGATAAAACAAGCTCGACGGAGTCAAAGTTGGACAAAATTTTGGACCAGATCATAGGCATGCAGGAAGCTCATATGAGGCTCGAGAGAAAATTTGAGCAAGTAACTATGAATTATGCTTGGTCCATACACAATTTAGAAGTCCAAGTGGGACAACTTACGAAGGCAATGTCTACTCGGCATGTTGGAACTCTTCCAAGCAACACCGAGTCAAACCCAAAGCAGCGTATCATGGTTATAAATCATACTTAGGATGAGGAACTAGAAAAGGTAGAAGATAGAGGAAAAGGTCAAGTAGTTGAAGAAGACCTTTCGATTGAGCCAGTGATGGAGTCAATTCAAGTAACTCGTGGGTATTTCCATTCCCTATTATGCAGCAGCGAGAGTTATATGCAAAGAGGAAAATAGAAAAATTATTAGAAATTAAGCATAACAAGATCAAGGAAGTGACGGAACAAGTACAGTCGAAGCTCAAACAATAGGAGTTCGTCAACAAGAAGGTTAAGGAGCAACCACTAGAAGAAAACCCCAATATAGCTATGAAGAAAGATGACCCAGGGGACTTTTTCATCCCCTATAGTATCAACAACATTATTATAGACAGGGCATTCATAGACTTAGACGCAAGCATAAATATGATGTCCTATACTTTCAGTCTAAAATTAGGGTTAAAAGAGTTAGTGCCCACCAAATTTTTGGTTAAAACGGCCGATAGAACGTCGCATTGACCGATGGGAATCATAGAAGAAATGCCAGTAAAGGTCAGTAAATTTCTCTTTCCCATAGACTTCTATATTTTGGACATCAACGAAGATGAGGACACTCTGATAATTCTTAGGTGACCGTTCTTGGCCATTGCGTGCTCAATTATTGATGTTGATGGGGGCGAGTTAACTCTGCGACTAGGGAAGGAGCATAAAACCTTCAAGGTGACCATTACAGAATATGGAGCTCCTTCACCTCCAGTGGATCTTAAAGAAACTGATCCTTGAGGTGAATGGGAGGACATAGAGGATCCTGCAAATGCTTTCTAAAAGAAGCGTTCGCGAAGGAGAAGGCGAAGTAAAGAAAATTGCAAGGACGGTGGTAATTGCAGTATGGTAGCTAAGGTACAGACTCTGAGATTAATGATGACGCTACCATCAAACCATTCATTCCAACTACCGTGAGCTTAAAGGAGCGTTGAACTACTAACGTAAAAAGAGCGTTGTATGGGAGTTAACCTATGGAAAAAAATTAGTTTCGTTGTTTAATTTTATTAGAACAGTTGAATTTCATAGTTAGGTTTATTTTTGGTTTTGTTGAATAAAAGTGGAAAAAGAATAGGATTTCAGAATCACAAGAAGATTGTGCAAAAATAAAGAGAGAAGTGAAAGAGAAAAGAATTGGGAAAGAACAAACTGGAAGGACATTAAAGTTAGGGTACAGCTGCTGGCCACGACCGTGGCTTAGCAGGCCGTGATCGTGGCCTACGATGGAGCGTGCAGTTGATGGCCTGTGACTATATAGAAACAGGATAGGCGTGAATTTTTAATGGAATTTTTACTATTTTACCCTTTTACCACCTATATATTCAGTTCTTACTTCTTTTTCACTTTCACTTTCATTTACATTTTATCTCTCTGGAATTCAAGCGTCCAAACACTCTCACCTCTTACTAGAAATTTGAACCTTCTAAAATTCTTCCACACTCTGATCATGCCACGCATTAAGAAATTAGCTCGACGAGAACCTTATGGAAGACAACAAGTTGCGTGATAGGGGGTAAGGAACCGAGCTGTAGACTTCAGAGCACTATTTCCCATTTATACTAAGGAGGAAGGTATTCGTTTTCGATCCCTTTGTTCTAGGCAAATTTCAGTTCCTAAATACTTTGATGTCGACACATTAGATAGGCTAGAATTATGTGAGCAGGTACAGAACTTGGCCGAGAGAATCTAGTGGGGCCAGTTCATTCAGTTCCAATTCCCCTTTTATGGGGAACTTACACTGGAATTCTTTACTACCTTGACCTTTGACCCTAAGAATACTAAAGAATTGTGGTATAGATTGGGAGTACGAGCATATGAACTGAATGTTGAAATTATGTGTTAGATATGTGGATTCCCCGAATCTACCATCATTGATCAACATGATGACTTTTTTCCTTCCCAATACTAGCATGAGCTAACTGGAATTGAGCAATTCCACGATAAGAATGCACACAATAACATTATCTAGTCCCATGAACACTTGCTACCACACAAATTTATGTGACAGCTGATTTTTGACAAGTCGAAAACCAGCAAGTGTTCTACCAAGGAACTTTTATATTATGGTGCATAGACTATAGTATTCCAGTATGCACATCCACGTATGTGCTGAATGCCATTGCTGAGACTCCGCATAAGTGAAGCAACCATCTTAGAATGGGATACATAGTGTCTGCCATTGTAGAACATTTTTATGTGGAACGGAGGGGGTTAATAGTTCACCTCTCTCACTTCCTCAACCATCATCATTTATTTCAGGCAGAGATCATCTATTCCACAAATATGAGTCTGCGAGATATCAACGAGAAGACACATATGCAAACTAGAGCAGGTCAAGCGAGTTTGAGTTTAGTGCCGCCTTGACAGGAGGAATCAATGAGTGAAGAATAGGAAGAAGAAGAAGAGGAAGAGCAAGGCTAGAAGAAGGTTTTGGATGCAATATCCAAAACCAATAGAACACTTACAGAGATGGCGCTCACACAACGACGCCAGAGCCAAGATATCCGATGGATCCATCGATATTTTGAGTCTGAGGGTGTTCAATTGCCACCTCCGACACCATCACCTCCTCCATCTCATTAGGATTTCTGTCTAACCCAATTTTTCTTTTCCAAATTAGCCTTTAATTCTATTATGTTTTTAATTTTAATTTTAATTTTTTTATTTTTATTGTTAATTTTGCCTATTCTTTGTTACTTTAATTTTTGTCTTTACCCTTCGTTCATGTGTTTGTGTGTGCTTCCTTCTCACATTGTGGATAATGTGTTGTTCAAGTGTGGGGAGGGATTGTGTGTTTTGCTTTTGAGCGTGATTTTGCATATCGTATGATAGTTATTAGGTTACATTGTGTGAAATGTGTAAATGTGTCAATGGCTTAGATTGAGTAAAATTCATTTAATTTTGGACATAATCTATTAGCTTGTGAACGATCATTAGCCTACAAAATTAGTAAATTAGGGGGCCTCCTTTGGGATAAATATACATCCTAATTAGGACTTAGTGTAAAATTAGCACCCTCTATATTGTCACATTCATTCATAATTTGAGGTCTTTTAACTTAAGTAACTTAACTAGTATTTTTCATGAAAACGAATAGCTAAAAGCAACAATTTAGGTAATAAAAAAAGTGATAATAGAGTTAGAAGCCTGTTGAAAATGTGACATTAGCATCAATAGTAAGTAAAAAAAGAATTTTCAAACTCCCTGAAAAAGATGTTTGAAAAGGAACTTCCATCATGAATGACTCTATTTGGTCTACCTAAACAAAAACTCAGAATTGTGGAGAGATGTAAATGTATATATGGCATTCACACTACATTTTAGATTTTTAATATCTTTAAAAATTTTAAAAATTAAATAAACTAAACAAATAAAAATAACTAAAAAAACTAAACTACACTATGTATAAGTGGTGGTTGCCAAAGTCATTAGGGCAGTAGGGGAGACAGAAAGCACTAAAGATAGGACCACATAGTATCCAGTTTGATATGAACACCCAAAGGTTCTCTTTGAATAATGTCACTCTATATTGCTAACAATGGCTTAGCAGTTACCCTTGTGTATTCTCCTTTCTCATCAACCTCTTTGTCATCATCAAATTGTCTCTCCTCTTGTCACAAGTTATTTGGATACCCTCTGCTAGTTCTTTGTAGATTAATCAATTTTTTATTTTCTCAAGTGTATATAAACAACCTCAGCCAATCATTATTATTGTAGTTGGCCTCTTTAGTTGTTGTAACCTCAAAATTAGAGAGGTCCACTCCTTACTTCTTTAACAACTACTTTATCAATATTAAGAGTGTAAAATTTTTATCATGTGACCGACATCAAACCATATTGTTGATAGACTAAATCATAAAAGACAATATCCTAACTAGTGAAGCCTCATTGAGACCATTATAGAGTCTATCCATAAGTTATAAATTGAAAGTTTCAAGTTAACTCAATCCACTGGATTAAGGTTGTAAGTTGTGCCTTAATATGTAAGCCATTAGTTGGAATTATATGGTGATGTGTTTTAGGTAAGTGCACATATCACTATTATAGTATAGGTTATAAAAGTACTAAGTGTGGATCCTATAGAGACTATAAGTACTAGTATTAACCATTTTCCTTTCATGTAACTGATAAATTATGATGATGGTGATTGATCAAAATTAAAATTAAAGTGGTAAACTAAAATAAATCAATACATTAGACTTATTAGAATAAATATTAAACCAAGAAACTACTAATAATAACAATGGTACTCAGATAGTGAATCTTTCTAGAACTTCTCATAAATATATGACTTCACGCATTAATTTAACCTAAAGTTCATTATATTGAGGAAATTCCTCAATTATGACAATATCTTTTTTAGGATTATTAACAACTAATCTTAAGTTGATTAATCAAACTATCTTTCAAATTATAAACCCTAGAGTTGCATTAACCAATTTATGAATTCCTCTATTAGGTCTAACCCTAATATAAAAGATTTATATCAAACTATCTATAGGATTACATATGACTTTTTTTAACTATTCTAGATCAATTCATGTATTTCTCAATCTTAAATGTATGAATCAAACATAAGTCAACATATTGATACATTTTAATTTAATAATGATAAAGAACAAATAATTGAATCTTAATGAAGCTAAAGAATAAATTGAATTAACATGACATCACTAGAAAATCTATCCCGACATTCATCATATCAAGGTATCAAAAAGATTTTGCTCCTAATTGTAGAAGATTTATCATAAAATGAAGGGAAAATAGAAAATTTAAACAAATAATGAAATACCTTTTAATCTTAATTAAATATACTTAAGATTGATGAAAATTCACTCCATATATGTCTTTTTATTATTCTTCATTTTCTATATCATTTTAAGTTGTCTTTTTGTGCCTCTTAAACCTCCTTTTTCTTCTACCTTCAATTTTGCCTTTTATATTTTAAAAATTATGTCTTTGAATGGAAAAAAGGTAAGTAAATAGTTGAGTAATTGGGCGTGTGCTTAAATATGAGATTTAAATCCAAAGAAAACACGAGCATAAACACATGCTCATTAGTATAACATACAGGTATATATCTCTTAAACACGGTTGTGTAACACATTAACATACCTCAAAAGCTTCAAACTTAACCATGAAGGCTTAAAATTTAGACAAAGTAAAAAAAATAACATTTTGGAGTTCTTAAATTCTCTCCACTATTGGTATAGCACAACTTATTATGTCTATCTTGAATTCCGTTAGTGTTTATTGGGTAGCTCACATTGCTTTGCCTAGTAAAGTTATTAAATTCATTGATCAAATCTTCAAGCGATTCTTATGGACTGGTTACAAGGGAAATCCTAATAGGGTGAAGATGAAATAGAGAGATGTATAAACATCATCCCAAATCTATGAACATTGTTTGACTCACTAAAAGACTACGAAGGCAACTTTTAAATAAGTAAGCTCTCTAAGGTAAATGGATTTACAATTATTTCATTAAAAACAAAAAAATTTGGAACTTGAATGCATATAATCTTGCTTCTACCACTTTGAAAGCTATAATCAAGATGAAGGAAAGATTCAATTTAGGTATCTTATTGGAAATGGTGAAACTACTAACTTCTAGCTAGATAACTAGTTATCTGTAGGTCCTTTGAAGAAATTAGATGAAGCTTCAGCCCACATACCATTGATCTAGCAAGAGAAATCAGTTGTAAAAGCTCTAGAAAAAAAGGAGATCATCAGACAAGCTACAATTCCTATTTCATTTAAGGATAAGATCAGTCAAACTTCATTCAATATGGATAATGACAGGGTCATATGGAAGCACACCTCCAATGAAATGTTCACTAATCAATCTTGTAGACAGAAGCTTGTTACCAATTTAGAAAGTCTTCCTTAGACTAAAATATTATGGTTTAGTCACTAATGACTAAGAGCTTCCTCCATTCTATGGCTTGTAATGAAGAATAACTACAAATTGATGACAGGATAGCAAAATTCATAAACTTCACAAATTAATGCAGTCTCTGTAAATAAGTTGAGGAAAACACAAATCATTTATTCTTCCAATGGAGCTTTGTTTCTGAGATATAGAAAGCTTTAATGCATAGATGTCTAATCAATGATTTCCCATGTAACTTAAATAGAATTAAGGTTGACAACAGTATGAGATGAGAGAAACAATCGCATATTCCACAATAGGTGCCTTTCCAAAGAGCATTTTTTCAATCAACTAATGAAGCTTATCACATTGGCATTTACAATTTCAAATACCAAGATCTATAATTCATTAACTATAGTTGAAAGGCATAATCTCTTCCTAATTTGAACCATAGTTGTGTTCTTGAGCAAGCTTATAGTGGCATTGCCTTGTAATTTGTAGGTTTCCTATAATTGTACTTTTTGATTGCCTTCTGTGGCTTAATTTAGTTCAACTTTCTAAAAAAATAGAAATAATGAAGAACATGGGTAAGTATATGGCTTTGTACTAGTTCATGTTATTTACCTGTAGCTTCATAACTTAATCAAAATAACTTCAAATCACCCCAAACTTATCCCAATTAAATAAACAAAATAAATGCATTAAATATAAACCTAAAAATATAAAAAAATTAAGCACTTATCATATAGCCAGGTACTTACATTAAAAATGTAACCTTTTAGCTGAATAATTGATCCTTAACTTGAAATAATGTAATGCATCACTTTGGGTCCACTTATAATGACTTGATGGCTTTCCATTAAAAACAATTTAGCCTCTTACCCTTTGATGGCAAACTAAGATGTCGTTTGATAGCTTCTTTAGAAACAAAAATCTTAATGCCATGAGTAAAGGACTATATTAAGGCCTATCAGTGATGTTGGCATGTAACTCCTTCACCAACTCCAGGTAGTAATCTCTCAAAAAAGTTAACAACCTTTCCCATATTATAATATAAAAAACATTATGAACTTATAAGGTTGTGTCAAGTTCTACACTCATGGTCTTTTTAAACATCAAATTATTGTTATATTTCTGATATATTCCTTAATTTGTAAATCTAGGAATTTCCTTCGAAGAAGTTGGTGCTAATGAAGAAGCAACATGACTCCACTTTCTCTTTGCCACTATGGTTATTCTAAGAGCCATCTTTAAGCTTACAAAAATAACTACAACAAATTCAACACAATTCATAATATTCGCACCAAAGTTCACCAATCAACTAATTGTGCAAAAACCAATTAGTTAACACAAATTCTCATAATAAAAATCACATAATACTAATATTAATTTAAATTCCAACAATTCCAAGTCAGATATCATTAATAGTCCACCATAGCAAATATGCCCAAATTAAAAATTTATCTAACCTAAGCAATAACTTAAGTTTAATGTTCTACTACTATAGGATTGAAGAAAACACTTACTTATAGGATGAGGAAGGCCAAGATATGTATCAAATATCACCACAAATGCTAATGATGTGATAGCTTCTAGTTTTTGCTTCTTATGGGAAAGATTTGATGAAGAAGGGATCATATAATGTTTAGAAACATGGGTATATTACTTTTTGGGTATGATTTTGGGTTTAATAGGTTAATTTAGTGACGAAAGTGAAAGATTAGGTGAAAAGGATGATTTAGGGTGTTGGGAGGTGACAAAGAGGAGGGGATTAAGGTTTGGAGAGGAAAAAGGTCGAGTTTAGCTTATATATTACTGGGGTTCATGATGCGACCAGTGTTGAACACAACTTTAACATTGGCATCAATTTGCTTTCATTTTCTTAGTGTGTTGTTTTTTCTTAGTGTGTCGTTTTTTGTAAAGCTTAACACCAAGTTGAAACTAGTGAATCTTAGTGATTATATTTGATTTGTTCAACACTTTTTGATGAATTATTTCCTATTTAAGTTTTAATGATGGAATTGGTTTGCTTAATGATAAAAAATTATTTAACCATGGGGGAGTTTAATGTATGCTAGACGTATATTATTTTTAGCATTATTTCCATAGCATATTACTTGTATTTTAGATGGTTTCGGAGGATTTGGTACTTAATATGGGAAGTGTTTTTGTTTCAAGTCTTATTTTTCAATATTTAAGGAAAAGGCAAAAAGTGGGAGAATAATTGGATTAACTTGGAGAAATTTTGGAAGAATTAGAGAAGGAACCTTGACCATGGCACTTATACGCTACTATGTTAAGGTCGTGTTACAAAGTGAATATTTTTGGAGACCCATATTTTCATGTACAAGCATAACATAGTCAAGTACACATACCCATATTGGGATCGTGTAACATATTAAAAAGATAGAGTTTTATACTTAAAAAATGAAGGTAGAAAGGAATAAGAGTCTTTTGTCCAAGAAATAGTGGGAAAGTAGTGAGAAATCATTTAAAAGCATTTCTGCATTTGTTGTTGATTAAGATTATATCATTATTAGAAGTTAGACAAGATCTTAATAAGGATTTGTTAAAGATTTAAGATTCAATAACAACGATTTCTTTATCTTGTTTTCTTTTTTAATTACGAGCTAATTGGGATATAAATTTCAGTAGGATGAACATTAGGACGTAATAAAGTTTGATTGATTCGTTGGTTTAATTAAAGTTTCTATTTTTCTTATGATTTATCCATGTTCGTATAATTGACTAAATTAAAGGAGCAAATTGGATGATTCAATTATTTAATTCATGCATCCAGATTTGAAAGATGAGATATGTGGTTAAATGAAAACATCAGTAAAGACAATTATGTATGAGTTATTTGAGAAAATTTATATGATCTTCTTAGGTTAGGGTAAAACCTATCAAAAGAGTTCATAGAAATAATTAGAGAATTCTTAGGTTTTCTTAATTTGAAAGGAATTTTGGTTGATGAATTTAACAATATGACTTATACGTATTAAGAGAGAAAATAATCAAAGTTAAGAATTCTCTTTAGTTAAAAAACTAGAATAATTCATTATGACTAAGTGGATTTGAATATAATGAAGTCTTAGGTTAAATCTCACTTAAATCTAGTTTATTCATAGATTGGTTAATTCTTGGTCACTGTTTTATTTTAGTATTTAGATTTATTTTCTATTCAATCAATCATAATTATTGATTTAGCTTATTAAGTTTGTAGATAGTTGGTAATTAACTACTATTCCTTATAGGATTGACTTGTACCTACATGTGCTAACTATAGCTACATTATATACTTACAGTTAAGATATGTATAGTTCATATAACAATCCTCCCCATATTTCACACCTAATACCTTTTGCTTCTTTTCCTACATTTATTTCATACAATATGGTCCTGTGTCTATTCTTATGTTTTGTTAATGTTCTATTAACATTGTCTCGTGTATTTCTCGTGTTTCCTTTATTTAGTAACATGCTCTTGTGCTTACCTCCTATATGATAAAACACACCTCATACATGGTACTATATGTAGGCTATGTTCCAGGCCTATAAAAGGCATTATCACCCTATGTTCACTCATATTTCATCATCCCCTCTCTAGATTTTCTCTTAAATTCAAGCTTTTCTAGAGGTTTCTACAGAGAATTTCACTTGCCTAACCCATCTTTTACATTAATTTGTAACCCACAACCATACATTCTGAGCCTAGGAGCTTCCTTTTCTTATGATTTTTTTGGTCATTGATTGATATATTTTTAGATATCAATATTAAATTAACCATAAATGCATGGTGTAGCTGTAGCTAACACAGGCAAGTATGAGTCGATCCCATGAAGACAGTAAGTATCGGTAATTACGCTCTCCTATTATCTAGCCTATGAATTAGGTATTTGGTTTTTAATTAAAAATAACACTTAAAAAATAAACCAAAATTAGAAACAACAATGAATGCAGAAGACTAAGGAAATTATTTAGAAAAATCAATATTAAAGATTAGTGTTTAGGTGATGAATCCCCAAAAAACCATTAAATAGTTAACCTTTTATCATGCAATTATTTTGTTGACTATTAGATCGTGGAAATTTTTACCTTATGTTAATAACTTTCTCAAGACAACTAATCCATAGGTTGACTAACTAAAATCTTTCTAGTTAAAGTTCATAAGATTACTTTATTGATTTATGAATTCCTATGTTAGGTTTGACCATAATCTAGATGACTTATGTCAACCTATCTATAGGTTTTCAATCAACTCCTTTCAATTATAGTAGATCTATTCATAAAAGGGATTTCTCAATCTCAAATATATGAAATCAAATCATACACTAATATTTCGAACTTATTAAAACATGCATAAAACACACAATTGAATCACATTAAATAAATCAAAATAATTGCATTGAATAAAAGATTAAGGAATATTGTTATCACAAATTAGGGTTCATCATACCTAGACACTAAAAAGTGTTTAGTTACATATAATAGAAAGTGAAATCAAATATAAACATATAGAAAAAAACTAATAGAAAACACTGAGTTCATAATTCTAATTCTCTCTCTCTATTCTATTAAATCTTCTTATAAGTTTGGATTTGATGTCGCCTTCTATCAAATCTCTTTTGATTTTGACTTTGTGTTCTCCTCATCTCTGGATCTTTATCATTACCTCTATGAGTTTCTCATGTCTGAAATCTAATGTAAAAGTTGTCTCTTTTCTTGTTTACCTCCACTCATGTCCTTCTATAGTAAAATGTATTCTAAGACATACACGGTCTAATACACTGGCATGTAAGAGACTTTGCATATATAAAAACTCCAAAATTTGCAGTTCAATATGGGCACTAAGTGTAACATCCCGTTTCCAGAGAACGGGTCGGACCAGAGAAACGGGTCCTGATGTGGTAAATTACCACATCTCATG
>JAOQML010000008.1:27902076-27914237 GCA_027568935.1 Erythroxylum urbanii
TAGCTATGCACTAACCAATTCACATCATAGTATTGAATTCAAAAATACAGATAGAATATATATTGATCAATTATTTACAGATGTTGCTAACGTAGGAACAAATTTAAGACAATTACCAGCTATTAATTATCTAATTAAAATAGAAAATTCTACACCTCGATTATCGTTATCTGAAAATAAAACATTAAAAGAAAAATTACCCTTAAGATCACAATTTGTAAGCTTAGAAAGACCTATTAGATTTATTGAAACAGGAATTAAAATTACTGATCCTCAAACCGAACAAAATAAGCCTGAAATAAAAATAAGTCAAGAATTAATAACAATTAAAAATCAACTTAATGAATTAAAAGAACATTTTAAAACTATCTTATGAGTATTACCAAACAATTAGCGTAATTAATCGAAAAACAAAGAAATATAGAACATCAACTAAAAGAAATAAATAATACTACACAACCTTAAATACATGAACTTCAAATTATAAAAAATAAAGAACTATCATTATCAAAAGATTTGTGGTTCTTAAATGAAAATTTTGACAAAATTATAATATCGTTAGATAAAATTAAAGCAATTATAGAAACAAAACAAGTACAAATTATATAAACAAAACAAGTGGTATCAGAGCTATTTGACCCCCATCACGTCGTCGATTCGAATCCCAGCTCAAACAATCTGGGAATGGAATTCTGTGGTGTCAGTATGGGCTGTGTTGCGAAGCGTGGTAAACTAGCTTAAATATCCTGGTGTCCGCTAACTCGCAACTTGAGTTTTGGGTAGATCAGTAGTATCAGAGCCTATTACACTCATTCGACCATGGAGAGTATAAATCCTACGGATGATGAAGGAGAATTAAGTATAAATGATGATGAAAGAGAATTAAGTACTTTAAAAATTAAAAACGATATAAAATAACAACTCGAAGAAATTACTCATCTAGTTAATAAATTAACCTTAACAACTATTAATAAACCATTTGAAACTTTAAAACCTATTGCTAATCAAGACGAAATTATTTATGGATATGAATCAGATCAAGAAATTTATACCAATCAACAAAAACTAGATAAACAACCTGAATCTAGTCAAAGTGGAGAAAAAAGAAAACGTGATACACAAAATAAATATAATTGGAATTATAAACCTATTGAACCAGAAGATGATTTAAATCGGTTTGGATATTATCGAAAAATAATAAATTTAGAAAATTTCCAGCAGAATACACACCCAAACATATAACTTTAGGTCCAGAAGGAATTCTCAATTTAGATTGTGTAATAGCTCCAGAAAAATTATTATTAGAATGGTCAAATAGATTAGCATTAGTCATACAATTAGAAAAACCATTTGAAGGACTTAATAATAAAAGTACCTTATGGAATTTCATTACCTACAAAACTACTAGCATAGTATTAGTTTTTTATTAGATAATGAAATACAAATTAAAAATACTACTACTTTCCTCAATGCAATTGAACCAGTAAATGCTTTTCAAATAATCGTAAATGAAATTTACAAAGAATTTATAGGTAAAGATATTATTTCATATAAACCAGAAATTGAATCAAGACAGACTCACAAATAAATCTGTACAACAACTGAACAACATTTCCACTTTTTATCTAACAGAAATGGATTTAAAGCTTAAATCCTAAATGAAGCCTAAGGTTAAAACTTCAAGGAAAAATAGTAGATATGACTAATGGCCTGGTAAAGCAGAGATACTTTAACATAGGATAAGATGAAGATCAATATCATAATCTTATGAAGTTATAAATCACTATTTCTAAGAATGATGTCCGCTTATATCTATAAAGACCAAAAGTGCATTTTGAATCTCAACATTTACAACATAATACAGAACCGTCTCTAACATTCTGAAACATTCAAATTGAACTCCAACGTTTTCAAAACATCTAAAATAGACCCTAGTGGATGAAAAATTTAACAAGGTTAGCTATTATCAGTTAAATCTCACATTAATACTGATGTGATATTTTATATTTTTAAAATAAAAAGTGGGCCCTACTATCATATGATAAGTAAGACCTACAATCTAAAGTATATAACAATGGATCTCATTGTCATATGGTAAATGAGACCCACTGTTTGAAATATATAACAGAGAGCCCTACTGTCTCGTGACAGTGGGACTCAATCTATGATTAATTTAGAAAAAGCTAATTATGTAGCAATAAGAATCACTTTTATTTAAAAATATAAAAAAAATGTCATATCTATATTGACATAACATTTATTGATAGAGTTAATCTCGTCAAATTTTTGTTCATTTAAGGACTGCTTTGAATGTTTTGAAAACATTTGGAGTCAATTAGAACATTTCAAAATATTAAAGTTTAAGTTGTATTTTATTGTAAACGGTAAAGTTCAAAATGCACTTTTGGCTTATGTATAAATTCTCTCTCTATTATCTTTCCTCTATCTAGTTTTACTAACATAATTGTCGCAGGCCAAATGACAAAAAAGACTCTTAACACTTAACTATGCATATTTGTTAAGAGGATCCTCAAAACACATTCAATTTTCACTTCAAACCCACTATGCTAAGCCTAACTCGATATCTTAACTTAGACTAAGGTTCAAAGAATTTAATTACTCAAAAATTATACCATATCACTTTTCATAGGGATAAATTATAGGTTATTATTCATATTAACTAAAATGTTTTTAACCACTTAAATAATCTTGTTTATATCGATTAATAATAAAAGAAATATGTTTGGACTCATTTATGCGGTTGATTATCAATTGATTTGTAATGTTTAAATGTTTACGTTTGGTCAGTTAATTTTGTATTGTTTATATTCACATGACTAAAACTGTAATCCATGTGTTGATAGCAATCTCTTTAAGCCTTAAGGACGATTGATTTTAAAAATTATTATATTAAATATGTTGTATTCATTTATGTATCTTTAATGCAGCGAGAAGAAAGAGGTAAAAAAACATTTCTCTCTGAGTCTCCTTCCTGAATTCCATCACTGGACCTGCCGAGTTAGCCGTCTCGTCAGGAGTCATTAAAGTTTGGCAAGACGTCCGGAAGATTGTAGGCCATCTTACATTAATTTAGGCAATTTTGAGGGGTCGACACTCGTCCATAGTTATCGTATGTAACATAATCACCAATATCAATCATTAAACTACTCCCTTCACAATAGCATGCTTCTCCATGTACTCAGGCTGTATCCTTAATGTCTCAAACCCCCCTTAATACTCATTATTAGGCTGAAATCTTTTAAAGCATGAGTTGATTCCGATCAAACTGGGGTCAGGTAAACTTTGATTTACATTTAATAGGAAAAAGGTTACGAACGGTAATTAAATAGCATGACTAGTACGAGTTTACCTGTCACTTGTACTTGACATCTACCACTCATGTGCGAACCTTAAGTTCAACCGACAATCTCTCTGTCCGTTGGTATAATAATATAAGAGAGATTTGCGTGAAACGATCTCGGTCTTATCAATAATCCGTTAGAATTATAACGATGAAATCAGTTTTAAGAATCGGATTTTGTGACTTCCATGCGTTTCAACTTTTCTTTTGACTCGCGATATATTGGGAGCAACAGCACAATCATTCAATTGCTGTCTCGCTTTCTGGGTGGGGCCAATATGATCTTCCATAAATCATCCGATGAATTCTCATTGTCTCAGGTGGATTGAAATCTTTATCTAATAAGTCTGCAATTTTTCACGAAGACTAAAATAAATGAAAACTCGTCACCTCATAAGTCATAATACCATATGACCCAAACTTATCATGTTGATGAGTGTCATAACCTAATTTTGTATCTGCTCTAGGAATGAACCCCGAGTTGCATCTGTATCCATTCCCACTTATACCTCAAAGAAAAATTGAAGTACGCTTTAATTGTCACTAACAAGTAGCAGCCTTTATGGTATAAACCATTGGAATACATGAGAAAGTTGTAGTCATGAACAGTAGCATTAGAAGATAACTACAAACAAGAATCACGACTATTCTCCCGCCCTTGTGTTCGCGGGCTAAAGAAAAAAGAAAGGTTCTTCCAAAATGTAAAGCTGTTGATGTTGATGTTTACACTTGACGGGACAATTCAAGCCAACAAGTCTTAAGTTTGTAGGATGAACAGTATAGAAGGAAAGAAGTTCAATAATTAAAATTGACCTTGACCATAAATATAGTTGACTCCAAGAGAAGCAAAAGAAGAAACTATTGCTCATGATATATGCTATCGCAATTTCTTCTTCTTTACTTCTTAACAACCTTTTTGCCTGTCTTCTGCTTTTATATCTTTTCTTCCACCGAATGGAAAAGCTGTCGACAAAAGTAATAGATTAGCATGGTGTTGCCTACTTTTCAAGTTGGTGATATCTAATTACAATTTTTATATACCATGTGTATCCTCATCACTACGTACTGGCCTTGCAATTGAAAATAAAAAGGTAAATGTGACTCCATGTGTGACCAATTCGGTTGGTAACATCATATATTATGCAGTGACCATGTTTAAAAGGTTCCCTTGAAATTTTGTAGGGACGCCAATGGATACTCATCTATGAGTATTTGAGAATTTTATTTAAACGAATACACATTGCGATACAAAAAAATTCTACCCAATAAGTATGAATAACGTATTTTATCTTAATGATTGGAAATGTGTAAAAGCATGTATGGTTAATATGTTAATGTTATGTTATAATATTGTATTATATTATAATTGTGCATAGTAGTCACAAGACATTAGAATTATTTCCATCAATGCATTTTTTTAACAAAATTTGCGCAAGTTTGAAGGGGCAAATATCGCAAAACCTATACCTAATTAATGGGTAGGATTATAAAATAGTACAATATGCATTAGTTTATGTAGGATCTTGGGAGATCACTTTCACGGGAGATCTACATCATGAGCTTAGTGAGGGGACATATTCATGAGCTTTGACACCACATTTTAACTTAAAACCTTAACACCCTATTTGGAACAACAGGAATTGAATTCAATGTTGGAATTGAATTCAATTCCTATGTTTGGAACCGAAAAAACAAAAGAATTCAATTCAATTGTTTAATTGAAACCAAACAGCCTCAGTAATTCAATTCTTGCTAAAAATCACAAGAATTGAATTACCATTCTCATTCCAACGCTGCTTTTTTAACGTTGAAAATTAACTTCCCACAATACCCTCATTTCTCTCTTCAACGCAGCCCTCATTTGTCTTCTTCAACGCAGCCCTCACTTTAACTGATCTGTGAAAGAGAAACTCAGTTGGGGCTTCAAAGAGAGTCAAGTTACCCCTCTTCATTTCATTTACAATACCCACGTTTTGTAACTTTTGGCTCTGTGTTGTTGCCTCTTCAATTTCAGTTTCTTCCGTTTTCTTCTTTATCAACCACAAGGAAGGATTGACAATTTTCCTGCTTGTGATGTTCTTACGGATATACTCTTTTGTCGTGTGTGTGTGTGTGTGTAATAGTTTGTAAAGTGAAGAGTGTAGATGGATATTCTGACAAATTGGGGTTTCTTGCAACCGATTTCTCTTCATGGTCTGCTTTACAATCAGTTGACTATTTGCCTTGTAGCTGCTTACTGTTTCTTTGTTTTCTTTTCTCGTTATGGAAAAAGATAAATTTGTTTTCTTTCCTTGTTTCGTTTTCAATTGAATACCAACTTCTCCAATATTGGCCCACTTGTTCCTTTCTAAGATTTCAGTTAACATTTTTCAAGATGCAGTGGGCACATCCTCCAGGCCCTAGGATACCTTCCTTATCTCTTCCATTTTAGGATTGTAGAATTAGGCTTTAATGAGATTAATAAGGTTATCTTTAAGTCAAGGGTAAAAATATCATATGAAATAATTGAATTCATTTTGATTATGTTCCAAACAGTGTAATTGAATTCAATTCTAATATTACTGGGTTTGTTCCAAACAGTGTAAATTGAATTCAATTCAATCTCATTAATGCAATTGAATTCAATTCTAACATTGAATTCAATTCCAAGGTTTCCAAACGGCCCGTAAAACATTAAGTTTATGGGTCCTTTCTACTTATATATCCTTTACTAATTCTATCTCTTTCTAATGTGGGATTCCTACTCACACTTGACATCCCAACAATCTCCCCCTCAAGTGTGAACTTTCACATTGGGCTTGGACTCCCCCTTGAGCGTAAGTCTTTTTGCTCCAATATATAGCGTCACCAAGAGCCCTTCTACTCTACTGGTCTGGGCCCACCAGGAGTCTCCTTACTCTTTTTCGTGGGGAAGCAACCATAGGATCCAACTAGCATCTCCATACTCATCCCTTGACGAATCATCGACTCTGATACCACTTGTTGGATCTGGGGACACTACTTTCACGGGAGATTTACATCATGAGCCTAGTGAAGGAATATATTCATAGGCTTTGACACCAGACTTTCGACAATTTGTTGAAGGAAATGTATATAATCATATATGCAACGAGACTCAAGCACGGACATTGTGGGAGAAGCTCAAGGAGTTATATGCCTTAAAAATTGGTAACAATAAATTATTTTATCTGACAAAACTAGTACAGATAAAATATCAAGAAGGTACCTCTCTAACAGATCACCTGAATGAATTCCACGAGATCGTGGATCAATTATTAGGAATGGGCATAAAGTTCGATGATGAAGTACTTACCCTTTTCATGCTTATCTCTTTGTCAGAGTCTTGGGAGACTTTGAAGATTTCAATCACCAATTCTACAGTTGATGGTGTTGCTAACATGGAATTTGTAAAAAGTGGAATTTTGAATTAAAAGATGAGACAGAGATCACAAAGTTTGGTCACTTCAACACAATCAGAAGTTCTGGTCACAGATTCTAGGGTGAGGAGCAAATCTAGAGGCCCAAATTTTAGAGATAAGAGCAAAGGAAGATCAAATAAATATGTAAATATTGAGTGCCATCACTGCAAAAAGAAGGGTCACATCAAAAGGTTCTGTCGAAAGTTCGAAGAATAAAAGAACGAAAGTAAAGAAGTCAAGAAAAATGATAGCAGTGACGATGAACACGCATCGACGGCTACCACCATTGATGGCTTTCACATCGTCTCATATGATAATGATGTGAATAGTGCATCTTGTGAGTTTAACTGGATAGGTGACAGTGGTGCCACTATTCACGCCACATCACATAAAGAACTCTTCTTATCATATATAGAAGGAGAATTTGGTGTCGTTAAAATGGGAAATAGTGGTTTAGCCAAAATCACTAAAAAAGGTGATATTTACTTGGAGACAGACAATGACATGAGATTGCTTCTGAAAGATGTCAGACATGTTCTTGATCTTCGCATAAATCTGATATCGATTGGCATACTTGATGATGCAGGTTTTTGCAAGACTTCTAAAAATGACAAATGGAAACTTACTAAAAGCTTCTTGGTAATCACCAAAGGTAAGAAATGCTCAAAATTGTATGTGATACAGGCAAAGGTCTCTAATGATGTTGTGAATCCAGTGGAGAAAGATGATGTAATTAAATTGTGGCACATAAGACTCGGTTATATAAGTGAGAGCGAGAAGGGGATTACTCAGTTGGTGAAAAAGAATGCATTATTTGGAGTTGACAAGGTACATTAAGTGTGCTGATTGTTTTGCAGGAACGCAAAATAGAGTTGCTTTCAAAAGTTTCCCTCCTTCCTAAATGAAAAATGTGTTGGATTTGGTACACTCATTTTTATATGGTCCAATGCCAAATTCACTAGATAGTGCTTAATACCTTGTGACCTTCATTGATGATCATTCTAGGAAGACGTGGTTATACACATTGAAGACTAAAGATAAATTGCTAGATGTTTTCATGCAGTTTCATGCCTCAGTTGAAAGACAAACTGGGAAGAAGTTGAAATGCATTCAAACAGACAATGGTGGAGAGTACACTGGACCATTTGACGTCTATTGCAAAGAGCATGGTATTTGACATCAGACTACTCCTCCTAAGACACCGCGATTGAATGGTTTAGTTAAGAGGATGAACAAGGCTTTGATGGAGAGAGTTAAATGCCTACTCTAAAATGCAAAGTTGCCAAAGACATTTTAGGGTGAGGCTCTATTCAAAGTCGTGATGCTATATTTGTTAAAGATCAAACCATTGAAGATCTTGACAAAGTGAAAATGGATGTTCCAAAAACTAATGGTGTCCAGTGGACTTAGAGTTGATTCCTCTAAAAATGGTGCCAAGATAATTTGGAGATGAAATTGAAAATCTCCAGCCGAATGTAGCTGATGATAATGCTCCCATTCAAAATCAATCAGATGAAGATTCTGATGAAGATGATGTCCAAAATCAACCACTAGCAATAGAGACTGTTCAGGTTCCAATAAAGAGACCTACTCGAGTAAGACAAGCCACTACTAGATACTCAAAAGATCAGTATGTGTTACTTACTGATGGGGGAGAACCTTAGAGCTTTTAAGAGACTATATTAGATGAACATAAGATGAATTGATTTGAATCGTTGCAAGATGAGATGAAGTCCTTGCATAAGAATAAACCTTGTGAACTGGTGAAGTTGCCAAAAGGCAAGAAAACTTTGAAAAATAAGTGGGTGTTCAAAATTAAGCATGATGAACACAATCCTCATCCAAGATTCAAAGCTAGATTGGTTGTTAAAGAATTCAACCAAAGAAAAGGTATTGATTTTAACGAGATATTTTCAACAGCTGTTAGAATGGCATCCATCCGTACAATGCTCGGTTTAGCAGTAAGTTTTGATTTAGAAATCGAGTAAATCGATGTCAAGATAGCTTTTCTTCATGGAGATTTAGAAGAAGAGATATATATGGAGCAGGCAGAGGGAACAGATATATATGGAGCAGGCAGAGGGTTTCAAGGAAAAAGGGAAAGATGACTGTGTATATAGATTGATGAATGTCTTTTGATTCTGTCAGCCTGACATGCATCACAAGGAGAATAGGAAATTTAGAAGGTATTATTCTATTCGTTACCCGCTTATACATAATAACACATTTTTTTAATAACGATCAAAAGACATTAGTCGTTAGCTTAAAGTTATGGTGTCAAGTTAATATATTTTTAATATCTTATTAAAAATTAAGGTTCTTTTTTAAGTTAAAAGCTTTTCATTTGTTTTCTAAAACTGAGTTGGTAACTTACCTCCAATCGTCAATTTATCAAATATGTATAGATTGAACCTGATAGAGAACATGGAAAAAATTAGAAAATTCCCATTCGAAGAACTAATATATAATAATTGGGATTTATGAGTTACAATTATATATAATTCGAGTTGTTGAAGTTTCATTTCCTTTTCTTATCTTATGATTGAATTAATTCACTGTAACAAAATAAGGAAATTTTAAACACTTATATCTATACGCATCTAATAACTATCTTAAATAATATAAGAATTAGTAAAATTTTTAGACATTTATTTAAAACAACAAAATTTGTCTAAAAATATATTTAAAAAGAGTCTAAAATTACTAAAAGGAATAAATAGTTCAAACAAAAGTTGCTTCACAATCTATCCAAAATCGGTGGATTTAAATTCAATACTAAAATCGGTTACGCTATCATTCTTTATTCGTTAGCCTGTTTAATTTTTTAGTTCAGTACATTGGATCACTCTCTGTATTTGCTTTTTTCATTAGTAGAAGTTTTATTCAAAGTTTAGCCGGTGATCGTTGTCCAAATTAGATGGTGAATTATGTTACATTTTTACGTATTCTTTTCTTGCTTATTTTACATATAAGATTTAATTCGTAAATTTTTTCAGCTGTTTGAAGATATGCTATGGATATTGCCATAACCAAACCTTTGCATTCGTGAGAGATAATGAATAGGTGGCCTGGTTGGTGACAATGCTTGTTATTTAATTGATAAATCGTTTCGTATCCCCATTATGAAGTATTTTCTACTATAAGTCTTACACATTTCATTTATGTAACTTCAATATGTGCCCAATACCCCACAACTTATCTCAAGAGGCATAGAATCCTTTTTCCCATATATGATTTTAGAAAAGAAGACAAGGGAGAAATGACGTCTTGTACGTCTTGTTCATTAAGACCTTTCTTTAATTAAACTAAAAAGTATTGAAAAATATGGAATATGTCACATTTTGGCAAAAGAGAATATGGTCCAACAAGTTTCATCTAGTAGGCAAAAATAAGAATCCATTATAGCATTGGTCATACTATCCCACCATGCTTATGCTATTCCTACACAGAAAAATGGACTCTTCTATCCCACTGTGCCTGTGGGAAAATGGATTCTTCATATATGATTCTATCCCACCTCGCTTATATGCTTTGATCAATGTTTTAAGAATTTATGCCAATGGTGACGTAAGAAATACATGAATTGATCACTCAAGTCAGTCTGTATAGAATTAAAACGTCTTGCCCTTCTATGACAAGCCAAAATAAAGAACTTTAAACATCTTCAAGCGTATCTTGTCGGCTAATAATCCGAGGGACGTGCACTGCCGACAGTTCAGGTAATTTTCCCATATCCAACGATATTATTGTAGCGACGTTCAAGTGACAATAATAGAAACTACTCAAGTTTTGTTTTTCTGTTGAAAATAGAAACTCGCAGTGACTAATTTTAAGTGTCTACTAAATAAAATTAAGTGTACATAATACATTAATACTGTTGTAAATGTCGATTTAGAATTAATATCAATATTGATATGGTGCTATATAAGTTATCAAATTTGGAAGGAAAACAAAAATTAAATAAAACAAAACAACCAAACATCTTTTTTTTTTAAATATTAACAAAAATACCAAAAATTACGATGGAAAACTTGCTTTACTTCTTTTTCTTGGCTGTAATTTTGGTTTTTATTTATGTAAATAAATAAGATTTTTTATTTTAAATAAAATAATATAAAAATAAAATTATCAAAATGTTCTTAAACATTGAACATAATTATTTTAAATAATTTTATTGTCAAAATTTATGTTTTAAAACATTTTAAAAATAATTTAGTGTTTTTATTATTTAACGATATTAAATTATAATGGTCAAACTTTATATTGATAGTTAATATTAAACGAATAATATCTTTTTATGAAAATAGAAAATTAACTAATTAATTTTTTACTACATTTGAAAATGAAAATTTACAAGTAAAAAAAAAACACTCTTAGCAAATCAAGAAATAGAAATTACGTACCAGTTTAAACTTAAATGATGAATAGTAAATTTTGATACGAAATAAAGATATATCGCCAATTGGAAATTTCTAGAAAATTGAAGGCAAATCAAATCCAAAATATCCAATATTCTCAAATGTTAAAACAGATTTTTAAGAGTTCTCCACCAACTCAATTAATGTTTTAAAAATCGAACCGATATTACTAAAAATCTTTTACATTATATCGTGTCGGGGAAGATGGCAGTTAACAAGTATGTGAAGAGATTTTCAGTACGGTTGAATCTATATTTATAACGTACTATCGTCTAGCTATCAAAATTCAACATGAAACCATTGACTTAATCCAATTAAGGATGATTTGGGGGCATAGTAGGACTGTTCCGAATTGTTATGCAGCGTTGTGTTCCTTATATCCTAGCTATTCAACTTATTATATTGGATGGTTGAGATCTTAAGGGTACAGCAAGGTTTGGAACAGTAGATCTGCTCCCCTTGATTTGGTGATAAAAGGTTTTTAAAACAGTTTTTTCAACTAAATTAGCATTTAGTATGATCTTAAATGTATTTTTAATCCCGTGACTGATTGAGGTAGAAATAGATGGGCCACGAGTACAGCATAATTATAAAGCCAGTGGATCCATCAGTTGGTGGACCTGCCTGCGTCCTTTGCTTTTGATTTTTTTTCCTCAACCGAAACTAATTTAGTGCTTTCAGGAAACGTTTCGGCGTTAGTGCAATTATTAGTTCAATACAAATATTGCTTCTATGATTGGCCTTTATATATTTTACAGTATATTATTTGCAACATATATATGAATATATATATAAAAGTAAACATTTGTTAGTTAAAAATATCTTAAATTTACTTTTACATAATTTTTAAGAATTTAATTGTCTAATAATATTTATTTTAATGAATTAAATTTGAAATTTAAAGTGATAATTATTTCTTTATATAAGATTTTTGTATCAATTAAGCAAAAAATTCGTTTAAAC
>JAOQML010000008.1:27964942-27978357 GCA_027568935.1 Erythroxylum urbanii
TTTTATACATTGTCTACATACTATTTTTAAATATTGTTTTTTATTTTCAAATATAAGCATGTGGTTTAATTTTTTTAATATATGAAACAAGTCTATTTTTTGTTTTAGATTTTTATGATCTAATTTAATAATTGAGTAACTAAATATTAATTAATTATTTAATATTAACTACTATAAAAATTAAAATTAATTGAAAATTTTTATAATAACAATCTAAATTTAAATTATATAAAATTGATGAATTATTTTATAATTTTAGCAAATTACATAAATAACATTCGATCCTAATTTTATTAAATACCATTTGCAAATTGCAATAGATATATACCCTTTATATCAATCCAGAAAAAGGCTTAATAATTGTTTGCAAGAGAAAACATGAATAAACTGAAGTACGTGAGAAGCGGAGTAAAGCCAACCGGTGGCGGTGGGCGAGGGCTTGTCAATAAGGTGTCTACTTGTCACTCAACTCATACTTTTTAATATTTTTCTTTTTCTTCTCCTTCTGCTTATCTTTTATCCCATCCTCGCACACTCACCTGTCATTTCTTTGTCTCCTCTCCTCCCTTCTCACCACTTACCATTTTAAGTGTAAGCTCCCTCTACTCACACCACCTACTCCCACTTGGAGGAGGAGATGCTCATTGCCGTTGATGTCCGACAACAATCCGACGTCGCTTCCAGCAGTTCCAGGTTCTTCTTCTTCTTCTTCTCTTATTTTCTTTTCAAGAATATATTGATCTTAGTAATAAAAAGAGTTAAATTGTAGGAGGAACATTGTTAATTGAAGTTGGAGAGCAGCAACAGCAACAGCAACTGATGTCTAGGAGGAGCAATGTTGCCCGCAGGATTTTCGAGCGTCAAATTCGCTCTCCTGCTCCCGGCACCAGCGTATTATTTCATCATTCTCCATGTTTAACGTTTTATCTAGTTTAATTCCTTAACATTAATGAAATTTTCATCTAGTAGTTGAGCTTCGGGGTTTCTGGTTAATTATTTGTTTAATGGAAATTGATTTAAATGTACATGAATTAGCCAGTTTCTTTACTTGGTTTTGCTGGATTCTTTCATTGTTTCAGTTTATATACAAAAGATTAATTAGCAAAATAATCTCAAGGCCTTTTTCTTTTTTGAAATCTTAAAGATAGAACTTAGCGGTGGAGGTAACGTTTTTAGTGAATATACCAAATTTTTCTGTTAAAAATTGATCCTCTTCATCAGCCATTTGTAAACAAATCATGTTTCTCACTTGGGCTTCACTTTGAATTTTTTTTTTTTTTCAGTTTCCTCTACAATATCCATTTAACTTTTTAACATGTCCAAATTTAACTCTGATTTGGCTTACTTAAGATGTATCAGAACAACTATTATTGTCTATGTTGTCATCCTAAATCATGGTGTTGTGGGCTTGCAGGTCCACCAAGCTAGGCGATTTTATGAGGATATAGTCCCAAGTTATACCATATATGACATTGATTGCCCTGATTATTTGTTCCGTAAATTCACTGATGACGGCCAATACCTCATCAGTTTTAGTAGAAACCATCAGGACCTGATTGTTTATAGACCGACATGGCTTTCATATTCATGCAAAGAAGAAGATTGTGATCTTCCTGCAAGAGCAAAAAAGTTTGAGAGTTTCTTCTCCCAGTTGTACTGCGTATCGCTCGCTTCTAGCAATGAGGTCATATGCAAAGATTTCTTCTTGTACATCGAGGGTTGCCAATTTGGATTATTTGCTACTTCGACTGCACAAATTCATGATTCTCCACCTACTGAAGGGGCTATTCAGGGAGTGCCCTTCATAGAAAAAATTACATTTCATCTTTTGAGGTTAGTGATCTTTCTGTTTTAAAGAGCTTAATGTCTACAGATAACTTTTCCTTTTTTCCATAGTTTTTATTCTCTTTTTATATTTGTGAAATTAGATTGGAAGATGGAGTGATACTGGATGAGAAGGTCTTTCGAAATGATTTTGTTAACTTGGCCCATAATGCCGGTGTCTTCTTGTATGATGATCTGCTAGCAATCGTATCACTTCGCTATCAAAGAATACACATTCTCCAAATAAGGGAATCTGGTAACCTTGTTGACATACGGGCTATAGGTGCATTTTGTCGAGAGGATGATGAACTATTTATCAATTTCAGTACTCAGGCAAGTTGGGAATCTTTTTAAACTATTGATCCTTCTTTGGATATCAATCTTCACGAGTTTACTGTAACGATTTAATGCTGACTTGTAGGCTAAATCTGGTGCGTATTATCATGAGAACTAATGCTACCTATACTATGAAATCTTTGAAGAAAACATCTGCAAATGCACATGGTTCTTTATCTGGGATGAGAATTAATGTTATAATGCTAATAAAATCTTTGAATCAAGCATCTGCAAGTGCATGTAGTACAAAAAGGATGATTGGATGCTAAATTTGTGCTTATGTTTTATGAGAGAGTTTTATATTGAGTAAAAAGACAAGTTCATGTTTTCATAGAAAGTGAAATGAGCTAGGTGGGGAAATATACAAGAACAAAAGGGGGAGCTTAAAAGTTCGTTCTAAAAGAACTTCACAGTAAATCAAATGCTTTTGGTGGAAAGACAAGTATTCACATTAGTTTTCTTCTATTGATATCTAGTTAGTAGGCTTTTACAAAAAAGAAGTATCTCTTTAAACCAGAAGGTTTACAACTTTCCATCCTATTGCATTCCATTTTTGACATTATAGAAATAACTTCTGCTGCCCTACATTTCTTGTATGACACTGTTATTAATAGTCATGGGGCTGACACACTAATGGTTAGAACCACTGGTTGTAGGGTATGGCAATTCATCAAACCCCTGGGAACCTCACTGAGAATGGTGTCCATCATAACCAGCCCAATTCAGAGCATTCCTTTCTAGGTGGCATCAAACAACGCTTGCTCTCTTTCATTTTTCGAGCAATATGGAATGAAGAAAGAGATAATGCTCTGGTTGGTTATCTTAGTCCCAAATTTTTGTTGTTTCTAGATTTTAAGAACTCCTGTAAAGATTGTCTTTTCAAATTTTGCATGCTTTTACATACTATTGCGCAAAGAGGTACTCCTGCTATCTTCATTATATTCCAGGTTCTATCTTAAGGGTTATTTGTATATTACGTCCAGCTATTCTTGTCTTCTGATATTCTTGACTTTTTTTTCTTGTATTTGCATAAGATCTTCGTTCTGTTCATGATATGTAGACTTATTTACAGATAGTTGGCATTTACTAGTATTATGATTCCAAGAATAAAATTGGATAAATTCAGTTGCCTTCCATTTACTCACAACTGACACTACAACTTTAGTTACTTGAGTGTCAAGTTTTCCTGTAACTAACTTTGCATGCAAAAAATTATAATTGTTAATGAAGCTTGAAATAAATAATGTTCCAAGGAATGTTTCATCCTAAGGTAGATTTTAGTTTGTGGCATATAGTTGTTCTTAATGTGTTATTAAATCCTTTTTAATACTCTAAAGACATGGATTCTACTAATTTCTTGCAGTAGATATGGTTTTCTTGGTTGAACTTTTCTGTTTGGTGCGTATTTCTCAAATTTTTTTATTATTAAGTTGTTAATATTTGCGTGAATTCTGCTAGTTTTGACATGTTTCTAGATTGAGCCCAGATAATTCTTGGAATTTTGAGAACAGTATATTTATATGAACCGATTGATTTTATGATGACACGTTGCCAGAGGTTTCAAGGCTTGAAGAAGAAGTTCTATTTCCATTTTCAAGATTATGTTGATTTGATTATCTGGAAGGTACCAAAAAATTTATGGTTTTTACTTTCTCCCACCTTCCACCTTCCATCTTACCCTTTCCCTTCCCCATCCCCTTCCCGACTCTTTCGTTTAATTCAGTGCATTTTTTTACTTGTCATTTTGTAAGAAATAACTTTTAATTTTTGAATCAGGTACAATTCCTGGATCGGCATCACCTGTTAATAAAGTTTGGTAGTCTAGATGGAGGGGTGAGGGTTTGTCTTCTTCAGCTACTTCATTATATCCAAATACGAATGGGAATCATTAGATTACTTAAACTCCTAGCAGGACTAATATTGTCTTAAACTCCTAGCAGGACTAATATTGTTGGATCAATAATTCTAACCTCAGCATTACACAAATATAAAAAATGATAATAAACAAGAAAAAAATAAAAGAGGAATAGAGAAAAATATGTAGACCTGTCAACATATATTTAATAAATCCACAATGTTGCTTTTGCAGGTAATAACAAAAAGAAAAAATGGCAGATTTACTTCAGCATCCTTGTTGCCAAACTGATAACATGGTCCTCTAGATTTAGAAACATATAGATTCTGTTGTTTTGTCAAAAGGACTTTAGTCCCCATAAGCCGAAAGCTAAGAGGGAGTGGAAATTAATATGGTAATGCATACTGAATAACTGTTCCTACTCTAAAACTTATCAGTTCATCATAACTATGACGGAGAACTCTTTCCAAGCCTCCTAGTTAAGCTGGAAATTTTAATTTAATACCATTTGAAATTTTACATTACATTATATTGAATTCAAAATCTAAAAACTTTTTAGCTATTTAAGTTAAAACTATCATTTGGATCTTTTATTATTAGCTTCTAGAGTGCTTATATTCATGATGGTTGACATACTTTTGTAGCTTCATATATCACGAAATGCTGATCACCAACCATCATTCTTTGCTGTATATAATATGGATACGACTGAAATTGTTGCATTTTACCAGGTATAAATTTGATTTAAAGTTGCTAGTAATTTAGAAGAGCTTGTTGCTGTTCTTTTGACATGGATGTAATTTTCAACTTGTAGAATTCAGCCGAGGAGCTTTATCTCTTATTCGAGCAGTTTTGTGACCATTTTTATACAATGTCAAGAGATTCATTATATATGAATTTCATATCATCCCACTCAAATAACATCCATGCTCGCGAACAACTACGAACCATTAAAGACAAAGCTAACAACTTTTCACAGGTAAGCCTTTTTGTCGTGAACTTGACCCATGTGACTTGCAATATGTTAATCTAAGGAACCTTTATGTAGTGACTAACTCACTGATCTAGAGAGCTCATACTCTTCCATCTGATAATCTGGTATTTGGATGTGCAACTAGACATAAGACAATGGTGTTTCTGAATTTGTACTTGCCATAGTTGAAAGAACTGAACTGAAAAACAATGATTTTAGCTGTTTTTTGTTTTTTTTACTCTCTCTCTCCCCCTCTCTCTGATATGAGGATGAGTTCTTTGAAGATACCAAAAACTTTGCTATATTTGGGTTCTGTACCTTTGTTACGGATAAGGGCAGTAAGAGTCCTAGTACGCCTCTGCTAGTATATACCAGGCGCAATAATCGGGGTGCTAATCTGGGAGGCTAATAGTTATCTGGTAGTTAGGGTAGTTAGCCAATAGTTATCTGGTAGTTAGCTAATAGTTTTCTGGTAGTTAGGAGACTTTATACATAATCACCGTTAGCTTTAAGAGGAGACTTTATACATAATCACTGTTAGCTTTAAGGAGGACATTCAATTTATGCTTTGAGGATTCCTAGTTTGCGGCAATAGCTTGGGAGGTCGAGAACAGTTGTCTCTTCCTATACTATTGTTTGGTGATTATGTATAAAGTCTCCTAACTACCAGATAACTATTGGCTAACTACCCAACTACCAGATAACTATTGGCCTCCCAGATTAGCACCCCGATTATTGTGCCTGGTATATACTAGCAAAGGCATACTAGGACTCTTACTGCCCTTATCCGTAACAACCTTCTGGTCCTTTTTTCTCTTTTCCTTCTACTCTTTCTTTTTCTTGTTCTTTGATGCTACACAAAGTGTGGTTAAGACCTTATTGATCATATATTGATAATATGATTTCTTTTATACCATAACATCTAAAGTCAGCAAATGGTTTGCAGTTCATCAAGAAGATGATGGTCTTTTTGCCTTTCAGTTGTCAGTCACTGATTCCATCTCCCTACTTAGACCAGTCTCTCTTTCGGTATGATGAAAAGGTTTGATCATGTACCATAACTTTCATTTTGTATTCATATATACCAACAACATGTTTATTGTAGCTTGTTCGGAAACAACCTCTCTCCATTTAGGGGTGAGGTTGCATGCTACTGAACCTTCCTAGATTCTACAAATTAGTGGGATTTTTACTGGGTTCTTGTTATTGTTGTTATGTTTATTATAGCTTGTAAAGTGATCAAAGTAGGAGGAGCTGAGGGACAGAGGAAATTAGGATAGTGAGGAACTCATCAGAGGAGAGAGGAGAGATAAAATTAGAGGAGAGAGAAGTTTGTAAGCATGTGTGAAAGAAAGAAACTTGAGGTGAAAATGAATTCTATTAAAGTTCTGTGAAGTTTTATGGCGTATTTATATACTATTTAAGAAATAATAATAGGGTTCTCACTAGACATAGTAGGAGTTTTCAATAACTGTGTTTGAATCATTGGCCAATGGTTGTTTTGCGCATCAAACACAAAAGCCTATGTTGATACATAAGATACATTGACGATTAAGACGGTGATTTTGTGTTTCAATAGAACTTCTTTTCTTGGATAAATACAAATTAACTTTAATTTTATGAAAATTTTGACATTGCATTCCACAATCGCAATTGTTTTTATTTTGTTGCACTTCTTTAGATTACTTCTGTTTGGGCTTATTGTGTCTACAATGATAGTGTCAACCATTGTTTGCTACCTAAAGCTTTGGTTTGATGATTAATTTTTTCGTGAATAAATTTATAGATTGATATAAGTATTAACTTAATTATTTTAATTCTTCAAGAATGACTTTAAATACACTTATAATATCTCATGTGTACTTCAATATATTTTCTACTTAAGTTTTTAAAATAGTAAATTGAAGATTTTTTTTTCTATACAAAGTATGGCAAAACAACTAGTATGTGATATATTTTACATTTGTACTTATTGGACTGGACCTCTTCTATGGGCACCATGAGGGGTGATATGGAAAATAAAACTGAAAGCAATCCTGGATATTAGTGTCATTCTTAGTGTCCTTTGATGCCTTTGCCTATTCTAAGGTGAAGAGCAAAGCCCATTTTTTGGTGTAATGATGTAGCAAAAACAACATAGTTGACACCGTAAACTTCTGCTGTTTGTGAAACTTGGGCTAAACAAGAAAGTGATAAGGGAATTAAAGTGAGAATAAGTTCCCAGTAGTGGGTGGTCAAGGACAACTGACTGTTCGTCAAAGGATAAAGGAGAAGATCATGAGTGATGCCTCAAAAGACTTGTGAACCTAAGAAGCTACTAAGCTTGTGAAAATCTATAATACATGAAAGTTTGTCATAAACTGTTTGGCTACCAATAACAATTTGATCCAGATGTGGCTAAAGAAATAAAAACTAATTAACTGTTTTTTTAGACAACTTCAGAAGGTACTTGCGAATTCATCTCAGTCTGACATCTAATACATGGTCATGAGCCTTTCCCATCCCTTCATATTTGTTGGGTGCTCTACAACTGAATGTTGTTGACTCTTTAAACAACCAAGTTACCTGATCCACGTGCATGAAAAGTATATCTGGAGGATAAAAAAAAGAATTCTGTTAAGTATATAAAAACCAAATAGTGGAGAATTCATTGGTCACTATAATAATACCGAAGAATAAAGTTGGAAGTCCAATAGGGATTCTGACTTAAGTAAGCTTTCCCCAGCTGATATATAACTGTGTCTTTCTGTGGCGATGCAGTGTCATTGGGATTGCAAAGCTGAACTGTGAAAGGGAATGTGTGAGATCTCCCTTTCTCTTTTTACTTTTTGTGAAAGTTGGTGTCCGAGTTTAGTTTAAGTCTTTCAAGTGGAGAGTAGGCATTTGGCAAATAAAGAATTTCGGAATCTTTTTAAAAAGCATTAAACTAGAAAGGCTGCTAAAAGCATATGAAATAAAAGAGTTAGGTCGAAAGTAGAAATCGTTGGTACTTTCTCCTGTGTTCAAGCCAACAGAGGGCTTAATTGCTATTGCACAAAACATGTCAGATGAAGTTCGGTATCTTAGCTGTTCTCCATCCCTGTCATAAATGTGGTTGATACTTCCATATCGAATTCTCTTTATTCAATCTTATTGTGTTTATGGGGTGACTGTTTCTAATGGGTGGTTAATTGTGTGTCTGTGGCTTGTCAATTCGTTTTGGTGTTTGTGTGGCATTCTAGCGTATGGTAGTACTAGCAATAGTGGTTTCTTTTGCACCAGCACTTTATTTGTATGTTTTACCATATCTGATCTTCTTCCCCTTTATTATGCTGGTGTGATAGCTGATATCTGCTAGTGATCGGCATAAACCATCAACAGACCATCCCATCAAGTTCATATCCCGAAGGCAGCCTTATATGCTTAAATTCAAAATTAAACCAGGTACTGATTTACCCGTTTCATGACCTCTTAGGCGCAAATGTTCCCATGCAACAGAATTGTGAATGGGAGAAAACTGCAATGCTCAACCAAGACTTTTATTATGCCATTTTTCTTTTAATGCCACTGTTGAGTAGTAAAATGTGTATGGTAATGATGCCATTTTAGGTCCTGAAACCGGAAATCTGGATAGCCGAGCAAGAAAGTTCTCCTCATTCCTATTCCATCCATTTCTACCCCTGGTTGTTTCCATTCAACATGCATTGTTCTTGCAACCATCAATGAACATTCACTTCCGGGGGTGAAGATAATGTATTTTCCTGGTGGTCCATGTTCTGCAGAACTCTCTAACGTTGGAGATTAAACTATAAAAAATGTATATTACTTGGAAAAATTTTATTTCTTTGGTCTCCACAGCTAATTCATCCATAATATTGGATGTTTATTTCCTTTTTTTAGTCAGAATTTTGTATCATTGGCAGGCAAGTTAGAACGAGCGATTTTGAAGTTCGCTTGTTATCCCCAAAATTCCCCGTTTGTATCCCTTTTCTTTTGCTCACTTTCCTGGACAACTGACAAGTTTAAGGGGCATTTAATTTATTTGTACCCTTAAACTTGTTCTATCTTGCCTCAATACTTCGTCAAGTTCATGTGTCGAAACATAAAATTGGAGAATGTTAGTGTTATTAATGGACAGGAGCGTTTCAAAATTATCTTCCTCTATTGTTGGTGGTGTGACAATACCGTAAAAAGTGAATGATAACGAAACTAATCTGATGGTGCTGACGAAACTAATCAGATAGTGCATTATCCTAGCTTCTTCCACATAATATCGATTTTGATATGGTGCATTATCCTAGCTTCTTCCGCATAATATCGATTTTGAATTATTTGCAACACTCTCTATTGTTGTTTTGTGGAGGTTTCTGATGAAAAATAGAAAACATTTACGATAATAGTATGTGGCAAAGACTGGAGAAGTTTAGCTAACATTGACAGAAACAGAATTTGACCTTGGGAGTGATGAAGAGGAGTTGATAAAGTCGATGCAATCTTCAATAGCTTGAATTTTGTAAGTATCCATGGGAGCGACAAATGGACTTCCTGACGAAGAAACGTTTGGCGTCCTACTCAAATGTAGAAATGTTGCCAGCTTACCTCCAACACGCCTGAGAAATTTCAATGATGACGAGAATTCTGGTCTTGTCAGTGACATGAATCCACAACTTCCGGCACCCCCAATGTTCCATCCAACTCTACCACTGGAGTTGCGTTTGTAGGAAATGGCATCTTTGTCGATACAAGGCCTCTGATTCATTCGGTAGCCTCTAGATGGCATGAGGAGTTAAAGGTGATTGCTTTGCAAGAGGGGGAGACCAAGTAAAAAGAGCTAAAGAAACTGGTAAGGTGAGAGACAGAATTTAGTCTGTGAGAGCTTGACATTTAATACAAATACTGACACCAAAAGCTGAATATGAATATGATAGTTGTCCGTGTGACAAGAAAAGTTCATTTCTTGAGACCGAAGAGAAATAATCGACTAGGGCTGGCAGCGGGAGGTCTACTTTTATACCGAGTGAATTCAGCTTTGTGCATTTTATTAAAATATCACCTTACTACTGACCTCTCGATTCACTTGTTGAATGTCTACCAATCATGTGGGTTCTATCTTTGCCAGATTACAAGAAAAAGGTGCTATTAAAAATAGTATTAGGTGGTGTGAATGAAGGCAATACGATCAGAGCTGGAACTCGGAACTTGCAAAGATATTCAAAATAAGTTGGCTCTCGAATGCCACGCCTATACCTTTGAAGAAAAATGTGGAATGGAATAGTGGAGTGGACGGTGCATAGGCAGGAATGTAGAAGCCATCATTATCCAATCCGATTTCTTGATTTCGGGAATCTTATTCATCGATGTGGGACTAAAATTTCCAAAAGTCTTCAAATGAAACGCTGGAAAACACTCGCTGATAATATTAATATCATTCCTTTCACACCTAAAGATTTTACTTTTAGGGAGACGAAATCAAAAGAATCATACATAATTCACGCACAACACAACAATTACAAATTACAACAACACTAGACATCGTACAATTGCTCATCCATTTTTAGTCGTAACAAGCAAAATCTCTGAACCTTGACCGATTAGGTAGTCCAAAAACTCCACGACCTCTTCACCATCTCCAAAAGCCATTGGGGTTTTAAGATCACTATCCAAATTATACCAAACCCCACCAATCTTCCTCACACTAACCCAATGCCTACTCTTCCAAAGCCCACCGTACCTTCTTACAGGAACATTAAGCACAATCCCGAACAGTTTCCCGTCTGGGTCTTCCAGATTTATAGCGGATGCACTGTTTCGATGGTCGTGCCAGGCGACCGTAAGACCTTTCTCGTCAAGAGCAGAGATTAAGACGTTAATATCGTAGTTTCCGGTGAATGTGTTGTGATGAGGCTTGAAGACAATGGACAGTGGACTCCATGACTGATTGTTTGGATCATCGGCCACCAATTTCTGGGCGATTGCGTCCAAGCTGGCTTTAGAGAACGCGTCATTTCGCTGAATGGGGAAGGGAAGAAACAGTCTTGAAAAGTGAGTGTAAACAATATGAATGAAAGAGTAACTGAGAAGTAATATATACCTGGAAGAGATTATTGAGGGCATGTAAGAGGCAGAATTGCAACTTTTGTCTCTCGTGATAGATTTGAGGCTTATCGGTCTCCGTTGCCATGGGCTTTCCTTTACTTGATTAGACTTAGAGTTAGGGTTTTGGTTTTGGTTTTGGATAAGAAATTATTTCAAGAAGGGAGAAGTGTATGAATTTTAATAAAATAATTAATTTTTTATTTGTTAAAAATTAATTTACTATTAGTTTTTGTAATTATTAATTTACATTAATAATCCTCATGAATGAATAGCCAATACCAACCAGGAGGAAAGAGTAAATGTGGAAGCCTTATCTCAAAGGTCTTTTTATAAATTACACATGCTATAGAAGTCTTGTAGCACCCCACTCTCATCCAACACGTGCACATACACCTTTAGACATCCGTACAGTTACTCGACAGAAATGACGTGCTAATTTTTTCACTTTTACATATCGCATAGCATCATAAATTAAAACATAAATATCACAATATCTAAAACCAAGAAATTCGTCATTTTATTTCATAAACAATGATTTACAATGTAACATTTCATTCAACTTTCATGTTTATACAATGACAACTTATTAGAGTTCACCGCTCTGTCTTCAAAGTATGCTACATACATGAGGAATTAACAAAAAGATTAACTAAATCCTTCATTCCCAACTGACCGATCTTTGAGTCATATCCTCTATCCAAAATCTATACTAGATCTCTTCTAAGAGGCCTTAGAAGCTAAGTCGTCACTCTCGTACTTAAAAAGTCAACGTTGCAACTTTGATGAATTTTGTGAACTCAGTTGAATAAGCATCCTCGATGGTTCACTCATATCACATATATCACATCAACACATACAATCACTTTATTCACAATATTTAATTTCTCATGTATCATCACAAAACACTTTATACTTATATGTTCACATTTTTCATTCAATTCAATTTCCACATTTCAATTGCAATCATTCAAATCATATAATTCATGTATATATGTAATATTCATAAGACTCACATTTGTTTATTATGTTGATGTGATCTAGTGTTTTTTTCATTGTCCCGTATCCGTTATGGATATCAGGCTCATTAATACTGTCCCTTATCCATTGGAGATATAAGGCTTATTTTACATAGCGAGCCAGAGGCTTTTACCACAGTATAAGCTTTAAGCTCTTTTTCACTAGCGACTCCAGTCACAACTGCCTTTATGTTTCATGCATTCATGTAATGAAACGCACTGTACGTTTTCAATCATTATGCTCATTCTGTCACATTCACATTCTTTCTCGTTCACATTTTTCATCGGACTTTGGTTAGACATTCAACATACTAGTTGAGAATCATTTAGTCAATCACATTCACATTCAAGTAGCACTTCTAATGTTTTATACATGCATCAAACGCCTCGGACATTGAATGTCCAGAATTTAGTACATACACATCACAATAATTCAGTACATAATTTAACAAACAAACATTCAAGGTGAGACCATCTTAGGTTACTCACAGTTTGCTCCAGATAGCTTATTGCCTTGAAATCCCGGCAATGTCTTGAAGCGATCGCTCTAAATGCTCCTCTATATCATAGAAACACATACATTTACACATTACTATATTGCACGTTCATATGAATACTCAATCATAAGCACATATGTGTCATGCACAATGCATATTCAATGACAAATTCCTGAGTATTTTCCTTAATACACTTAAAAATCAATTTACAACACCTTCCAGTCATTCTTTAACAGATAATACTCTTTACTCATCTTAATCCCTTTAGTTCACTAAATTCATTCAAGAACTCATTTAAACCTAAATACCTCATATGGAAACATCCTATCATTAATTAGTACAAAAATCACTAAAAAACCCATTATTAGTGTTAACAAATGGGTCACGATCATGTAGAAGCACAATCGTGCTTTTCACCTAAAGTCACGATCATTTGAAGCACGTTCGTGACAGAAGGTTTTTCCTTTTGTCCAACTCTATATCTCTAACACAACATCATTCAACACTAATTAACATACCAAATTGATTGCATTCAATTATCAAACCTTAAATCAATTGGTTTAGCAACTTCAACTATATATAATCATTCATGAAATCCTATCTTTTTCCATAATATCTCATTCTTAATATCAAACAATTTATTGCCAAAATTCCATCACAGATTTTTCTACACATTCTCAACTTCATTAACACCTTCATATTAACTCCAATTATCACTTTAATTCAGCTCATAGTTAAGACACCAAAAATACACCCTTTTTTTTAGCTCAAAACTTATGATTTATCATTCCTTAGAACACCAAAATAAGACACGACTCCACCTATCTCTTTATCCATTC
>JAOQML010000008.1:28012207-28066664 GCA_027568935.1 Erythroxylum urbanii
TTAGTCGACTAGTCTTCCATCAACTTCAATTTAACCTGAAATTATTTCTTAACCAATTCTTTAAGTTTTATTATTATGAAAACATAGAAGGATTTAATTTGTCAACCTCCATTGGTCCAACAAATGTGTCTATCTAGGTTACTCTCATCTACAAAAGGATATTGGTGTTATTGTCCTATTTTAAATAAATATTTTATATTAACTGATATTTTCTTTATGGAACATATTCCCTTCTTTTCAAATTCTTCGATTTCTAATAATGTGGATGATGACTATTGGTTTACTAGATCACCTATCACACCACAAATGTCATCTCTACACATGATACTCCTACACAACCATAACCACCACCTATTCAATTGGTCCATTCTAGAAGAAAAGATCATCTTAACATAAGTTCGCTACCTATCTCCTCTTTATCAAAAAATCCCACAAAATATGATCCAGAACTTCCAACTGCTTTCCATAAAAGTAAACACCAATGCACTTATACTATTTCCTCTTTATTTCTTATGATCATTTGTCTTCCTCTTCTTGTTCCTTTGTTGAGTCACTTGATTTTATGACCCTCCCAAAATTCGTTCATTAAGCCTTATCTCATCCTAGTTAGCATTATACTATGATAGAGGAGATGAATGCTTTGAATGCTAATGGTATATGGAAACTTAATGAACTTTCCTCATGGAAAGAAGACCATTATATGTAAATGGGTGTTTTTTATTAAAATCAATTTTAATGGATCTGTTGTTTGACTTAAAGTACTATTTGTAGCTAAAGGTTATGCTCAAAATTATGGTGCGGATTATTCTAATACTTTCTCTTCTGTTGCTAAATTGACCTCTATTCATCTATTTATTTTTTAGCATCTACTTATGATTAGACCGTACATTAGTTAGACATCAAAAAGGCACTCTTACATGGAGATCTTTTGGAGGAAGTGTATATGGAGCAACCACTTGGATTTGTTGCTCAAGGGGAGAATAGGAAAATTTTGGACTTTGAAAGTATTTATGTAGTTTAAAACAAACCCTCGTGCTTGGTTTGAGAAATTTAGTCAAGTAATGGAAAAGTTTAACATGAACAATAGGAATTCTAATCACTTAGCATTCTATAAATGTCCTGCATCTGGGATTATTTTCCTTACTGTGTATATAGATGATATATAGTGTTATTGGAAGTGTTACTATGGGCAGTTCATCCTTGAATTCCTTCATAGGCAATTTCATACAAAGGATCTAGGGGCTTTGAAATATTTTCTTGAAGTAGAAGTGACAAAAAGCAAGAAAGGTATTCTCTTATCACAAAGAAAGTATGTACTTAATCAACTTACTGAGATAAAAAATATATATAGGGGCTAAGTCATATAGTGCTCCAATGATTCTAAATCTACAACTTAATAAAGATGGAGATTTGTTTGAAGATCTTGAGAAATTGATGAGATTGGTTGAAAATTTGAATTATTTCACGATAACCCCCCTAATATTGCATATTATGCTAGTGTTTTAAGCCAATATATGCCCTCTCTTACCATTCATCATTGGGCTATTCTAGAACAAATATTACATTACCTGAAGAGAGCTCTTGGTCTAAGGATTCTATATAAAATCATCGACATACTCATATTGAGTGTTTCTTAAATGCTGATTGAGCAAACTTTAAGATTGATCGAAGATCAACTGTTAGTCATTGTGTTTTTATTAGGGGAAATTTAGTCATGAAAAAGTAAGAAATATGTCGTGTCTAGATTTAGTGCAGACTATGGATATAGAGCTATAGCAAAATCATCATGAAATATCAGATAGGTATACCAGCTCTTAACATAAATTGATTTTAAAACCTTATTACCAACAAAGTTGTCTTATGACAATCAATCATCATTACATATTACTTCCAATCATGTGTTCCATGAACGAACTATTACTTTGTTAGTAAAAAAGTACAACAAAACTTGATTTCTACGGAATATGTCAAAATTGGGGAACAACTTAAGGATATTTTCACAAAGGCTTTAACTAGAGCCCAAGTGAATTAGGCATGATTAATATCTATTCTCCAATTTGAGGTGGTTGTTACTATTAGATAGAATCAAATAATCTATTTAGATATATTAGTTAGAATTGATATTGTGTTTGATAATAAGAGATCATTTTGTAAATTAATTGCTCCTGTACTACTATAAATATGTAATAAACCTCTGTATAATTTATCACATAAAAGACACCTTTCTTTGTAACAAAATTTATTTTAAACATTTTACAAATATTATGTTTAATTTTAAACTCTCCAAAATGTTAAAACTTAACTTATATTTTGATGAAAAATTTTAAATTGAAAATAGGATAAAAGACATAAAGCTCTTATATTTCTTCAAGAAACTTTATAAAAACTTCTTAATGTTTTTTTTTAAATAAGAACCCTTTGTAATTTCAAAATTTTTGAGTGAATCTCTTAAAAATAATGATAAAACACGTAATATAAATATCACACATAAGTTAAAGATTTAATATAACCCTTAAATTCGAATCCAATTAATAATTTACTATGATTATTTCCAATTATTAATTTAATTTAATTTTAATTAATTTGAATCAAGTTTTGAAACGAAGTTAAATTACCATGACATTTATTTAATCCGTATATGATATTTATACTTAATATATTTTATTATTATTTTTAATCAAACTTTAAGAGAAAAATTTTTAAAAATCAAAATCAAAAGAATTTTGTTTTGAAAATTTCAAAGATTAAAGACACTTTTTTAAAATTTCTTGCCCTTAAAAAATATAATGTATAACTGACCAGTGAACAACTTACTAATTCCAATATAAAAATGCAGCCATTAAATTTGTTTATTTTTAATAATTATTAAATTCATTGACGTTTGATCGATTACTGACGAGAGAACTATTAAACCTTCCTTACCAATTAACACTGAATTCATTTATATTACATTAATGTTTTTAAAAACATGTAATTGCAAATTTCGCTTTTTATTACTAAATAATAAACACAATATTGCCGATAATGCAAGGCTGGCTTATGGAGAATCTAGTGATGTTGAATTCCAGATTTTCCATAACATCAATTTCAACGGGATCATACCCTTTTGATTATATAGTTAATAAGGTTTATAACCTCAAATGTGTGGCAATGATCCAAGTGGGAGTAAGCAAATGGTTGGTCGTCTGCGCAACAGGATAAGCTAGCCCGAGCGCTTGAATTGAGGCGAAGCTGCCTCCCTGTGCAACATAAAAGTGCAAAAAAGAAACTGCACACTCCCTACGCAGGTATTATCCTGTTCAGGTTCAAAGGGACTTTCTCAGCCTGAACTGCTGCTTTTTCTAGCTTATTTGCCAGAATTTTAGCAGATATACAGGCACCCCTGGTGCGTTTTTGGGTCAGTAAAATGCATTAAAAAAAACCTCAGATTTGCATGCATAGAGAATCATGATCTGAAAGACTCCATTTTATTACTTGTGACGCAAGCAACAGAACAACTACAAATGTCACAAAAGGTACCTAGCAACTAGAAACATAAAACTTACCACCACACTTCATGTCGACTACTGCATATTGCATTTCTTGGCAAACTCAGATTTCAGGAAATCCTCACCAACCATCAGGACCTTAAACTCTCCTGCAAGGAAATTTCACAGGACAATTCAAACGAGAGCAGGAGTGCATGCATATCAAAGGGTTGCTACGCAATCAGCACTCATTGGCAATAACCATTTAGATGGTTTATGTTCTCCATTAGAGGAAGATTATTGCTCTAGGGCGTACCCTTCATTCACAAAGATTTGACTCTAATTTTAACATGTTTTGCCTGTACTTCAATATAACTTATGGCAAATATAATCTAAGCAGAGAACAAGATTGATAAAAATTCCAACACTTGCTGGCAGTAACTATCCAAGGGGAAAGGATGACCGCTTTACTCTCATCAAAATGATATTTGTGCTTTTGTGAATCTTTTACCAATTGTGATAGTACTACATCCCAGTGAGAGAACAGACTTTACCTTTTAGTAATATAGTTTGCTGGCAGATATATCTCTCCACCAACTTCACCATGTTGCTCTCCACTAACAGTTTTCTTAGCCGCCTGAAACTCAGCACTCATTGCATCCATTCCCTGCTGAACAGCTTCTTCTGCACTACCATAACCATGTGTCTCAGCATATTTGCGGACATCCTCTGTTATCTTCATAGAGCAGAACTTAGGCCCACACATAGAGCAAAAATGTGCAACTTTGGCACCTTCCGCTGGAAGAGTCTCATCATGGAAGGACATGGCTGTCATTGGGTCCAAGGACAAAGCAAACTGATCCATCCATCGAAATTCAAATCTTGCGTTGCTTAATGCATCATCCCATGCCTGAGCATGCGGGTGACACTTGGCCAAATCAGCTGCATGAGCAGCTATCTTATAAGCTATAACCCCAGCTTTCACATCATCTCTATTTGGCAATCCAAGATGTTCCTTTGGGGTGACATAACAAAGAAGAGCAGTTCCAAGAGCCCCAATGTTTGCAGCGCCAATGGCAGAGGTAATGTGATCATATCCAGGAGCAATGTCAGTTGTAAGAGGTCCTAGAGTGTAGAAAGGTGCTTCATTGCACCACTCCAACTGCTTTTGCATATTCTCGGGGATCTTGTGCATTGGAATATGTCCAGGTCCTTCATTCATTACCTAAAAATAGACATCACATGGCAGATCACTTGGTGAAAGCAAAACAAAGACCATTGAGAAAGTGAAGAATCAATCTTTTTGGTAAGGACTTATAGTTGAATACACTGGTCTAAGAAATCAACTATATTGGATTATCTTTTATTATCAGGTAAGGATATCTTTTATCAAAATAACAGAATTTGATAAACTACATGATTTTACACTAAGGAATTCACAATTTTATCACATATTATACCAGCCAAATTCTGATTTCTACAACATATCCCACACGTAACAGCCTGAACAAAATGCAGGATTGATAATAAGGCAATACCTGAACATCTTTTTCCCATGCTCTACGAGTAAGTTCACCTTGAGTTAAAAGCTCAGCAAACTGAGCAGTGTCATTGGCATCGTAAATGGACCCAGGTCTCAGTCCATCACCAATTGAGAGAGCAACATCATATTGATTGCAAATGTCAAGTATATCATCCCAGTGTTCATAAGCAAAGTTTTCCTTGTGATAAGCTAGGCACCACTTTGCATGAATTGATCCTCCACGAGAAACAATTCCTGTCATGCGTTTTGCAGTTAAAGGAATATAACGCAGCAGAACCCCAGCATGGATTGTGAAATAATCTACACCTTGCTCAGCCTGCTCAATCAGCGTGTCTCTGAATACTTCCCAGCTAAGATTTTCAGCAATTCCATTTACTTTCTCAAGTGCTTGATAGATAGGTACAGTCCCCACTGGTACGGCAGAGTTTCGTAAAATCCATTCACGTGTCTCATGAATATGTCGACCAGTAGAAAGATCCATTACAGTGTCAGCACCCCACATAGTCGCCCACTGAACTTTATACACTTCCTCCTCTATGGAACTCGCAACAGCAGAATTTCCAATGTTTGCATTAACTTTCACCAGAAAGTTTCTTCCAACTATCATTGGTTCAAGCTCTAGGTGCTTCTTGTTGGAAGGGATGATTGCCCGCCCACGAGCAACCTCTGACCTTACAAACTCTGGATCAAGCTTCTCACGAGTAGCACAGTAAAACATTTCCTCAGTTATAATACCCTGTTTTGCATAGAACATCTGAGTATGTCTTCGTAAACCAAGCTTTTCCCTCCTATCAACCCAGTCCTTGCGTAGTTTAGGGAGTCCTGTTAAAACATACATTAGGACTAGTCAATACCTTTGGCATTATAAAGCCATTGATGTATCCTGCACCCAATATAAAAATCTAGGTTTGTGGACTAAGTATTTAAGAGAACATAAGAACCAGAGCAGGTTGTTAAGCCAAATAAAACAGAAACTAAAGGATCAGATAAGAGGAACATTCAATTAATACATGCACCATAGGACAAAGTTGAATGGCATTATTTTCTCTTCTTTACAAGCAGAAATTTGTTTTTAAACAAGTGGCATACCTAGAAGATATGGAAATTTTCCAGAAATGTAATCCAAGCCTGGATATATTACAATGATAAAGGCCAGAAATTGAAGATAGCATAGGCAGAAATATTTTTTTGAAATTTATATCAACACATTTATACGTCACGAGGCTGATAATGATAGATCACAGAGGATGAGGAATAAATTGATATGAAAGATCCTAAACATTTTAGTATATGGAGAACATAATCATAGGAGAAATTGTACAACATAGAAAAAAGGAGCAGACATAATTTCAAAAGAACATTCTGCTAAGCTAAATCATCTATATATAGTCCAACGTAGATGTCAAATCCATACCTAAATGTGGACTAATGTTTTGAGGACCGCTTGTATCATAATTATCAAAAGTTGGTTCATCACCCGATAGGTGCACTCGCCTAAAAGGAACTTTAAGCAAATGACCAGTTTGTTCGTGGACAACTTCCCTGTGAGCACATTACAAAGGATGTTGGTAGCATATTAGTTAGCTAAAGCAATTAAATGCTCAGGTGAACCAGCTAGGAACTTCAAACTTTTATAAGCTACAAATTTTGAGGAAGAAAAACTGCTACAGATGTACAAAGAAAAATAGACACAGGTGCACCTGTATTCCTTAGTGCTTCTTGGGAAACACTGTTCAAAGGATGGAAGTGGAAGAAAATCAGGGGAAGAAGGATCCGCTGTATGCTTCCTCTGTTTAATTTTCTCTGAATCAGTCGATAGGGAATCAAAAGTTAAAGTTGCTTTGGGTCCTAACCACAAGGCGCCGGGGGGTATTTCCTTCTTACAAAAATTTGAAGCACGACCAACCGCATCAAAACCTGATAAGAATGTAGTGCGTGGAAATTTAACCACAGCAGAATGATTTCCATTCTTACATATGGCTGAAGACAAAGCAGTAGCCTGAACTGATGCCATCTTTAAATTCACCTAACACAAATTACGCACTTGACTTTTAGAATCACATCAGCGAGAACTTAAATTACAAGTATAATACTAACAACTATCTGAAAATTGATTATTTATCATTAAAAAATTGGCTTATCTTACCACTTCAAAAGCAGTAACACGTATACAACGAAGTATACAAAATCAACGAGTCAGCCAACTAGCAACATTGACTATCATATGTAGTAATCATACAGCCAGTTAAAAGAATGATGCCTTGAGGAGATATACCAGTACTTATTCACTCAGTTATCTGACGCTGCACATGCAATCATCGCAATGCAGGCACAAACACCGAGATATAGAGCTAGCCCCAAGTGTGTGCATGAGTTACCAGAACGGTGAGTCAATTCTACATGTTTAGCCCACAGTAAGTATGAAACATGCACTAATCAGACTCACCAGTGAGTCATTGAGCAACTTGCATTGTCTCATAAAACATAAAATATATAATTTCTTCACAAAGGCCAAATTCGTTACATGTCATATCAGAAGAAGTCCATGTGTTTAGTACTGGCAGTTGCAAAATGCACACTGTGTGAGGATCATGAACAACATCATCACATTGGTTTTAAAACTATTTAATGCGCCAATCTATGTCCAAAAAGAATAGTAATGAAATACATGCGTGCTTAATTAAAAAAATCAATACAATGATTGTGTAACTAGCTCGGACACAATCATGAAATTTATCATTAAAATCTTTAGGGTGAATGGTCACACAATCACAATCTTTACAGTAATGAATAATGGAAGAAGAATGAATAACAGAGCAGTGAAAGAAAAACAATATTAGTAACAATAGTATAAAAGATAAAAGAATTAAATTTCAGACATAGTTTCAGAATATAAAAGTAAACACATAGGAGAGACCGTAATAATTGGACAAGTTAAAGGAACAGCGGGAGAACTCCCACACCATAACCCACCGAAGCAGGCTTAGAAATCACTGAAACCAAACAACTTAGAAAGAAGGAACGGTAACAAGACAAAGACGGCATATGTAGGTAGCATGTGTATTCCAAATAGACCTATCCTTTGTTTATTACTTAACTTGAGAAAAATATGTTAGTTTTATATCATTTCCTTGTATGAAGTACGAATATATAGTAATAAACAGTTGGAATAAGTGATCCAACAATCAAAGGGGCGAAGAACATGATGGTTGAATTCATTTGTTAGAGCCGAACCAATGAAATCATTTTACATAAAACATTTGGTACTGAAACTAGTAACATAATACTTATCATTTGTTTGATCAAAAGAGTAACTCAATCTAAACCGAAATCCTAGACCGCTAGCTCCTTTACCTTCAAATGTTTGATTTTGACTGATACTGATGTTTATGTTAGCCTATTGCAAAATCTTGAGTTCAACAATAAATAGAAACTGAGATATAACGAGTAAAGAAAAAGAAGAAACACAAGAAGAAAAGCTAACATGAAAATACACACACACGTACAGAGAAGAGAGAAGTAAAGGGGCGTGAGGAAGAACCTGGAAACTAATCGCTCAAAGGATAACTAGCGCACCCTAATGCTCCAATGCACTTTATACATAACGTGACCAAAAAGTGAATGGTTGCTGACGTGACGTGACGTGTAGCGTAGATATTTTCATTTTATTATTATTTAAATGTGAAAACCAAATATTACATATGGTGAATTATTTTTGGTGAATTATTTTTTTTTATATTTACATTATGTATCTCACTTTTTGCTAGAATAATCCCAAATTCTTAAGATTTCATTTTAAAAGTTCTAAAGAGGTAAATTTAAAATTTTAAGGTCTTTTAAGTTCTTACGTAATCTACACTTCTATTCATAAAGAGTCGTCACATATTGATTGGACAATTACTAATTAATCACTAACCCTGCTCAGCATCAAATTCTCACCGGCCTCAAATCTTTGATAATTCCAACTCTCACACTATTGTTAAAAACAAAGCATCCATAATTAATCCAACAAAAAACAAATCCAAAAAATTAGAAGATCATCCCAAAAAAAAAAAAATTCCCCCTTCCCTTCGTTTTCTAAATGACTCGAACTCAAGTGCCTGCCACCTACCTTTGTTAATTCTCAATCAAATCAAAGCGAAGATAGGAATGGAATGTAAAGCGGTACAAGTGGCATTGCATTGCAAAAGCTAAAATGCAGGAAAGCGGTGGTCCTTATGTAGAGCAACGGAAAGCAACGCTGATATTTATTCTATTAAATTTTATATCCTCCCCTCATTCTCCAAGATAAGGGAAGGGAAGGAACCCACGGACAACAATACTACAATTCTTTCATTCAGTAAAATGCAAATACATTAATTGGTTAAAGACTTAGAATTACATGGAAATGTAAAGACAAATTTCTGGGTTCAACCCAAGCCCAAACCCCAACTTATCAGGAACATTTGATTATATACCACGTACTCATATTATGTATACGACTGAAGAACTGTATCCATCAAAAACACTGGACTGATAATAATAGCCAATGTGCACTAGACCTCAAACCACAAACATTCAAAATTGGAGGCGCCTCTCTCTAACAGCAGCAGACAATAATTTCAGGCTCAGCTGTTGTCTTTTTCTTCAGATTTTGGGCCATTAATGCCAAAAATGAAATATACAAAGCCCTCAGTCTGAGTTCTACCCCATCTGTAAATTTTTACTTGAAGAGCTACAAACCTAATGGGGCATCTATCATGAGCCTGCTTGCAGTGGCAGGAAGAGCCTCTGGATTTCCTCTGACAAAGACTGCAAGCTCTTCTGGGGCAACTACCAATTTCAACCACTCTTGCAGCTCTTCACCTTCTACTTTCTCTTTCTCTGCTCCGGCAAATTGATCAGATAATAACAAATACAAGCACATCAAATGAAAGGCAGAAACAATGCTACTACGATGGCAAGAAAAGGGTCCAGGATCTTATTATCAAAACATAGAAAATATTATCCGAACCACCCAAGCCCAAAAGTATTACCTTCAAGATGGGCACCAAGCCCCTCCAGCACAACAGGATTAGCACGCACTACAGAGAGTGCCACATCTAGGGCAGAATGCAGCAATGATGTTACCTCTGTTTGAACAAGATCAACAAGATGCCCCTGTTGTCCAGGTCAGTCCTTTTATCTTTCTCAACCTCAGGTCATATTTATGTAAGGCTGATGCAAGAAGAAATTAAGCTTGAAAATTTCAGTACCTGATCCCTCCCCCATGGAGCAGCTCCAGACTCATCCATTCCACCTCCAGAAAGTGTCGCTAAAGAAACTGGACCTATTGTCTGACTAAGACCATATTCAGCTACAGCCTTGTATGCCATATCAGTAGCTCGCCGTATATCATCCAGTGCACCGGTGGAAATACGCCCTGAATAAACAACTTCTTCTGCTGCTCGTCCTCCAAGAAGCGTTACCAAGCGGCCACGTAATTCATCAATGAAGAGCAAATATCTATCCTCGTTTGTTGGGGGAGTATATGTAAACCCCAGTGCTCCTCCTGATCGTGGTAATATGCTTAATTTCTAACAACACAAAGTAGAAAAGAAAGTCATTGATGCAATAATAACAGAAGCTACGGTTATTGCATCTTTCACATCAATGAACAGTTTGAGGACACATAATTTCCATGTGTTGTTTATTTAAACCACAAGATTGAGGAAATGCTATACAACAATTCCAAAATGGTTTACTGTGGCAGCATCCAACAGCACGCTTTTCCAGAATTCTTTTGTCTAGAATTTCCCCTTTTCTCTTCAAAAGAATCAAGGAAAAGAAACTTTCACGTCAAAACATCTCTCTTCGGCACTCCGTTAGCATCTTATTTTGTTGATGCATAATGCTAAAATACCATTAAAACTTAAAGGCCTTAGCCCTTCCAATTCCACCCATTCAGTTGTTTCCATCCCAGGTATGCACTTAAATATGAACAAAAATAAGCTTTTAGTTGCAAGCCAAGATCAAGTTACTAATCACTTGTTGGCCACTTGCAACATGAATAAACCTTTCATTTAGGGCATAATATATACTATGTGGTTTTTTATATTCAAATTCTTCACCTGGAGAAAACACCCAAAAGAAACTCAGACCATTTAGTAAAAGTATAGTCACATACCTCAACTCTAGGTTGTCCAGGAAGTAGATTAGCAACGGCAGTACCCACCACGGCATGACCAGCTTCATGGCGTGCAACAACAGCCTTTTCACTTCCTTGCAACTTGGCAGTTTTCTTCTCTATACCCTACAATAGGAGCAACTGGATTCAGTTCTGCACTTAGTTGAAAACCCCGTGGGATGCAACTCTCTTTCCACTTCCTTCCCCTTGTTTAAACTCTACGCAGTGAAGTTCTAATTTGATGATAAATGAAAGATTAACCAAGTGTATTTGCTTTAACAATAAGCAATCTATTGTCAACTTTTATTTTCAATTTTTGTTGTCTATTTTCTAACAAGGGATATTTATAGATTATTGTTCTTTACAAGTAGGACCTGGGATCCTACTGTTTGATCTGAGATTGGTTCCAATGACTATATTTTAGATTTGATTATTCATCCATATTTATTTTTCAAGTTGACTTAAGATTAATAGTAGTGATTTGACTTTATAGGCTTACATATAACAAAAAGAGTAACATAAAAATTTTCCAGAGCCACCAGATTTCAATATTTTCATATGAAAATTGCTTCAAAAGTTTTATGTCCCTTAAGTACTGAGAGAGAGGCACGATAGAGCCCTACAGCCTTTAACAAAAAATCACCAGAGTTCAATATTTTCATAAAAATATTGTTTCATAAGTTTTACTTCCCCTATGTACTGGGAGAGACAAAAGTGACTTACAGCTATTGACCGCTCAACTGCCTGAATGAAATCAATTTTTTCAACTACAACTTTGTTTTTCCTTCCAGCCAATAAAGCAGCTTCATTTACTAGATTCGCAAGATCTGCCCTGCATAATATGAGAATCAAAAGCTTATTCCTATCATGTTTTCTACAGATCTCGTGAGAAAAAGAATCCACTAATCAGCAAATACCCTGTAAAACCAGTGGTCATAGAGGCAATGTCCCTGAGGTTAACATCTTCACCTAGAGGAAGTTCCTTCTTGGAAACATGGACTTCTAAAATAGCTTCCCTTCCCTTCTTATCAGGGGTTTCAACCTAAAGGAGAAAAGAAATAAAGCTATGAGATTTATGGAACTTGTTTACCTCTCAAAATTTTAACATGTTATGACATGATTAAAATATGATGCAAACCATAACCACACGATCAAATCTTCCAGGTCGGCGAAGTGCAGGGTCTAAGACATCTGAGCGATTTGTTGCACCAAGAACAATAACAGCAGAGTTGCTATCAAACCCATCCATCTCCTGCAAATATTTTCAAAAGTGAAAGCTTTAGAATGGCTACAAATGCAGACATCAAAGACTCCTTGAGCAAGGGGGGCTTACAGTGAGCAGCTGGTTCAAAGTTTGCTCACGTTCATCATTACTGACAATGCGAAATTTCCCATCACGGCTTTTTGCCACAGCATCTATCTGCACAAAATGACAGCACATGACTGGGGCATTTTTAAGAATGTTTCTCCAACAACCGAAGAGAAAATTACTATCAAATTTATGTTAAAAAGTAGCCGAACCTCATCAATAAATATTATTGACGGTGCCTCCTTCTTAGCCCGTGCAAATAGATCTCTAACACGGGAGGCACCCATGCCAACATAAAGCTCCACAAATTCACTTGCAGAACAGCTTATAAAAGGTACTTCAGCTTCTCCAGCCACGGCCTTTGCTAGAAGCGTCTTGCCTGTCCCAGGATGACCCACCTATAAGACACAGAAAGTAACACTCACCAACCGCAACCTGCAACTTACGAAGAAACACTAGAATATCGTACTATCATCCTCCAGATAGCATACAAGTAATTACTGGAAACCAATCATAGGTAAGTTTGTTAACCCATGACTATCCATCAATGGTCAACTAGGGATTCTAAACAACAACACCAAGTATTCAACAGGGTAGCAGAAGTGGAGGTACAAAACAAATTATCATCTGTGGCCATGCAGACCAACTTATCAGAAGGGGCAAGGAAGAATTGCACACTGCAGCAACCACTTCAAGCTGCTACAATATCGCTGGTCAAACATTATTTTCACAAATAAATATTTGAGAATCGTAGACTCACCAAGAGAACACCTCGAGGAGGTCGAGCACCTAGTCTTATGTACCTGTCTGGGTTCCTAAGAAACTCCTGCACAGCAAACAAATCACAAAAATGTCAATCTCTTGTGTTCATAGGAAGTTTCAAAACACAAACAACCATAGGGCATCACATGGCACGATAAACAAAGACAGTAAAGGCCACATACCACTATTTCTTCTAACTCTTCCTTAGCCTCGTCAACACCTGCAACATCAGAAAAAGTAATTGTTTCTCCTTGCTCAGATACCTTGGACCCACCAGATTTCCGATTCCTAATCTGTCCAGCAGCATGCTGCAGTTCAAGAATATATCCACTGAGAATCTCCACAGCATTTCTTAGCTTCAATGCGAAGTAATAACATTGATAATTCACACCTGAGAAAAGCTAACAGGGAATCTGTGGAGAAGCCCTGCAAGCACAGCCACGTAAAAAAAAGCAATCTGCAATGAACAGGGAAAGAAAGAAAAAAGTCAAGAACATTGAACCAAGAAAGAGAACTACTGATAAAATTCAGAAGAATTTAATAAACGACTTATTTGCTTTCCAATGGCTTAATACTGTTGAAGATCAGAGATTTAGATAAGATCAATCTTATGGGGTAAGATAAGATCAATCCTATAGGATAAGATTATTAGAAACAGAAATCCCTATAATCAAGGGATTTCTGCTATAGACATCTAGATATAGTTTAGTTCAGATTGATACCTATTTTCCTGCTGGTTAAGTTGTATATATATATGTATCCGTGTATATTAAATACAAGATAAGTTTTTCCTGGAAATCTTAACATGGTATCAGAGTCCTAAGGTTTTCTGGAAGTATTCTTTGTTATTCTCGATACAGCCTTCATTGCTGCCTTAGCCTTCATTGCTGCTCATTCTTGTCAGATTCTCAATCCCCATAACTACTATTTTACCCAATCTTGCCTTTCACCATGGCAAATTCTGGAACTTCTCAAACCACTATTTCCAGCCCAGATGAATCTATCTGTGTCCAGAAAATTGGGGAACTATAGAATGTTCGTGCCTCCAACAGACTCAATGGCAAGGATTACCTCAAGTGGTCACCCCTTGTTCGCACCTATCTCAAAGGGAAAGGGCAGCTTGATCACCTGCTAAGATCAGGACCTGCAACAGGGAATTTAGCAACAGAAACATGGGAAGAAGAGGACTCCATGATCATGTCATGGTTGTGGGACTCCATGGAACCTTCAATCAATGATACGTGCATGCTTTTAACCATTGCAAAGGAGATTTGGGACTGCGTTCAACGTATGTATTCAAAGGCATGCAATGCTCCTCAAATCTATGAAATTAAGATCAAAGCCCATGCCACCAAGCAAGGAGACAAATCAGTCACAGAATATGCTAATACTCTGCAAACTCTGTGGCAAGAACTTGACCATTATCAGGTCATTGAGATGAAAAGTCCTTAAGATGTTTTTCTGAAAAAATTCATAGAAAAAGAGTGTATTTATGATTTCGTGGCTGGATTAAACACTGAATTTGATCGTCAGGGTTCAAATTCTTGGAAGGGAGTCCACTAGAAAAGGTTATTTCCCTGATTAGAGCAGAATAAACGTGATGCTTGAGCCCCAGAAGATGGATGGGTCAGCAATGGTGATAAAGGCAGATAAACAAGACAAAGAAAGGAGTGATCAAGCCCAGCCTCGGCAATCTGGAAAGGGCAACTTGTGAAAGGAAAATAAAGATAATCTATGGTGCACTTATTGCAAAAATCCGAGACACACAAAGGTGACATGCTGGAAATTGAATGGGAAGCCACCAAGTCGTGAATGGGGAGATTGAGAAGGTCAATCACGACCACGGGCACATTCGGCTGTACAGAAGGAAGATGAAGAAAATCCAGCAGCAGGGAGTCTTAGCAATGTAGAGATTGAGAAATTAAGAGGTTTGATGAGTTTCTTAGGACTGCCGAAAGGTACATGTTCCTTTGCTCTCTCAGGTAAACCTACATTCTCTTTGTATACAGACACCTCAGAAATTAAGTGTTACAATAGCCCTTGGATTATAAACTCCGGGGCCACAAACCACATGACCCCTATATCACAATTTTTCACACATACAACCCTAGTCTAAGTAATAGGAAAATCATAGTTGCCAATGGAGAATTAGCTACACTCACTCTAAAAAATGCCCTACATGTACCAAAATTATCAGCCAATCTAATCTCTATCCAAAGGCTTACTAATTACCTTAATTGTGTTGCCTTTTTTTCTTCTTCTTGCTGTGTTTTTCAGGACTAAGACAAGGGGAAGAGGATTGGACTTGCTAAGGAATAGAATGGTCTCTATCACCTTGAAACATATCAAAAAGCTAAGATAAATACACCTTCATCCCTCCTTAGTTCTTCGAATAAAGATTCCATTTGGTTGCACCATCTCCGTCCAGGTCATCCATCATTTAGAGTTCTAAAAACTATGTTTCCCCACTTGTTTCAAGGATTAGATATCTCTGAATTTCATTGTAAAACTTGTGAATTGGCAAAACATAATCGTGTATCTTTCCCTATTACCAATAAAAGAGCTTCTCATCCTTTTCATGTGAATCATAGTGACATATGGGGTCCATCCACTATACCTAATATTTCTGGAGCCCGTTGGTTTGTCTCTTTGATTGATGATTGTACTCAGGTTACATGGCTATTTCTCCCTAAACAAAAATCTGATGTAAGGACTGTTATTCGAAATTTTCATTCAATGATTCAAAATCAATTTGGGGTAAAGATAAAAGTTTTTAGAACAGACAATGCTAGAGAATATTTCAACCAAGTCTTATGTCCTTACTTCCAATCACATGGTCTTATTCATGATTCATCTTGTGTTAATACACCTCAACAAAAAGGAATGGCCAAAAGAAAAATGGACACCTACTTAATACCACTCGGGCCTTACTTTTTCAAGGGAATGTTCCTAAATCTTATTGGGGTGAAGCAGTTCTTAATGCCACCTATATGATCAATAGACTACCCTCACGTGTTCTAGGTAATAAGAGTCCTGTCGAGCTCCTAAACTCTTTTTACCCTCATTTTAGAACTTCCAATGGACTCACTCCTAGAGTTTTTGGGTGTACTGCTTTTGTTCATGTCCATAGGCAAAATCAGGGGAAGCTTGATCCTAGAGCCATTAAGTGTGTGTTTCTAGGATACTCATAAACTCAAAAGGGATAGAAGTGCTACAATCCATCTACAAGAAGGACCTATCTCAGCTGATGTCACTTTCTCAGAGTGCAAATTCTTCTTCTCAAAGTCCTATCTTCAGGGGGAGAATACCACAATGGAAGATAGTCCTTGCAGTTCCTTTGAACCAATAAATACCCTAGACCTCACTCGTACTCCAACTCTTGTCCGCTCAACCCAATTAAATTCCATCAGCATCATAGAACCCGAGCCAAGTCCAGACACAGAACCTCCTGAGTTAACTCCCATCCTACCCAAAACCCCCCACAAGTTTCCAAGTTTTCCTCAAGTATACTCAAGGAGAAAAGACATTCCAACACCAGAGCAAACTCCAGACATTCCACCGAAGCAAACTCTAGAGATTCCAACACTGAAGCAAGTTCAAGAATCAAATCCTAGTCTTAGAAATGAGATCACCGTGGGTCCTCAACCATGCTCAAATATCCAAATAGGTAAACATTCCACTAATCCAAGTGATGATTTAGACCTTCCTATTGTTGTTAGAAAAGGAACTCTAGAATGCACCCATCGACCGCTCTATCCACTTTCCCATTCTATCTCCTTCAAACACTTCTCACATACCCATAAAAGGTTTATTGTGAGTTTAAATACAATTGCTATTCCTAACACTATTTCTGAGGCCTTATCAAAAAAGGAATGCAGAGATGCTATGAGAGAAGAAATGAATGCTTTGGAGAAGAATCATACTTAGGAGGTTGTTGACAAACCGAGACGGAAGAACATTTTTGACTATAAGTGGATCTACACACTAAAATACAAGGCCAATAGCTCCTTAGAGAGATACAAAGCTAGGTTGGTAGCTAAAGGATACACTCAGACCTATGGAGTGGATTATCAGGAGACATTTACCCCAGTTGCGAAGATGAACACAATAAGGATCTTGCTGTCCTTGGCAACTCATTTTGACTGGCAGCTTCTTCAGTTTGACGTTAAGAATGTTTTTCTTCATGGAGATCTCAATGAAGAAATATACATGAATGTTCCACCCGGATTTACAAAAGATACAAGTAACAAGCAGTGTAAATTGAGAAAGGCTCTCTACGGACTAAAACAATCTCCAAGAACCTGGTTTGGTAGGTTTGCAAAAGTGATGAAAGAATTAGGATATAAACATAGTCAAGGGGATCATACTCTTTTCATGAAACACTCAAAAATAGGAGGGGTGACTATTATTTTGGTCTACGTGGATGACATTATAATGACGGGAAATGATGAAAAAGAGAAGCTGAAATTGAAGCAGAAATTGTTAAAGGAATTTAAGATAAAAGAACTAGGAAAATTAAAGTATTTCCTCGGTATTGAAGTGGCATATTCAAAGCAAGGGATATTCATCTCTCAACAAAAATATGTTACAGATTTATTAATGGAAACTGGGAAAATTGGGTGCAAATCGATGTCTACTCCAATGGATTCAAATTACAAACTTGGAGAAGCAAAGGAAGAGCCGACAGTGAACAAGAACATGTATCAGCGACTAGTGGGCAAGCTAATATATTTAGCACATACTCAGCCAGATATAACACATTCAGTGAGTGTAATCAGTCAATTTATGCATGACCCAATAGAATCTCATCTTCAAGCTGTCTACCGAGTCCTACATTACCCAAGGCAGTCCAGGAAAGGGAATATTGTTTAAAAGGGCCCATACACTATCCTTAGAAATCTACACAGATGCAGACCATGCAGGATCTCCGGTTGACAGAAGATCAACAACAGGCTACTGCATGTTTCTTGGAGGCAATCTAGTTACATGGAGGAGTAAAAAAACAAAACGTAGTGGCTCGATCATCAGCAGAATCTGAATTCAGGACTATTGCACAGGGACTATGTGAACTATTATGGCTGAAGAACATTCTTGATGATTTAAAAATCAAATGGGAAGGACCTATGAAGCTCTATTGTGACAACGAGTCTGCAATTAGCATAGCAAATAATCTCGTACAACATGACAGGACAAAGCATATTGAGATTGACAGACATTTCATCAAAGAAAAGTTGGAAAAAGGACTAGTGTGTATGTCTTATGTTCCTTTGGATCATCAACTAGAAGATGTTCTAATCAAAGGGCTAAATGCTTCAAGATTTCATGATCTTATATGCAAGCTAAGAATGGAAGACATATATTCCTCAGCTTGAGGGGGAGTGTTGAAGAATAGAGATTTAGATAAGATCAATCTTACGGGATGAGATTATTAGAAACAGAAATCCCTACAATCAAGGGATTTCTGCTATAGACTTCTAGATATAGATTATTTCATATTGATACCTATTTTCCTACTGGTTAAGTTGTACATATATATGTATCCGTGTATATTAAATACAAGATAAGTTTTTCCAGGAAATCTTAACAAATACAAATGATCCAGTCATGATATCTAAGATAATATTAATTCTACCATAAACAAGGCCTAAACCTTCCAACTGGAAGTGTGTGTAACTGAGAGAGCAACCCTTTTCTGCAGCTGGTGATGGCGGCATTGTGATAAAGCACAAAGTTCCCTATCATCAGCACTAATCAATAACTTGCCACAAACAACAATAAAGGAAAACTAATTTGAAAAACTGAAACTTTGGACACTTTAATCAGCACAACTCATTCTAGGTAGTTGCCTAATTACCACTACTCAACTGTGATGAATACTAGACTATTAGACAAATATGGTAGCAAGCAAATATCGTAACCCTAATACAATGTGATGAAATTTGGCATCAAAAGCAATAAACATGTTTTACAGACATTCCATATACAGCACTGTTACTCTGTTAGACGATAATGTCAATGTCAGTCTATTGATCGCAGAAAATTAATTCAAAACCCACACTACAAACTTAATGGGGTTTGAGGTGAATTACACCTCAGTTCTGCCTACTTGCCCACGCTAGAGCAAAATTACTTGTACTCCAAAATCAATATCTACTAGCAAAAAACGACCACCTGAACTCACCAAAGCCGAGTTGAAGAATCCACCCGAACGCTTATCAGGAGACCCAAACTCCACTTGATTCTCTAGCATCTTCTCATACGGAGTTTTGATGTCACCCGGCCTCGTAGTCGTATACACAATTCTCCTCGTCGTCGGCTCCACGCTCTTCAACAACGACTCCGATTCCTGCAACCGACTATTGACTTCACCGCTCTCTAAATTTCCATTCCCACCATTCTTCAATTTAAACATAATATGAACACCATCTACCTCAACTTTCTGTACTTGATTACTATTAATCTTGCTCAAGAAATCACTGTACGGCACACTAACAAACGTCGTCGGGTGTCTCGGCTCCGACCCAGGCAACGGAATTCCGGGCCGGAGATACCGCATAACGCACATAACAATCCCTAACTGCAAAATTAAAACCCCAATTTCTTGCGCCTGAATCAACGGCTGCCATTTCCAGCTCTGCTGCTTTGACCTCCACCACTGGCCCTTCCCCTGCTTTTCCCGCCGCGGCTTATTCGGCGGATTGTTGCTGATCTTCCGACCTTCTCCATCGTCACCCTTCTCACCGGAGCTCGCCGAGGAGTCGCTGTCCTGACACTTGAGTAAAACTCTGTAGTCCCTGACCTTGAACCTCTGGGAAGAGATGGAATTGGGGATAAAGCGGGACGTATGGTAGTGGAAAACCCTAGATTGAGCGCGAAAAGAGCACGAACTGAGAATAGTACAAGAGAATTTCGTGTGGGATATCGGTCGTAGAAGCTCGATCATCGACGACATGAACAGAAATGAGAAATCAAAATCCACCCAGTCTTAAACAAATTATCCAAAATCAAATGCCTAGAATTATAATTATAAACTGGTCCTTTTATTTGAAGAACATTCCTGGAATCCTAGCCGTCGGTTCGATTAATTGCGGCTGACTGGAAATAAGAGTAAATGGCATCACTAAAGTGATAAGCACGTGGAATTTGGAAAGTCTATATGAACACGTGGGCGTGATTTTTCTCGGAGGTTGGCCTCCAGAATCGCCACAAATTATATACATGGTGATTGAGGACAAAGCCAAATCAGTTCAGACGCGGGCATTTTGGGTTTGTGTGGCTTGAGGTAACCGATCAATATGAAAGGAGATAATTTCTTTCTTTCTTTCTTTCTCATTATTTATCATAAATACTACTTTGTTCATTTGCTAAATTTGTAATGACTTGTTACTTATAAGTGGTATTAACATAAATTCAATTAAGACTATTATATATATAGTCTTTATATATTTTCAAGGACCTTTTAAGCCTCTCAATCAATAGTAACAAAAGTTATCTTTATGTATCTGGTGGAAAAATTGAGGTTACATATCAATTATTTTAAGTCACAACCTCAAGTTGCAGTATCCTTCATTCAAGTACTTTAGTATCCCAATAACTATAGAGAGGTTTTTGTTTAAAGATTGTCAGCCTCTGTTTGACTCAATACACAAAAGAATTGAGATTCGAAATAATAAACTTTTATTATATGTAAGAAGGGTATAACTTATCATTTTACTGTTAGACAACCTCTATGTGTATTGGAGTTCTCACATTTTCCTTCATCTTGACTTGATGAAAATGCCCATAAATGTTAATAGCTTGAACTGTTAAGATGACTTCAAATCTCTTCAATGAAAAAACAACCGTGGAATCAACGTTATGAGGGTTTATGGACCTTCATATAACTTACCTTAACCTTTAAAAAGAAATTAACAATAAAATAAAGCATCTCCTTTTCAAATTACGAAAGATAATAATTAGAGACTTATTTGAAAATTTACCTAACTTTTTGAAGTGAAAGTGAACACGTTGTCATTAAATATCCACGGTTATTCAATTAGGTTACTAATTAAAATGACTACTAGCTTTAGTCTTTAGCTTCAATCTTTTTATTTAAGTGTCAAAAGAGTGAATTTATTTATCCTAACTTTATTTATGCATTTTGTTTTACTATTTTTATTTTAAATTTTTGTTAGGATACTAAAATTCTTGAAAAGAGTCGCCTTTATAACTAAAAATATGATGAAATTATAGAAAAAGTGACATTATCATTGAATCAAATTGAGGTTAAAACAATTATTGATGCTCATATCTATTTACTTAAACTAATTGAATCATAAAATAGTCAAACTTTAGATGATTAATCTTAATTATTTTTTTCAATGATAAAAATTCTCATTATTTTTTCCTATTAAACTAATTAAAATGAAGTTAATTTACTAAGGTAAAGTAAAATAGGGCTCACAAATAATTAAATCTTTCCTCACACTTAAATTCTACATTATCTTCAATATATCAAATATAAAGAATATAAGAAAAATTAAAGGTAATAAAATTAAAATAAATGAAAGAAAAATTACAAAGAGAGAAACTTCTCTCAGCCATATTTATCCAATGTTGTTTAAGGTCAATGTGATCGATATCTAAACTTATTAATACCTTACTAACAAATTAAAGATAAATATGTAAAATCAAAGTTAATTGAACTAAAAATAAGAAACAATTACAATAAAGTACCTAATAGAAGTGAAATGATATAACTAAAATAAGCAAGCACAAAGTTTAGGAATAAAAAAGGAAAATAAAATTATTAAAATGTACGAAGCTTAAATAATAACAAACAAAAGCTTAATCAATAGTAGGCTAGTCGTCGTCATCGCTATCCTCCTTAGGCATCATTGAAGATTGTGGAGGTGACCTAGAGTACGCTATAGTCAAGCAACTAATTCTTTATTAGTCGCAACCATTGCCCATCTAGCTTCTTTTTTAACTTTTCTAACATGGAGTTCCCCTCCTTACTGGTCATTCCCAATATGAAGAATGTTCCTATCAAGCCTATCCCATAATAGTTATTGTGGTGCAGGCTAGTCGTCTTTATGCTCTACCATCGTCTTCTCTGCCTGAGGTTCATAAGTTACTAGTTGAGGCTTTCCTATCTCATGCTCTTTGGTCTTAGAGGCATCTTCTTCCCTGATGGGATCTCATTCTCCCTTCCTCCCTCCCTCCCTCCCTCTCTCAATCTATCTTTGTCTCTTCCTACCAACATATACTCTTTGCTAACCTTCCTAACTAATCTCATATACTTTAGTATGTTAAGATCATCAGTAGCCATGTGACAACCCAAGTTCATTCCCATAAGATATAAAATCTACCTAGGTTCTTTACCAATCTCATTAGAGAGGTTCTTCTACAAATTGCTTTCTTCTTTCTATTTCCCATCTACTCCAAGTATGTGGCAAAGTAGCAATATCTATTAAATGATCTTTCCTCTATTATGGGCCAAAGTCAAAGGATATATGTAATGATCACCACACCATCACTTTTCCTCCTTTCGGTAATGGCATATAAAATCACCCTATATAAATATCAAAGGGTTGGAAATATGATATGAGTACTGTGACTTTTAAAGGATCACAACTAATTGTCCCCCTTCGAAATTAATTTGCAAAACTCACGAGTGATGTGATTACTTAATTCAGACAGGAATTATGGTATAGATCTCTTATACTCTAAAAACTCATATTAAACTCCAAGATTATTTAATAAAATTTAAAATGTATTCCCCCAAGCCTAAACTTAATGCCATTTCTTTTATCTAATCTAGCACTACAATTTTCCCTAAAGATAGTTAAAACCTCAAAGGTGAATTCCATCATCTTGTCCTACGCTAAGTAAGAATCAAGGTCATTTCTCTCTCCGAATAAAGGAATCTTCATTTTAATTTTTCTAAGTTTCCATCTTGCTTAGGCTTTCTTTAATGACCTCTATCATCTCAATAATTTTGATGTTTAATTTTGAACATACTGTTAGAGAAGTGCTATAAAGACAATCATCTTTAGCATTTATTGTACAAATCATTTTATGATTAATAAAGCTATTTTTCATTATTTTGATATTCATATGTTTATGGATTTGATATTGAACTTAAGTTGATTTAATGAAGTTCTTGATACAAAACATAACATGGAGGGAATCATGATGAGATCATGATAATAAAATTCCTATCATGTGTAATTATGTTAGTATCTAAACTTTCCCTAGTCATAGGATTAATGAGATAGGATATCATTAATTCGAATAGACTAGCGCATGTTATACTTGATTAGATCAAGTAGTATATCTCATAAGTCGTAAACATGAGTTTAAAAACATGTGAATGCTTACTAAGGGTAATAAGTACATTTGATTGACCTATTATGAGACAATCATATGGATATTCTATTTCAGTATTAATGATAGTCTCATCATAGCAATGGTGCAAGTATCCTTTAACTTGAGGTGTTCAAGGACATCTCGGATACTGATCTTATGTTATGACTCTATTCATCAGTGCCTTTCAGTGGTTAGTTATAAGATGGTGATTGGGTAAATTTGAAGTATTCAGAGATAATTAATTAGCCAATAAGGGTTCGCCATTATATGAACAGGTTATGATCTTCTGTAGTTGCTTATATCAATCGTAAGCATACATAATCTCTGACCTGTTAAGAGAGCTTATATATTGAGAAAATTGTAAAAAGACCTAAACCACGTATCGGAGAATATTTTATGTAAAGGTACCAAAAGATTAGAGCTCGTTTGGTGTCTGAAAATTGCTTTAAAATTAGAGATAGAACCAAAATTAAGTATTTCACATTTCTTTATTTTTAATCCTTTCATATACGATCCTAAATACGTGTGAAGATATGTACTACGTATTACATTTATATCTATCTAATTGTAAAGTCTCAAATTTGATGGTAAAAGTCCACTCAAACCTTGAGATAGAAAATCAAACAAAAAACTGACAAACAGTCACTTCTGAGGTAACTAGCGAGTTACTTTCCTCGTGTCAATTGCTCTTTGGTAACCAGATTACAAGCTCCAAAAGTCTAAACTTCTAAACATGTCTCCTTGTTTATTATGCCGGAAATATTAAGATTGTTTCTTTATGTATTTGTTTATTTGCGTTACTTCTTTTGGAGGCCTAAGATGTGATGCAACAATGTAATGCAATAAAAATAGAATTATTTGGAGTTTTCACATTGCCCAACTCATATTTCATTTTTGCTACATAATAATACTTAAATAACATTGTTTTTTTCACTATCCACGATAACAAGAGTATTGAAAATTCATAAATGGAATAATTTCACATAAAAAAGGGACATAAAAAAGAAGTGAATTATACACAAAGATAAAACTCAAAACTCGTTACTTTAAAGTTTTTGATTGAGATATAATGTCTTAGTTGTATATAAGTTCAATTAGACCTAGTCTAATTACTTCCTAAGCTCCCTCAAAACCCTTAGTCAAAAACCAAAGTTAGGTTGGTGAAATATGATAAATAGAGATTTGTGGATTCAAGTGAGATAAATGGTGATTCATGAAATGACAAATTGACTTTGCATTAGCTATGAGTTGAGGATAAGTTACTTTGATGTTGAAAATTCACAAGTGGAGTAAAGCTCACACAAAAATGAAGTAAATTATATACAAAGACAGAAGTCACAACTTATCATCTCAAAGTTTTGGGTTGATTTATAATATCCTGATTGCATATAGGCTCATTTAGACCTAATCCAATTTCTTCTCAAACTCCATCAAAACCCTTTAAAAAGAACTAGAGAAGCCCATGCACCTATGCACACGAGTACGCACATATGCTAACAAGAGGATGACTATTTCCAAACTCACTTCTCAAGCTCATCAACTTTATTATTCAAGCAATTCTAGAGAAGCATAGAAGACAATAATTACATGTCACGCGGAGAAAACCATAAAAATAACGCTACATACCATAGTTTAATTGCTTGAATATGATTACACCTTTTTAATCTTGCACTATTTGAGATGTTCATTAGCATGAAAGATATACACAAAATCTCCACCTCTAGACAAGTATTCTACTTCAAAATCATTTCCTTCAACATTCTTTCGGAATATTGTGATTCAATATCCCAAGTCTTCCATTCAATAGCAGCAGATATGATGGAAGAAAACGAGGAATCACCAATGCCAACCCCAAACACAGCAATACCAAAAATGCAACGAACCAAGCTTTGTGTGGAATACCCACTAACAACTCATCACAAACTGCCATGGAAAAGAATTAAAGGAGTGCAAAATCGTCAAACACATAACTTTGCTTCTCACCAAAAGAGAATTGAAAGCAGTAAGTTTCAAAGGAATGAAACTAATTTCAGAACAAAGATAAATGCCTGTCAAAAATGCTGTCATTACTCAATCAGTTTGGCCTACTTCAGCGAGGTACCTTAACAGCCATAAAGGTCTAAATCCAAAAAATACATCTTCACAGTTAAAACTGCAAAGCAAACTCCTCTCAAATTAAGTCCAGTCTCAAGTCCCCTAAATTCATACCATACAGCAAGTGCAGCATGTCATTTGCAACATAGATTGGCTTTGCCGAACAGAGTCACCACTAATGCATGCAACTATAATAATAGTAGAAATTGGTTCATGCAAAGGCTAAACAGACGATGTTTGAAGTGAGTTTTGGGCAACTAGAGATAACAGTTAAGCTTTCACAGTGATGAAGTGGAAGAAGAAGCTGGGGTAGGGGAAAGTAGATAAAATCAAAAAGGAAGTGGATGAGAAGGGTTAGGATCTCAAGAGAATGAATAAGGGTTAGGATCTCAAGAGAATGAATAAACTGAAAACATGATTAGCTAGTCAGCCAACCAAATTTGATCCGGTAATACACATCCCAGAAATTGAAAAAGAGAAAAACGGTTACCTATATTGAATATAACATCCTTCCTGTCTTGAACATGTGGTATTGCAACAAATCCTTCAGGCTCCACAGTCACCATGACATACAATTTACTCTAGAGGAAACAAAAAGAAACAAAAAACTAACAAGTTACTCAAAAGAAGGCCAAATGCATTTAGAAAATGAGGTAGCTCAATCGAACCTGATCACTACTCAAGCTATCAGTCCTAAAAATCAATTTCTCCGTATTAAGTAATTTCCTGAAGAGGTTAAATCTCGAGTCTGAATTATCCTTCCTGAGCTGCAAAGCAAATCTAGCAGGGATCTGCAAGTCAAGGGAATAGTAATAAGGTCTCAAGATGAAAAAGAAACAAATTCGACAAAAAACAGAAAAGAAAAAAGAAATACATACAGAAGCTGGATAAGAGATCTTGACTTCGTACCAAGTAAATGGTTTAAGTCCTTGGAGGAGGTAAATGCGTGAGCTCATTTGCAAAGAAAGCGTTTCCTCCCACAGTTCTTCCCCAACATTCAAGACCTCACCATTGACCCTATAGACATCATAAATCATAACATTGCAATCTCTAGTGGTGGTAGTTGAAATAGAAGAGTAAAGCAAATAATACCTGTTCCTCAGGGTTGGGCTGGTGGAAATGAAGCTGAGGATGCTAACTAAAATGAGCATCCAATGGAACATCTCCTCCAAAACTTCAAAACTATAAATTTCAAACAGCTGAACTCTATCAATAGTCGGAAGACATAAGAACAAAAACGAAAGCAGGAGCGTAACTGAAAAGCCTTTTGTAATTCGATTCGCGTTCACTTTAGCTTCGCTTGTAATTTTCCATCCCTCCTGTTTGTTGTTATTTATAATTGGAAATTGGGGATTGAAATGGGTAGGAAGGGATTGGGACTATATCTGCCCTAATTCTCTCGCTTAAGTATGTTCTATTTCCCAACATAAAAGCTCTTCCATACAATCTGTATAATTGTTTTTAATACTACATCCTTGGAATGTTCCTTGTTTTGGAACTTCCACTGATTTCTCTCTTTCCATGTCTTCGACTCGCTTTAGTTGTGGCTGTTTCAACATTTGATCCTCAAAAGATTGGACTGCACGTCGAAGACATGGAAAGAGAGAAATCAGTGGAAGTTCCAAAACAAGGAACATTCCAAGGATGTAGTATTAAAAACAATTATACAGATTGTATGGAAGAGCTTTTATGTTGGGAAATAGAACATACTTAAGCGAGAGAATTAGGGCAGATATAGTCCCAATCCCTTCCTACCCATTTCAATCCCCAATTTCCAATTATAAATAACAACAAACAGGAGGGATGGAAAATTACAAGCGAAGCTAAAGTGAACGCGAATCGAATTACAAAAGGCTTTTCAGTTACGCTCCTGCTTTCGTTTTTGTTCTTATGTCTTCCGACTATTGATAGAGTTCAGCTGTTTGAAATTTATAGTTTTGAAGTTTTGGAGGAGATGTTCCATTGGATGCTCATTTTAGTTAGCATCCTCAGCTTCATTTCCACCAGCCCAACCCTGAGGAACAGGTATTATTTGCTTTACTCTTCTATTTCAACTACCACCACTAGAGATTGCAATGTTATGATTTATGATGTCTATAGGGTCAATGGTGAGGTCTTGAATGTTGGGGAAGAACTGTGGGAGGAAACGCTTTCTTTGCAAATGAGCTCACGCATTTACCTCCTCCAAGGACTTAAACCATTTACTTGGTACGAAGTCAAGATCTCTTATCCAGCTTCTGTATGTATTTCTTTTTTCTTTTCTGTTTTTTGTCGAATTTGTTTCTTTTTCATCTTGAGACCTTATTACTATTCCCTTGACTTGCAGATCCCTGCTAGATTTGCTTTGCAGCTCAGGAAGGATAATTCAGACTCGAGATTTAACCTCTTCAGGAAATTACTTAATACGGAGAAATTGATTTTTAGGACTGATAGCTTGAGTAGTGATCAGGTTCGATTGAGCTACCTCATTTTCTAAATGCATTTGGCCTTCTTTTGAGTAACTTGTTAGTTTTTTGTTTCTTTTTGTTTCCTCTAGAGTAAATTGTATGTCATGGTGACTGTGGAGCCTGAAGGATTTGTTGCAATACCACATGTTCAAGACAGGAAGGATGTTATATTCAATATAGGTAACCGTTTTTCTCTTTTTCAATTTCTGGGATGTGTATTACCGGATCAAATTTGGTTGGCTGACTAGCTAATCATGTTTTCAGTTTATTCATTCTCTTGAGATCCTAACCCTTATTCATTCTCTTGAGATCCTAACCCTTCTCATCCACTTCCTTTTTGATTTTATCTACTTTCCCCTACCCCAGCTTCTTCTTCCACTTCATCACTGTGAAAGCTTAACTGTTATCTCTAGTTGCCCAAAACTCACTTCAAACATCGTCTGTTTAGCCTTTGCATGAACCAATTTCTACTATTATTATAGTTGCATGCATTAGTGGTGACTCTGTTCGGCAAAGCCAATCTATGTTGCAAATGACATGCTGCACTTGCTGTATGGTATGAATTTAGGGGACTTGAGACTGGACTTAATTTGAGAGGAGTTTGCTTTGCAGTTTTAACTGTGAAGATGTATTTTTTGGATTTAGACCTTTATGGCTGTTAAGGTACCTCGCTGAAGTAGGCCAAACTGATTGAGTAATGACAGCATTTTTGACAGGCATTTATCTTTGTTCTGAAATTAGTTTCATTCCTTTGAAACTTACTGCTTTCAATTCTCTTTTGGTGAGAAGCAAAGTTATGTGTTTGACGATTTTGCACTCCTTTAATTCTTTTCCATGGCAGTTTGTGATGAGTTGTTAGTGGGTATTCCACACAAAGCTTGGTTCGTTGCATTTTTGGTATTGCTGTGTTTGGGGTTGGCATTGGTGATTCCTCGTTTTCTTCCATCATATCTGCTGCTATTGAATGGAAGACTTGGGATATTGAATCACAATATTCCGAAAGAATGTTGAAGGAAATGATTTTGAAGTAGAATACTTGTCTAGAGGTGGAGATTTTGTGTATATCTTTCATGCTAATGAACATCTCAAATAGTGCAAGATTAAAAAGGTGTAATCATATTCAAGCAATTAAACTATGGTATGTAGCGTTATTTTTATGGTTTTCTCCGCGTGACATGTAATTATTGTCTTCTATGCTTCTCTAGAATTGCTTGAATAATAAAGTTGATGAGCTTGAGAAGTGAGTTTGGAAATAGTCATCCTCTTGTTAGCATATGTGCGTACTCGTGTGCATAGGTGCATGGGCTTCTCTAGTTCTTTTTAAAGGGTTTTGATGGAGTTTGAGAAGAAATTGGATTAGGTCTAAATGAGCCTATATGCAATCAGGATATTATAAATCAACCCAAAACTTTGAGATGATAAGTTGTGACTTCTGTCTTTGTATATAATTTACTTCATTTTTGTGTGAGCTTTACTCCACTTGTGAATTTTCAACATCAAAGTAACTTATCCTCAACTCATAGCTAATGCAAAGTCAATTTGTCATTTCATGAATCACCATTTATCTCACTTGAATCCACAAATCTCTATTTATCATATTTCACCAACCTAACTTTGGTTTTTGACTAAGGGTTTTGAGGGAGCTTAGGAAGTAATTAGACTAGGTCTAATTGAACTTATATACAACTAAGACATTATATCTCAATCAAAAACTTTAAAGTAACGAGTTTTGAGTTTTATCTTTGTGTATAATTCACTTCTTTTTTATGTCCCTTTTTTATGTGAAATTATTCCATTTATGAATTTTCAATACTCTTGTTATCGTGGATAGTGAAAAAAACAATGTTATTTAAGTATTATTATGTAGCAAAAATGAAATATGAGTTGGGCAATGTGAAAACTCCAAATAATTCTATTTTTATTGCATTACATTGTTGCATCACATCTTAGGCCTCCAAAAGAAGTAACGCAAATAAACAAATACATAAAGAAACAATCTTAATATTTCCGGCATAATAAACAAGGAGACATGTTTAGAAGTTTAGACTTTTGGAGCTTGTAATCTGGTTACCAAAGAGCAATTGACACGAGGAAAGTAACTCGCTAGTTACCTCAGAAGTGACTGTTTGTCAGTTTTTTGTTTGATTTTCTATCTCAAGGTTTGAGTGGACTTTTACCATCAAATTTGAGACTTTACAATTAGATAGATATAAATGTAATACGTAGTACATATCTTCACACGTATTTAGGATCGTATATGAAAGGATTAAAAATAAAGAAATGTGAAATACTTAATTTTGGTTCTATCTCTAATTTTAAAGCAATTTTCAGACACCAAACGAGCTCTAATCTTTTGGTACCTTTACATAAAATATTCTCCGATACGTGGTTTAGGTCTTTTTACAATTTTCTCAATATATAAGCTCTCTTAACAGGTCAGAGATTATGTATGCTTACGATTGATATAAGCAACTACAGAAGATCATAACCTGTTCATATAATGGCGAACCCTTATTGGCTAATTAATTATCTCTGAATACTTCAAATTTACCCAATCACCATCTTATAACTAACCACTGAAAGGCACTGATGAATAGAGTCATAACATAAGATCAGTATCCGAGATGTCCTTGAACACCTCAAGTTAAAGGATACTTGCACCATTGCTATGATGAGACTATCATTAATACTGAAATAGAATATCCATATGATTGTCTCATAATAGGTCAATCAAATGTACTTATTACCCTTAGTAAGCATTCACATGTTTTTAAACTCATGTTTACGACTTATGAGATATACTACTTGATCTAATCAAGTATAACATGCGCTAGTCTATTCGAATTAATGATATCCTATCTCATTAATCCTATGACTAGGGAAAGTTTAGATACTAACATAATTACACATGATAGGAATTTTATTATCATGATCTCATCATGATTCCCTCCATGTTATGTTTTGTATCAAGAACTTCATTAAATCAACTTAAGTTCAATATCAAATCCATAAACATATGAATATCAAAATAATGAAAAATAGCTTTATTAATCATAAAATGATTTGTACAATAAATGCTAAAGATGATTGTCTTTATAGCACTTCTCTAACAGTATGTTCAAAATTAAACATCAAAATTATTGAGATGATAGAGGTCATTAAAGAAAGCCTAAGCAAGATGGAAACTTAGAAAAATTAAAATGAAGATTCCTTTATTCGGAGAGAGAAATGACCTTGATTCTTACTTAGCGTAGGACAAGATGATGGAATTCACCTTTGAGGTTTTAACTATCTTTAGGGAAAATTGTAGTGCTAGATTAGATAAAAGAAATGGCATTAAGTTTAGGCTTGGGGGAATACATTTTAAATTTTATTAAATAATCTTGGAGTTTAATATGAGTTTTTAGAGTATAAGAGATCTATACCATAATTCCTGTCTGAATTAAGTAATCACATCACTCGTGAGTTTTGCAAATTAATTTCGAAGGGGGACAATTAGTTGTGATCCTTTAAAAGTCACAGTACTCATATCATATTTCCAACCCTTTGATATTTATATAGGGTGATTTTATATGCCATTACCGAAAGGAGGAAAAGTGATGGTGTGGTGATCATTACATATATCCTTTGACTTTGGCCCATAATAGAGGAAAGATCATTTAATAGATATTGCTACTTTGCCACATACTTGGAGTAGATGGGAAATAGAAAGAAGAAAGCAATTTGTAGAAGAACCTCTCTAATGAGATTGGTAAAGAACCTAGGTAGATTTTATATCTTATGGGAATGAACTTGGGTTGTCACATGGCTACTGATGATCTTAACATACTAAAGTATATGAGATTAGTTAGGAAGGTTAGCAAAGAGTATATGTTGGTAGGAAGAGACAAAGATAGATTGAGAGAGGGAGGGAGGGAGGGAGGAAGGGAGAATGAGATCCCATCAGGGAAGAAGATGCCTCTAAGACCAAAGAGCATGAGATAGGAAAGCCTCAACTAGTAACTTATGAACCTCAGGCAGAGAAGACGATGGTAGAGCATAAAGACGACTAGCCTGCACCACAATAACTATTATGGGATAGGCTTGATAGGAACATTCTTCATATTGGGAATGACCAGTAAGGAGGGGAACTCCATGTTAGAAAAGTTAAAAAAGAAGCTAGATGGGCAATGGTTGCGACTAATAAAGAATTAGTTGCTTGACTATAGCGTACTCTAGGTCACCTCCACAATCTTCAATGATGCCTAAGGAGGATAGCGATGACGACGACTAGCCTACTATTGATTAAGCTTTTGTTTGTTATTATTTAAGCTTCGTACATTTTAATAATTTTATTTTCCTTTTTTATTCCTAAACTTTGTGCTTGCTTATTTTAGTTATATCATTTCACTTCTATTAGGTACTTTATTGTAATTGTTTCTTATTTTTAGTTCAATTAACTTTGATTTTACATATTTATCTTTAATTTGTTAGTAAGGTATTAATAAGTTTAGATATCGATCACATTGACCTTAAACAACATTGGATAAATATGGCTGAGAGAAGTTTCTCTCTTTGTAATTTTTCTTTCATTTATTTTAATTTTATTACCTTTAATTTTTCTTATATTCTTTATATTTGATATATTGAAGATAATGTAGAATTTAAGTGTGAGGAAAGATTTAATTATTTGTGAGCCCTATTTTACTTTACCTTAGTAAATTAACTTCATTTTAATTAGTTTAATAGGAAAAAATAATGAGAATTTTTATCATTGAAAAAAATAATTAAGATTAATCATCTAAAGTTTGACTATTTTATGATTCAATTAGTTTAAGTAAATAGATATGAGCATCAATAATTGTTTTAACCTCAATTTGATTCAATGATAATGTCACTTTTTCTATAATTTCATCATATTTTTAGTTATAAAGGCGACTCTTTTCAAGAATTTTAGTATCCTAACAAAAATTTAAAATAAAAATAGTAAAACAAAATGCATAAATAAAGTTAGGATAAATAAATTCACTCTTTTGACACTTAAATAAAAAGATTGAAGCTAAAGACTAAAGCTAGTAGTCATTTTAATTAGTAACCTAATTGAATAACCGTGGATATTTAATGACAACGTGTTCACTTTCACTTCAAAAAGTTAGGTAAATTTTCAAATAAGTCTCTAATTATTATCTTTCGTAATTTGAAAAGGAGATGCTTTATTTTATTGTTAATTTCTTTTTAAAGGTTAAGGTAAGTTATATGAAGGTCCATAAACCCTCATAACGTTGATTCCACGGTTGTTTTTTCATTGAAGAGATTTGAAGTCATCTTAACAGTTCAAGCTATTAACATTTATGGGCATTTTCATCAAGTCAAGATGAAGGAAAATGTGAGAACTCCAATACACATAGAGGTTGTCTAACAGTAAAATGATAAGTTATACCCTTCTTACATATAATAAAAGTTTATTATTTCGAATCTCAATTCTTTTGTGTATTGAGTCAAACAGAGGCTGACAATCTTTAAACAAAAACCTCTCTATAGTTATTGGGATACTAAAGTACTTGAATGAAGGATACTGCAACTTGAGGTTGTGACTTAAAATAATTGATATGTAACCTCAATTTTTCCACCAGATACATAAAGATAACTTTTGTTACTATTGATTGAGAGGCTTAAAAGGTCCTTGAAAATATATAAAGACTATATATATAATAGTCTTAATTGAATTTATGTTAATACCACTTATAAGTAACAAGTCATTACAAATTTAGCAAATGAACAAAGTAGTATTTATGATAAATAATGAGAAAGAAAGAAAGAAAGAAATTATCTCCTTTCATATTGATCGGTTACCTCAAGCCACACAAACCCAAAATGCCCGCGTCTGAACTGATTTGGCTTTGTCCTCAATCACCATGTATATAATTTGTGGCGATTCTGGAGGCCAACCTCCGAGAAAAATCACGCCCACGTGTTCATATAGACTTTCCAAATTCCACGTGCTTATCACTTTAGTGATGCCATTTACTCTTATTTCCAGTCAGCCGCAATTAATCGAACCGACGGCTAGGATTCCAGGAATGTTCTTCAAATAAAAGGACCAGTTTATAATTATAATTCTAGGCATTTGATTTTGGATAATTTGTTTAAGACTGGGTGGATTTTGATTTCTCATTTCTGTTCATGTCGTCGATGATCGAGCTTCTACGACCGATATCCCACACGAAATTCTCTTGTACTATTCTCAGTTCGTGCTCTTTTCGCGCTCAATCTAGGGTTTTCCACTACCATACGTCCCGCTTTATCCCCAATTCCATCTCTTCCCAGAGGTTCAAGGTCAGGGACTACAGAGTTTTACTCAAGTGTCAGGACAGCGACTCCTCGGCGAGCTCCGGTGAGAAGGGTGACGATGGAGAAGGTCGGAAGATCAGCAACAATCCGCCGAATAAGCCGCGGCGGGAAAAGCAGGGGAAGGGCCAGTGGTGGAGGTCAAAGCAGCAGAGCTGGAAATGGCAGCCGTTGATTCAGGCGCAAGAAATTGGGGTTTTAATTTTGCAGTTAGGGATTGTTATGTGCGTTATGCGGTATCTCCGGCCCGGAATTCCGTTGCCTGGGTCGGAGCCGAGACACCCGACGACGTTTGTTAGTGTGCCGTACAGTGATTTCTTGAGCAAGATTAATAGTAATCAAGTACAGAAAGTTGAGGTAGATGGTGTTCATATTATGTTTAAATTGAAGAATGGTGGGAATGGAAATTTAGAGAGCGGTGAAGTCAATAGTCGGTTGCAGGAATCGGAGTCGTTGTTGAAGAGCGTGGAGCCGACGACGAGGAGAATTGTGTATACGACTACGAGGCCGGGTGACATCAAAACTCCGTATGAGAAGATGCTAGAGAATCAAGTGGAGTTTGGGTCTCCTGATAAGCGTTCGGGTGGATTCTTCAACTCGGCTTTGGTGAGTTCAGGTGGTCGTTTTTTGCTAGTAGATATTGATTTTGGAGTACAAGTAATTTTGCTCTAGCGTGGGCAAGTAGGCAGAACTGAGGTGTAATTCACCTCAAACCCCATTAAGTTTGTAGTGTGGGTTTTGAATTAATTTTCTGCGATCAATAGACTGACATTGACATTATCGTCTAACAGAGTAACAGTGCTGTATATGGAATGTCTGTAAAACATGTTTATTGCTTTTGATGCCAAATTTCATCACATTGTATTAGGGTTACGATATTTGCTTGCTACCATATTTGTCTAATAGTCTAGTATTCATCACAGTTGAGTAGTGGTAATTAGGCAACTACCTAGAATGAGTTGTGCTGATTAAAGTGTCCAAAGTTTCAGTTTTTCAAATTAGTTTTCCTTTATTGTTGTTTGTGGCAAGTTATTGATTAGTGCTGATGATAGGGAACTTTGTGCTTTATCACAATGCCGCCATCACCAGCTGCAGAAAAGGGTTGCTCTCTCAGTTACACACACTTCCAGTTGGAAGGTTTAGGCCTTGTTTATGGTAGAATTAATATTATCTTAGATATCATGACTGGATCATTTGTATTTGTTAAGATTTCCTGGAAAAACTTATCTTGTATTTAATATACACGGATACATATATATGTACAACTTAACCAGTAGGAAAATAGGTATCAATATGAAATAATCTATATCTAGAAGTCTATAGCAGAAATCCCTTGATTGTAGGGATTTCTGTTTCTAATAATCTCATCCCGTAAGATTGATCTTATCTAAATCTCTATTCTTCAACACTCCCCCTCAAGCTGAGGAATATATGTCTTCCATTCTTAGCTTGCATATAAGATCATGAAATCTTGAAGCATTTAGCCCTTTGATTAGAACATCTTCTAGTTGATGATCCAAAGGAACATAAGACATACACACTAGTCCTTTTTCCAACTTTTCTTTGATGAAATGTCTGTCAATCTCAATATGCTTTGTCCTGTCATGTTGTACGAGATTATTTGCTATGCTAATTGCAGACTCGTTGTCACAATAGAGCTTCATAGGTCCTTCCCATTTGATTTTTAAATCATCAAGAATGTTCTTCAGCCATAATAGTTCACATAGTCCCTGTGCAATAGTCCTGAATTCAGATTCTGCTGATGATCGAGCCACTACGTTTTGTTTTTTTACTCCTCCATGTAACTAGATTGCCTCCAAGAAACATGCAGTAGCCTGTTGTTGATCTTCTGTCAACCGGAGATCCTGCATGGTCTGCATCTGTGTAGATTTCTAAGGATAGTGTATGGGCCCTTTTAAACAATATTCCCTTTCCTGGACTGCCTTGGGTAATGTAGGACTCGGTAGACAGCTTGAAGATGAGATTCTATTGGGTCATGCATAAATTGACTGATTACACTCACTGAATGTGTTATATCTGGCTGAGTATGTGCTAAATATATTAGCTTGCCCACTAGTCGCTGATACATGTTCTTGTTCACTGTCGGCTCTTCCTTTGCTTCTCCAAGTTTGTAATTTGAATCCATTGGAGTAGACATCGATTTGCACCCAATTTTCCCAGTTTCCATTAATAAATCTGTAACATATTTTTGTTGAGAGATGAATATCCCTTGCTTTGAATATGCCACTTCAATACCGAGGAAATACTTTAATTTTCCTAGTTCTTTTATCTTAAATTCCTTTAACAATTTCTGCTTCAATTTCAGCTTCTCTTTTTCATCATTTCCCGTCATTATAATGTCATCCACGTAGACCAAAATAATAGTCACCCCTCCTATTTTTGAGTGTTTCATGAAAAGAGTATGATCCCCTTGACTATGTTTATATCCTAATTCTTTCATCACTTTTGCAAACCTACCAAACCAGGTTCTTGGAGATTGTTTTAGTCCGTAGAGAGCCTTTCTCAATTTACACTGCTTGTTACTTGTATCTTTTGTAAATCCGGGTGGAACATTCATGTATATTTCTTCATTGAGATCTCCATGAAGAAAAACATTCTTAACGTCAAACTGAAGAAGCTGCCAGTCAAAATGAGTTGCCAAGGACAGCAAGATCCTTATTGTGTTCATCTTCGCAACTGGGGTAAATGTCTCCTGATAATCCACTCCATAGGTCTGAGTGTATCCTTTAGCTACCAACCTAGCTTTGTATCTCTCTAAGGAGCTATTGGCCTTGTATTTTAGTGTGTAGATCCACTTATAGTCAAAAATGTTCTTCCGTCTCGGTTTGTCAACAACCTCCTAAGTATGATTCTTCTCCAAAGCATTCATTTCTTCTCTCATAGCATCTCTGCATTCCTTTTTTGATAAGGCCTCAGAAATAGTGTTAGGAATAGCAATTGTATTTAAACTCACAATAAACCTTTTATGGGTATGTGAGAAGTGTTTGAAGGAGATAGAATGGGAAAGTGGATAGAGCGGTCGATGGGTGCATTCTAGAGTTCCTTTTCTAACAACAATAGGAAGGTCTAAATCATCACTTGGATTAGTGGAATGTTTACCTATTTGGATATTTGAGCATGGTTGAGGACCCACGGTGATCTCATTTCTAAGACTAGGATTTGATTCTTGAACTTGCTTCAGTGTTGGAATCTCTAGAGTTTGCTTCGGTGGAATGTCTGGAGTTTGCTCTGGTGTTGGAATGTCTTTTCTCCTTGAGTATACTTGAGGAAAACTTGGAAACTTGTGGGGGGTTTTGGGTAGGATGGGAGTTAACTCAGGAGGTTCTGTGTCTGGACTTGGCTCGGGTTCTATGATGCTGATGGAATTTAATTGGGTTGAGCGGACAAGAGTTGGAGTACGAGTGAGGTCTAGGGTATTTATTGGTTCAAAGGAACTGCAAGGACTATCTTCCATTGTGGTATTCTCCCCCTGAAGATAGGACTTTGAGAAGAAGAATTTGCACTCTGAGAAAGTGACATCAGCTGAGATAGGTCCTTCTTGTAGATGGATTGTAGCACTTCTATCCCTTTTGAGTTTATGAGTATCCTAGAAACACACACTTAATGGCTCTAGGATCAAGCTTCCCCTGATTTTGCCTATGGACATGAACAAAAGCAGTACACCCAAAAACTCTAGGAGTGAGTCCATTGGAAGTTCTAAAATGAGGGTAAAAAGAGTTTAGGAGCTCGACAGGACTCTTATTACCTAGAACACGTGAGGGTAGTCTATTGATCATATAGGTGGCATTAAGAACTGCTTCACCCCAATAAGATTTAGGAACATTCCCTTGAAAAAGTAAGGCCCGAGTGGTATTAAGTAGGTGTCCATTTTTCTTTTGGCCATTCCTTTTTGTTGAGGTGTATTAACACAAGATGAATCATGAATAAGACCATGTGATTGGAAGTAAGGACATAAGACTTGGTTGAAATATTCTCTAGCATTGTCTGTTCTAAAAACTTTTATCTTTACCCCAAATTGATTTTGAATCATTGAATGAAAATTTCGAATAACAGTCCTTACATCAGATTTTTGTTTAGGGAGAAATAGCCATGTAACCTGAGTACAATCATCAATCAAAGAGACAAACCAACGGGCTCCAGAAATATTAGGTATAGTGGATGGACCCCATATGTCACTATGATTCACATGAAAAGGATGAGAAGCTCTTTTATTGGTAATAGGGAAAGATACACGATTATGTTTTGCCAATTCACAAGTTTTACAATGAAATTCAGAGATATCTAATCCTTGAAACAAGTGGGGAAACATAGTTTTTAGAACTCTAAATGATGGATGACCTGGACGGAGATGGTGCAACCAAATGGAATCTTTATTCGAAGAACTAAGGAGGGATGAAGGTGTATTTATCTTAGCTTTTTGATATGTTTCAAGGTGATAGAGACCATTCTATTCCTTAGCAAGTCCAATCCTCTTCCCCTTGTCTTAGTCCTGAAAAACACAGCAAGAAGAAGAAAAAAAGGCAACACAATTAAGGTAATTAGTAAGCCTTTGGATAGAGATTAGATTGGCTGATAATTTTGGTACATGTAGGGCATTTTTTAGAGTGAGTGTAGCTAATTCTCCATTGGCAACTATGATTTTCCTATTACTTAGACTAGGGTTGTATGTGTGAAAAATTGTGATATAGGGGTCATGTGGTTTGTGGCCCCGGAGTTTATAATCCAAGGGCTATTGTAACACTTAATTTCTGAGGTGTCTGTATACAAAGAGAATGTAGGTTTACCTGAGAGAGCAAAGGAACATGTACCTTTCGGCAGTCCTAAGAAACTCATCAAACCTCTTAATTTCTCAATCTCTACATTGCTAAGACTCCCTGCTGCTGGATTTTCTTCATCTTCCTTCTGTACAGCCGAATGTGCCCGTGGTCGTGATTGACCTTCTCAATCTCCCCATTCACGACTTGGTGGCTTCCCATTCAATTTCCAGCATGTCACCTTTGTGTGTCTCGGATTTTTGCAATAAGTGCACCATAGATTATCTTTATTTTCCTTTCACAAGTTGCCCTTTCCAGATTGCCGAGGCTGGGCTTGATCACTCCTTTCTTTGTCTTGTTTATCTGCCTTTATCACCATTGCTGACCCATCCATCTTCTGGGGCTCAAGCATCACGTTTATTCTGCTCTAATCAGGGAAATAACCTTTTCTAGTGGACTCCCTTCCAAGAATTTGAACCCTGACGATCAAATTCAGTGTTTAATCCAGCCACGAAATCATAAATACACTCTTTTTCTATGAATTTTTTCAGAAAAACATCTTAAGGACTTTTCATCTCAATGACCTGATAATGGTCAAGTTCTTGCCACAGAGTTTGCAGAGTATTAGCATATTCTGTGACTGATTTGTCTCCTTGCTTGGTGGCATGGGCTTTGATCTTAATTTCATAGATTTGAGGAGCATTGCATGCCTTTGAATACATACGTTGAACGCAGTCCCAAATCTCCTTTGCAATGGTTAAAAGCATGCACGTATCATTGATTGAAGGTTCCATGGAGTCCCACAACCATGACATGATCATGGAGTCCTCTTCTTCCCATGTTTCTGTTGCTAAATTCCCTGTTGCAGGTCCTGATCTTAGCAGGTGATCAAGCTGCCCTTTCCCTTTGAGATAGGTGCGAACAAGGGGTGACCACTTGAGGTAATCCTTGCCATTGAGTCTGTTGGAGGCACGAACATTCTATAGTTCCCCAATTTTCTGGACACAGATAGATTCATCTGGGCTGGAAATAGTGGTTTGAGAAGTTCCAGAATTTGCCATGGTGAAAGGCAAGATTGGGTAAAATAGTAGTTATGGGGATTGAGAATCTGACAAGAATGAGCAGCAATGAAGGCTAAGGCAGCAATGAAGGCTGTATCGAGAATAACAAAGAATACTTCCAGAAAACCTTAGGACTCTGATACCATGTTAAGATTTCCAGGAAAAACTTATCTTGTATTTAATATACACGGATACATATATATATACAACTTAACCAGCAGGAAAATAGGTATCAATCTGAACTAAACTATATCTAGATGTCTATAGCAGAAATCCCTTGATTATAGGGATTTCTGTTTCTAATAATCTTATCCTATAGGATTGATCTTATCTTACCCCATAAGATTGATCTTATCTAAATCTCTGATCTTCAACAGTATTAAGCCATTGGAAAGCAAATAAGTCGTTTATTAAATTCTTCTGAATTTTATCAGTAGTTCTCTTTCTTGGTTCAATGTTCTTGACTTTTTTCTTTCTTTCCCTGTTCATTGCAGATTGCTTTTTTTTACGTGGCTGTGCTTGCAGGGCTTCTCCACAGATTCCCTGTTAGCTTTTCTCAGGTGTGAATTATCAATGTTATTACTTCGCATTGAAGCTAAGAAATGCTGTGGAGATTCTCAGTGGATATATTCTTGAACTGCAGCATGCTGCTGGACAGATTAGGAATCGGAAATCTGGTGGGTCCAAGGTATCTGAGCAAGGAGAAACAATTACTTTTTCTGATGTTGCAGGTGTTGACGAGGCTAAGGAAGAGTTAGAAGAAATAGTGGTATGTGGCCTTTACTGTCTTTGTTTATCGTGCCATGTGATGCCCTATGGTTGTTTGTGTTTTGAAACTTCCTATGAACACAAGAGATTGACATTTTTGTGATTTGTTTGCTGTGCAGGAGTTTCTTAGGAACCCAGACAGGTACATAAGACTAGGTGCTCGACCTCCTCGAGGTGTTCTCTTGGTGAGTCTACGATTCTCAAATATTTATTTGTGAAAATAATGTTTGACCAGCGATATTGTAGCAGCTTGAAGTGGTTGCTGCAGTGTGCAATTCTTCCTTGCCCCTTCTGATAAGTTGGTCTGCATGGCCACAGATGATAATTTGTTTTGTACCTCCACTTCTGCTACCCTGTTGAATACTTGGTGTTGTTGTTTAGAATCCCTAGTTGACCATTGATGGATAGTCATGGGTTAACAAACTTACCTATGATTGGTTTCCAGTAATTACTTGTATGCTATCTGGAGGATGATAGTACGATATTCTAGTGTTTCTTCGTAAGTTGCAGGTTGCGGTTGGTGAGTGTTACTTTCTGTGTCTTATAGGTGGGTCATCCTGGGACAGGCAAGACGCTTCTAGCAAAGGCCGTGGCTGGAGAAGCTGAAGTACCTTTTATAAGCTGTTCTGCAAGTGAATTTGTGGAGCTTTATGTTGGCATGGGTGCCTCCCGTGTTAGAGATCTATTTGCACGGGCTAAGAAGGAGGCACCGTCAATAATATTTATTGATGAGGTTCGGCTACTTTTTAACATAAATTTGATAGTAATTTTCTCTTCGGTTGTTGGAGAAACATTCTTAAAAATGCCCCAGTCATGTGCTGTCATTTTGTGCAGATAGATGCTGTGGCAAAAAGCCGTGATGGGAAATTTCGCATTGTCAGTAATGATGAACGTGAGCAAACTTTGAACCAGCTGCTCACTGTAAGCCCCCCTTGCTCAAGGAGTCTTTGATGTCTGCATTTGTAGCCATTCTAAAGCTTTCACTTTTGAAAATATTTGCAGGAGATGGATGGGTTTGATAGCAACTCTGCTGTTATTGTTCTTGGTGCAACAAATCGCTCAGATGTCTTAGACCCTGCACTTCGCCGACCTGGAAGATTTGATCGTGTGGTTATGGTTTGCATCATATTTTAATCATGTCATAACATGTTAAAATTTTGAGAGGTAAACAAGTTCCATAAATCTCATAGCTTTATTTCTTTTCTCCTTTAGGTTGAAACCCCTGATAAGAAGGGAAGGGAAGCTATTTTAGAAGTCCATGTTTCCAAGAAGGAACTTCCTCTAGGTGAAGATGTTAACCTCAGGGACATTGCCTCTATGACCACTGGTTTTACAGGGTATTTGCTGATTAGTGGATTCTTTTTCTCACGAGATCTGTAGAAAACATGATAGGAATAAGCTTTTGATTCTCATATTATGCAGGGCAGATCTTGCGAATCTAGTAAATGAAGCTGCTTTATTGGCTGGAAGGAAAAACAAAGTTGTAGTTGAAAAAATTGATTTCATTCAGGCAGTTGAGCGGTCAATAGCTGTAAGTCACTTTTGTCTCTCCCAGTACATAGGGGAAGTAAAACTTATGAAACAATATTTTTATGAAAATATTGAACTCTGGTGATTTTTTGTTAAAGGCTGTAGGGCTCTATCGTGCCTCTCTCTCAGTACTTAAGGGACATAAAACTTTTGAAGCAATTTTCATATGAAAATATTGAAATCTGGTGGCTCTGGAAAATTTTTATGTTACTCTTTTTGTTATATGTAAGCCTATAAAGTCAAATCACTACTATTAATCTTAAGTCAACTTGAAAAATAAATATGGATGAATAATCAAATCTAAAATATAGTCATTGGAACCAATCTCAGATCAAACAGTAGGATCCCAGGTCCTACTTGTAAAGAACAATAATCTATAAATATCCCTTGTTAGAAAATAGACAACAAAAATTGAAAATAAAAGTTGACAATAGATTGCTTATTGTTAAAGCAAATACACTTGGTTAATCTTTCATTTATCATCAAATTAGAACTTCACTGCGTAGAGTTTAAACAAGGGGAAGGAAGTGGAAAGAGAGTTGCATCCCACGGGGTTTTCAACTAAGTGCAGAACTGAATCCAGTTGCTCCTATTGTAGGGTATAGAGAAGAAAACTGCCAAGTTGCAAGGAAGTGAAAAGGCTGTTGTTGCACGCCATGAAGCTGGTCATGCCGTGGTGGGTACTGCCGTTGCTAATCTACTTCCTGGACAACCTAGAGTTGAGGTATGTGACTATACTTTTACTAAATGGTCTGAGTTTCTTTTGGGTGTTTTCTCCAGGTGAAGAATTTGAATATAAAAAACCACATAGTATATATTATGCCCTAAATGAAAGGTTTATTCATGTTGCAAGTGGCCAACAAGTGATTAGTAACTTGATCTTGGCTTGCAACTAAAAGCTTATTTTTGTTCATATTTAAGTGCATACCTGGGATGGAAACAACTGAATGGGTGGAATTGGAAGGGCTAAGGCCTTTAAGTTTTAATGGTATTTTAGCATTATGCATCAACAAAATAAGATGCTAACGGAGTGCCGAAGAGAGATGTTTTGACGTGAAAGTTTCTTTTCCTTGATTCTTTTGAAGAGAAAAGGGGAAATTCTAGACAAAAGAATTCTGGAAAAGCGTGCTGTTGGATGCTGCCACAGTAAACCATTTTGGAATTGTTGTATAGCATTTCCTCAATCTTGTGGTTTAAATAAACAACACATGGAAATTATGTGTCCTCAAACTGTTCATTGATGTGAAAGATGCAATAACCGTAGCTTCTGTTATTATTGCATCAATGACTTTCTTTTCTACTTTGTGTTGTTAGAAATTAAGCATATTACCACGATCAGGAGGAGCACTGGGGTTTACATATACTCCCCCAACAAACGAGGATAGATATTTGCTCTTCATTGATGAATTACGTGGCCGCTTGGTAACGCTTCTTGGAGGACGAGCAGCAGAAGAAGTTGTTTATTCAGGGCGTATTTCCACCGGTGCACTGGATGATATACGGCGAGCTACTGATATGGCATACAAGGCTGTAGCTGAATATGGTCTTAGTCAGACAATAGGTCCAGTTTCTTTAGCGACACTTTCTGGAGGTGGAATGGATGAGTCTGGAGCTGCTCCATGGGGGAGGGATCAGGTACTGAAATTTTCAAGCTTAATTTCTTCTTGCATCAGCCTTACATAAATATGACCTGAGGTTGAGAAAGATAAAAGGACTGACCTGGACAACAGGGGCATCTTGTTGATCTTGTTCAAACAGAGGTAACATCATTGCTGCATTCTGCCCTAGATGTGGCACTCTCTGTAGTGCGTGCTAATCCTGTTGTGCTGGAGGGGCTTGGTGCCCATCTTGAAGGTAATACTTTTGGGCTTGGGTGGTTCGGATAATATTTTCTATGTTTTGATAATAAGATCCTGGACCCTTTTCTTGCCATCGTAGTAGCATTGTTTCTGCCTTTCATTTGATGTGCTTGTATTTGTTATTATCTGATCAATTTGCCGGAGCAGAGAAAGAGAAAGTAGAAGGTGAAGAGCTGCAAGAGTGGTTGAAATTGGTAGTTGCCCCAGAAGAGCTTGCAGTCTTTGTCAGAGGAAATCCAGAGGCTCTTCCTGCCACTGCAAGCAGGCTCATGATAGATGCCCCATTAGGTTTGTAGCTCTTCAAGTAAAAATTTACAGATGGGGTAGAACTCAGACTGAGGGCTTTGTATATTTCATTTTTGGCATTAATGGCCCAAAATCTGAAGAAAAAGACAACAGCTGAGCCTGAAATTATTGTCTGCTGCTGTTAGAGAGAGGCGCCTCCAATTTTGAATGTTTGTGGTTTGAGGTCTAGTGCACATTGGCTATTATTATCAGTCCAGTGTTTTTGATGGATACAGTTCTTCAGTCGTATACATAATATGAGTACGTGGTATATAATCAAATGTTCCTGATAAGTTGGGGTTTGGGCTTGGGTTGAACCCAGAAATTTGTCTTTACATTTCCATGTAATTCTAAGTCTTTAACCAATTAATGTATTTGCATTTTACTGAATGAAAGAATTGTAGTATTGTTGTCCGTGGGTTCCTTCCCTTCCCTTATCTTGGAGAATGAGGGGAGGATATAAAATTTAATAGAATAAATATCAGCGTTGCTTTCCGTTGCTCTACATAAGGACCACCGCTTTCCTGCATTTTAGCTTTTGCAATGCAATGCCACTTGTACCGCTTTACATTCCATTCCTATCTTCGCTTTGATTTGATTGAGAATTAACAAAGGTAGGTGGCAGGCACTTGAGTTCGAGTCATTTAGAAAACGAAGGGAAGGGGGAATTTTTTTTTTTTTGGGATGATCTTCTAATTTTTTGGATTTGTTTTTTGTTGGATTAATTATGGATGCTTTGTTTTTAACAATAGTGTGAGAGTTGGAATTATCAAAGATTTGAGGCCGGTGAGAATTTGATGCTGAGCAGGGTTAGTGATTAATTAGTAATTGTCCAATCAATATGTGACGACTCTTTATGAATAGAAGTGTAGATTACGTAAGAACTTAAAAGACCTTAAAATTTTAAATTTACCTCTTTAGAACTTTTAAAATGAAATCTTAAGAATTTGGGATTATTCTAGCAAAAAGTGAGATACATAATGTAAATATAAAAAAAAATAATTCACCAAAAATAATTCACCATATGTAATATTTGGTTTTCACATTTAAATAATAATAAAATGAAAATATCTACGCTACACGTCACGTCACGTCAGCAACCATTCACTTTTTGGTCACGTTATGTATAAAGTGCATTGGAGCATTAGGGTGCGCTAGTTATCCTTTGAGCGATTAGTTTCCAGGTTCTTCCTCACGCCCCTTTACTTCTCTCTTCTCTGTACGTGTGTGTGTATTTTCATGTTAGCTTTTCTTCTTGTGTTTCTTCTTTTTCTTTACTCGTTATATCTCAGTTTCTATTTATTGTTGAACTCAAGATTTTGCAATAGGCTAACATAAACATCAGTATCAGTCAAAATCAAACATTTGAAGGTAAAGGAGCTAGCGGTCTAGGATTTCGGTTTAGATTGAGTTACTCTTTTGATCAAACAAATGATAAGTATTATGTTACTAGTTTCAGTACCAAATGTTTTATGTAAAATGATTTCATTGGTTCGGCTCTAACAAATGAATTCAACCATCATGTTCTTCGCCCCTTTGATTGTTGGATCACTTATTCCAACTGTTTATTACTATATATTCGTACTTCATACAAGGAAATGATATAAAACTAACATATTTTTCTCAAGTTAAGTAATAAACAAAGGATAGGTCTATTTGGAATACACATGCTACCTACATATGCCGTCTTTGTCTTGTTACCGTTCCTTCTTTCTAAGTTGTTTGGTTTCAGTGATTTCTAAGCCTGCTTCGGTGGGTTATGGTGTGGGAGTTCTCCCGCTGTTCCTTTAACTTGTCCAATTATTACGGTCTCTCCTATGTGTTTACTTTTATATTCTGAAACTATGTCTGAAATTTAATTCTTTTATCTTTTATACTATTGTTACTAATATTGTTTTTCTTTCACTGCTCTGTTATTCATTCTTCTTCCATTATTCATTACTGTAAAGATTGTGATTGTGTGACCATTCACCCTAAAGATTTTAATGATAAATTTCATGATTGTGTCCGAGCTAGTTACACAATCATTGTATTGATTTTTTTAATTAAGCACGCATGTATTTCATTACTATTCTTTTTGGACATAGATTGGCGCATTAAATAGTTTTAAAACCAATGTGATGATGTTGTTCATGATCCTCACACAGTGTGCATTTTGCAACTGCCAGTACTAAACACATGGACTTCTTCTGATATGACATGTAACGAATTTGGCCTTTGTGAAGAAATTATATATTTTATGTTTTATGAGACAATGCAAGTTGCTCAATGACTCACTGGTGAGTCTGATTAGTGCATGTTTCATACTTACTGTGGGCTAAACATGTAGAATTGACTCACCGTTCTGGTAACTCATGCACACACTTGGGGCTAGCTCTATATCTCGGTGTTTGTGCCTGCATTGCGATGATTGCATGTGCAGCGTCAGATAACTGAGTGAATAAGTACTGGTATATCTCCTCAAGGCATCATTCTTTTAACTGGCTGTATGATTACTACATATGATAGTCAATGTTGCTAGTTGGCTGACTCGTTGATTTTGTATACTTCGTTGTATACGTGTTACTGCTTTTGAAGTGGTAAGATAAGCCAATTTTTTAATGATAAATAATCAATTTTCAGATAGTTGTTAGTATTATACTTGTAATTTAAGTTCTCGCTGATGTGATTCTAAAAGTCAAGTGCGTAATTTGTGTTAGGTGAATTTAAAGATGGCATCAGTTCAGGCTACTGCTTTGTCTTCAGCCATATGTAAGAATGGAAATCATTCTGCTGTGGTTAAATTTCCACGCACTACATTCTTATCAGGTTTTGATGCGGTTGGTCGTGCTTCAAATTTTTGTAAGAAGGAAATACCCCCCGGCGCCTTGTGGTTAGGACCCAAAGCAACTTTAACTTTTGATTCCCTATCGACTGATTCAGAGAAAATTAAACAGAGGAAGCATACAGCGGATCCTTCTTCCCCTGATTTTCTTCCACTTCCATCCTTTGAACAGTGTTTCCCAAGAAGCACTAAGGAATACAGGTGCACCTGTGTCTATTTTTCTTTGTACATCTGTAGCAGTTTTTCTTCCTCAAAATTTGTAGCTTATAAAAGTTTGAAGTTCCTAGCTGGTTCACCTGAGCATTTAATTGCTTTAGCTAACTAATATGCTACCAACATCCTTTGTAATGTGCTCACAGGGAAGTTGTCCACGAACAAACTGGTCATTTGCTTAAAGTTCCTTTTAGGCGAGTGCACCTATCGGGTGATGAACCAACTTTTGATAATTATGATACAAGCGGTCCTCAAAACATTAGTCCACATTTAGGTATGGATTTGACATCTACGTTGGACTATATATAGATGATTTAGCTTAGCAGAATGTTCTTTTGAAATTATGTCTGCTCCTTTTTTCTATGTTGTACAATTTCTCCTATGATTATGTTCTCCATATACTAAAATGTTTAGGATCTTTCATATCAATTTATTCCTCATCCTCTGTGATCTATCATTATCAGCCTCGTGACGTATAAATGTGTTGATATAAATTTCAAAAAAATATTTCTGCCTATGCTATCTTCAATTTCTGGCCTTTATCATTGTAATATATCCAGGCTTGGATTACATTTCTGGAAAATTTCCATATCTTCTAGGTATGCCACTTGTTTAAAAACAAATTTCTGCTTGTAAAGAAGAGAAAATAATGCCATTCAACTTTGTCCTATGGTGCATGTATTAATTGAATGTTCCTCTTATCTGATCCTTTAGTTTCTGTTTTATTTGGCTTAACAACCTGCTCTGGTTCTTATGTTCTCTTAAATACTTAGTCCACAAACCTAGATTTTTATATTGGGTGCAGGATACATCAATGGCTTTATAATGCCAAAGGTATTGACTAGTCCTAATGTATGTTTTAACAGGACTCCCTAAACTACGCAAGGACTGGGTTGATAGGAGGGAAAAGCTTGGTTTACGAAGACATACTCAGATGTTCTATGCAAAACAGGGTATTATAACTGAGGAAATGTTTTACTGTGCTACTCGTGAGAAGCTTGATCCAGAGTTTGTAAGGTCAGAGGTTGCTCGTGGGCGGGCAATCATCCCTTCCAACAAGAAGCACCTAGAGCTTGAACCAATGATAGTTGGAAGAAACTTTCTGGTGAAAGTTAATGCAAACATTGGAAATTCTGCTGTTGCGAGTTCCATAGAGGAGGAAGTGTATAAAGTTCAGTGGGCGACTATGTGGGGTGCTGACACTGTAATGGATCTTTCTACTGGTCGACATATTCATGAGACACGTGAATGGATTTTACGAAACTCTGCCGTACCAGTGGGGACTGTACCTATCTATCAAGCACTTGAGAAAGTAAATGGAATTGCTGAAAATCTTAGCTGGGAAGTATTCAGAGACACGCTGATTGAGCAGGCTGAGCAAGGTGTAGATTATTTCACAATCCATGCTGGGGTTCTGCTGCGTTATATTCCTTTAACTGCAAAACGCATGACAGGAATTGTTTCTCGTGGAGGATCAATTCATGCAAAGTGGTGCCTAGCTTATCACAAGGAAAACTTTGCTTATGAACACTGGGATGATATACTTGACATTTGCAATCAATATGATGTTGCTCTCTCAATTGGTGATGGACTGAGACCTGGGTCCATTTACGATGCCAATGACACTGCTCAGTTTGCTGAGCTTTTAACTCAAGGTGAACTTACTCGTAGAGCATGGGAAAAAGATGTTCAGGTATTGCCTTATTATCAATCCTGCATTTTGTTCAGGCTGTTACGTGTGGGATATGTTGTAGAAATCAGAATTTGGCTGGTATAATATGTGATAAAATTGTGAATTCCTTAGTGTAAAATCATGTAGTTTATCAAATTCTGTTATTTTGATAAAAGATATCCTTACCTGATAATAAAAGATAATCCAATATAGTTGATTTCTTAGACCAGTGTATTCAACTATAAGTCCTTACCAAAAAGATTGATTCTTCACTTTCTCAATGGTCTTTGTTTTGCTTTCACCAAGTGATCTGCCATGTGATGTCTATTTTTAGGTAATGAATGAAGGACCTGGACATATTCCAATGCACAAGATCCCCGAGAATATGCAAAAGCAGTTGGAGTGGTGCAATGAAGCACCTTTCTACACTCTAGGACCTCTTACAACTGACATTGCTCCTGGATATGATCACATTACCTCTGCCATTGGCGCTGCAAACATTGGGGCTCTTGGAACTGCTCTTCTTTGTTATGTCACCCCAAAGGAACATCTTGGATTGCCAAATAGAGATGATGTGAAAGCTGGGGTTATAGCTTATAAGATAGCTGCTCATGCAGCTGATTTGGCCAAGTGTCACCCGCATGCTCAGGCATGGGATGATGCATTAAGCAACGCAAGATTTGAATTTCGATGGATGGATCAGTTTGCTTTGTCCTTGGACCCAATGACAGCCATGTCCTTCCATGATGAGACTCTTCCAGCGGAAGGTGCCAAAGTTGCACATTTTTGCTCTATGTGTGGGCCTAAGTTCTGCTCTATGAAGATAACAGAGGATGTCCGCAAATATGCTGAGACACATGGTTATGGTAGTGCAGAAGAAGCTGTTCAGCAGGGAATGGATGCAATGAGTGCTGAGTTTCAGGCGGCTAAGAAAACTGTTAGTGGAGAGCAACATGGTGAAGTTGGTGGAGAGATATATCTGCCAGCAAACTATATTACTAAAAGGTAAAGTCTGTTCTCTCACTGGGATGTAGTACTATCACAATTGGTAAAAGATTCACAAAAGCACAAATATCATTTTGATGAGAGTAAAGCGGTCATCCTTTCCCCTTGGATAGTTACTGCCAGCAAGTGTTGGAATTTTTATCAATCTTGTTCTCTGCTTAGATTATATTTGCCATAAGTTATATTGAAGTACAGGCAAAACATGTTAAAATTAGAGTCAAATCTTTGTGAATGAAGGGTACGCCCTAGAGCAATAATCTTCCTCTAATGGAGAACATAAACCATCTAAATGGTTATTGCCAATGAGTGCTGATTGCGTAGCAACCCTTTGATATGCATGCACTCCTGCTCTCGTTTGAATTGTCCTGTGAAATTTCCTTGCAGGAGAGTTTAAGGTCCTGATGGTTGGTGAGGATTTCCTGAAATCTGAGTTTGCCAAGAAATGCAATATGCAGTAGTCGACATGAAGTGTGGTGGTAAGTTTTATGTTTCTAGTTGCTAGGTACCTTTTGTGACATTTGTAGTTGTTCTGTTGCTTGCGTCACAAGTAATAAAATGGAGTCTTTCAGATCATGATTCTCTATGCATGCAAATCTGAGGTTTTTTTTAATGCATTTTACTGACCCAAAAACGCACCAGGGGTGCCTGTATATCTGCTAAAATTCTGGCAAATAAGCTAGAAAAAGCAGCAGTTCAGGCTGAGAAAGTCCCTTTGAACCTGAACAGGATAATACCTGCGTAGGGAGTGTGCAGTTTCTTTTTTGCACTTTTATGTTGCACAGGGAGGCAGCTTCGCCTCAATTCAAGCGCTCGGGCTAGCTTATCCTGTTGCGCAGACGACCAACCATTTGCTTACTCCCACTTGGATCATTGCCACACATTTGAGGTTATAAACCTTATTAACTATATAATCAAAAGGGTATGATCCCGTTGAAATTGATGTTATGGAAAATCTGGAATTCAACATCACTAGATTCTCCATAAGCCAGCCTTGCATTATCGGCAATATTGTGTTTATTATTTAGTAATAAAAAGCGAAATTTGCAATTACATGTTTTTAAAAACATTAATGTAATATAAATGAATTCAGTGTTAATTGGTAAGGAAGGTTTAATAGTTCTCTCGTCAGTAATCGATCAAACGTCAATGAATTTAATAATTATTAAAAATAAACAAATTTAATGGCTGCATTTTTATATTGGAATTAGTAAGTTGTTCACTGGTCAGTTATACATTATATTTTTTAAGGGCAAGAAATTTTAAAAAAGTGTCTTTAATCTTTGAAATTTTCAAAACAAAATTCTTTTGATTTTGATTTTTAAAAATTTTTCTCTTAAAGTTTGATTAAAAATAATAATAAAATATATTAAGTATAAATATCATATACGGATTAAATAAATGTCATGGTAATTTAACTTCGTTTCAAAACTTGATTCAAATTAATTAAAATTAAATTAAATTAATAATTGGAAATAATCATAGTAAATTATTAATTGGATTCGAATTTAAGGGTTATATTAAATCTTTAACTTATGTGTGATATTTATATTACGTGTTTTATCATTATTTTTAAGAGATTCACTCAAAAATTTTGAAATTACAAAGGGTTCTTATTTAAAAAAAAACATTAAGAAGTTTTTATAAAGTTTCTTGAAGAAATATAAGAGCTTTATGTCTTTTATCCTATTTTCAATTTAAAATTTTTCATCAAAATATAAGTTAAGTTTTAACATTTTGGAGAGTTTAAAATTAAACATAATATTTGTAAAATGTTTAAAATAAATTTTGTTACAAAGAAAGGTGTCTTTTATGTGATAAATTATACAGAGGTTTATTACATATTTATAGTAGTACAGGAGCAATTAATTTACAAAATGATCTCTTATTATCAAACACAATATCAATTCTAACTAATATATCTAAATAGATTATTTGATTCTATCTAATAGTAACAACCACCTCAAATTGGAGAATAGATATTAATCATGCCTAATTCACTTGGGCTCTAGTTAAAGCCTTTGTGAAAATATCCTTAAGTTGTTCCCCAATTTTGACATATTCCGTAGAAATCAAGTTTTGTTGTACTTTTTTACTAACAAAGTAATAGTTCGTTCATGGAACACATGATTGGAAGTAATATGTAATGATGATTGATTGTCATAAGACAACTTTGTTGGTAATAAGGTTTTAAAATCAATTTATGTTAAGAGCTGGTATACCTATCTGATATTTCATGATGATTTTGCTATAGCTCTATATCCATAGTCTGCACTAAATCTAGACACGACATATTTCTTACTTTTTCATGACTAAATTTCCCCTAATAAAAACACAATGACTAACAGTTGATCTTCGATCAATCTTAAAGTTTGCTCAATCAGCATTTAAGAAACACTCAATATGAGTATGTCGATGATTTTATATAGAATCCTTAGACCAAGAGCTCTCTTCAGGTAATGTAATATTTGTTCTAGAATAGCCCAATGATGAATGGTAAGAGAGGGCATATATTGGCTTAAAACACTAGCATAATATGCAATATTAGGGGGGTTATCGTGAAATAATTCAAATTTTCAACCAATCTCATCAATTTCTCAAGATCTTCAAACAAATCTCCATCTTTATTAAGTTGTAGATTTAGAATCATTGGAGCACTATATGACTTAGCCCCTATATATATTTTTTATCTCAGTAAGTTGATTAAGTACATACTTTCTTTGTGATAAGAGAATACCTTTCTTGCTTTTTGTCACTTCTACTTCAAGAAAATATTTCAAAGCCCCTAGATCCTTTGTATGAAATTGCCTATGAAGGAATTCAAGGATGAACTGCCCATAGTAACACTTCCAATAACACTATATATCATCTATATACACAGTAAGGAAAATAATCCCAGATGCAGGACATTTATAGAATGCTAAGTGATTAGAATTCCTATTGTTCATGTTAAACTTTTCCATTACTTGACTAAATTTCTCAAACCAAGCACGAGGGTTTGTTTTAAACTACATAAATACTTTCAAAGTCCAAAATTTTCCTATTCTCCCCTTGAGCAACAAATCCAAGTGGTTGCTCCATATACACTTCCTCCAAAAGATCTCCATGTAAGAGTGCCTTTTTGATGTCTAACTAATGTACGGTCTAATCATAAGTAGATGCTAAAAAATAAATAGATGAATAGAGGTCAATTTAGCAACAGAAGAGAAAGTATTAGAATAATCCGCACCATAATTTTGAGCATAACCTTTAGCTACAAATAGTACTTTAAGTCAAACAACAGATCCATTAAAATTGATTTTAATAAAAAACACCCATTTACATATAATGGTCTTCTTTCCATGAGGAAAGTTCATTAAGTTTCCATATACCATTAGCATTCAAAGCATTCATCTCCTCTATCATAGTATAATGCTAACTAGGATGAGATAAGGCTTAATGAACGAATTTTGGGAGGGTCATAAAATCAAGTGACTCAACAAAGGAACAAGAAGAGGAAGACAAATGATCATAAGAAATAAAGAGGAAATAGTATAAGTGCATTGGTGTTTACTTTTATGGAAAGCAGTTGGAAGTTCTGGATCATATTTTGTGGGATTTTTTGATAAAGAGGAGATAGGTAGCGAACTTATGTTAAGATGATCTTTTCTTCTAGAATGGACCAATTGAATAGGTGGTGGTTATGGTTGTGTAGGAGTATCATGTGTAGAGATGACATTTGTGGTGTGATAGGTGATCTAGTAAACCAATAGTCATCATCCACATTATTAGAAATCGAAGAATTTGAAAAGAAGGGAATATGTTCCATAAAGAAAATATCAGTTAATATAAAATATTTATTTAAAATAGGACAATAACACCAATATCCTTTTGTAGATGAGAGTAACCTAGATAGACACATTTGTTGGACCAATGGAGGTTGACAAATTAAATCCTTCTATGTTTTCATAATAATAAAACTTAAAGAATTGGTTAAGAAATAATTTCAGGTTAAATTGAAGTTGATGGAAGACTAGTCGACTAA
>JAOQML010000008.1:28122270-28145234 GCA_027568935.1 Erythroxylum urbanii
TTCGGGACTGTATTGGAAGTGCTCATTGTATGTGAATTTGACTGACTAAGTGTTATTTGATATTATTATTGAGTGCCAGACAAAGGTCTGATGATAAATGTGAATGTAAATGTGTATGGAAGAAGTGATACTCGACTAAATGTTGAATGCTCAACTATTTATTGAATGCTGGACTTAGATCCGATGAACTGTGAATATTGAATGTGCTCATTAACTAAAAGTAATTGATGATATATTATGTGAACTATGTTATTCCATTATATGATGCATGTTCACATAAAGGAATTGTGACCAGAACAGCCAACGTGAAAAGAGTTTTAAACTCAGTTATGTGCATCAGAGCCTCAGGCTCAATGATTAATAAGCCCGATATCCATAACGGATACGGGACAATACTGAAGAGAGTCCAGTATCCATAACGGATACGGGACAGTGAAATATGCACCACAACAAAGTTAAAATGGAATGAGTCCCTTTTGCTTTTGCATTTGTATCTTTAAATGTGTTCATGATATTGATTGCAAATGAATGTTGAACCATGTTGTGTTGATATTTAGAAATGCTTATGACTTTGATGGTGATATAAAGAATTGTGATAAATGAGTGTTATGTTTTGAAATGAATGTATGATATTCTTGCATTGAGAATATACTTCTAGAATGACTTAACACGTGATTGTATTTTTAAATGCTTCTTTTATTATGATGCAAATTATAGAATATGAGTTATAGCTCTGAATGAAGCGTTACTTTGATTGAGCTGAATGTTATTCATTGATGTATATGTGCTCTGTTTTAAGTGAACACATCGATGATGGTTCACTTACTAAATTCGCAAAACTCATCAAAATTGTAACGTTGATTTTCAGGTACTGGAAGGAAATTTTGCTAGTAGAGCAAGCTAACTGAAGTTTAGTACTGTCCATTTTGGATCAGGATATGGCTCAAAGGTCTAGTCAATTATCATATGATGATTATAGATAGAGTACTTTGTATAGTTTTAATTTTATGTAGAATCTTTTGTTTAAAACAGTATGATCACAGATGGTTTTTGTAATATGAATATGTGACTAGCTTGTAATGAAATAACAGCGTAAAACATGTTTTATTAATGAAATGAGCTAAGTTGTTTTGTTTTATGATTACTTTTAATGTGTATAATGCTATAGTAAGTGAATGTGATTGCTCTAACTCACCATTCCTATACGGTATGTGCTCGGATATTCTCAAGAATTTCGGGCATATGTTTAATGGTAGTGGTGTGTTACAAATTTTGGTATCAGGGCATGGTTGGTATCTCTAGGGACATATAGGAGTCATTTAATATGATATCTGGTGAGAAATTTGAATAGTGATTAAACTTGTTATTTGTTATAATCCATCTACTATAGGGGACTGAGTTGTCGAGTCAACTGTCCTTGAGTCCATAGGAGCCAGTAGAGAGTCTCCTATGCCTTAATTTCAGCCAATGCCCTCGAGAGTACTTGAAAGGAGAGAAAAGAGGTATGATAAGCTTCGGAAACAGGGAGCTGTAGACTTCTATGGGAGTACAGACCCTGCTAAGATAGAGAGCTAGTTAGAGAGGACAGAAAGAATATTGGATCAGATGGATTGTGAACCGGATGAGAGGTTTGATTATGTCATCTCGTTACTACAAGGTCCAGCTTACTAATGGTGGAAGACTGTTCCTGGTAGTTTGGCCTGACCCTACAGACTAACTTGTGAAGACTTTTTGAAGGTCTTCAAGGAAAATTACATGCCAAAGATCTACCTGGAAAGGAAAATGAAGGAGTTCCTCAATCTCAAACAAGGGAACCTTACTGTAGCTGAGTATGAAGTGCAGTTTAATGAGTTGTTGGGTTATGCTATGGCTCTGGTCCCGATTGAGGAAGACAAATGTAGATGATTTGAAGATGGGCTAAATATGGAAATCAGAACAAGACTGGTGATCACTAGTTTGAGTAGTTTTGTTGAGTTGAGAGCCGCTTCGATCAGAATTGAACAGTTGTTGAAGGATGAAAGAGGTGAGTATAAGCAGGAGTTCAGACTGAAGAGACTTGGTGAGTTTCAAGCTAATCCAGGTAGAAAATTCAGCAAACATTCCAGTGGACTGTTGCGATCACAGTTGAGATCGAGATAGTCAGGATTTAAGCCGAGAGGCGATTTTACCTCTTTTGGTAAGGGCCAGGCATCTAGGGGACCGACATATAGTAGGCAGCCATCGCAGATGCCTAGCTGTAGGTACTACGGGAAGAAACATGGTGGCGAATGTTGGAGGTTAACGGGAGGTTGTTTACTTTATGGCTCTCATGAACATCAACTTAAGGACTGTTTTGCAATTTCTGAAGTCCAGTCTGGAGTGAGAAGGGGCTCAATGCCTGAGACTACTGTCTAGTAAAGTAGAGCTAGTGAAACGGGACAAAAAGGCAGAGATAGAGGCAGATCCAGTTCCACAGGTCCTAGTATTAAGACTGAAGTGCAGAGTAATCAATTACAGTCCCAGCCCAAAATTTTTGATATTATAAGACAAGAGGCTCAGGACTCCCCAGATGTCGTTGCAAGTGTGTTACATGTCTTTCAATTTGAGGCATTTGCATTATTAGACCCTGGGTCTACACATTCATTTATCACCCTACATTTGGCATCTAGATTGCATTGTGAGAGAGAGATAATGAAATGTGGATTAGAGGTGAGTACTCCAATGGATAGCACGACATTGAATAGTGAAGTATGTAAAAGGTGTATAGTTCAGATTGATCGGGTAGAGCTAGAAGTTGATTTGATTATATTGCAGTTGAGAGAGATAGACCTCATTTTATGCATGGATTGGCTCACTGCTCATAGGGCGGTAACAAACTGTTATACTAAGGAGGTAGTTCTTAAATCTCCTAAGCAGCCAAGAGTGGTGTTTCAAGGAGTTAATCAGGCAGTACCAGCCTGACTAATTTTATTCATGAATGCTTTGAGATTGATCCGAGGTGGATGTGAGGCTTATCTGGCCCACGTAGTTAATACTCAGAATGAGCAAACAATTCAGGATATTCCTGTTATCAAGGATTTTCCTGATATATTTTCTAGTGAATTATTAGGTTTACCCCCAGATAGAGAGACGAAGTTTACCATTAATTTTGTTCCAGGTACCGCACCTATATATATTCCTTCATATAGGATGGCACCAGTGGAACTTAAGGAAATCAAGGCCCAATTACAGGAGTTGTTAGATAAGGGTTTTATTAGACCCAGTATGTCACCTCGGGGAGCTCCAGTATTATTTGTGAAAAAGAAGGATGGGACCTTGAGATTGTGTGATGATTACAGACAGTTGAATCAGGTGACAGTGAAAAACAAGTACCCCTTATCGAGGATATATGATCTACTTGATCAGTTACGGGGAGCTAAAGTGTTCACTAAATTAGATTTGAGATCTGAATACTATCAATTGAAGATAGCTGAAGTGGATGTACCGAAGAGTGCATTTAGGACCAGATATGGACATTTAAAGTTTTTGGTGATGCCTTTTGGATTAACAAATGCTCCGGTAACTTTTATGGCCTTGATGAACAAGATATTTCAACCTTACCTAGATCATTTCATGATTGTATTCATTGATGATATTTTGGTGTACTCAAAGAGTAGTGAGGAACATTTTGAGCATTTAAGGTTAGTGTTACAAATAATGAGGGAGAAGCAATTGTATACCAAGTTCAGTAAGTGTGAATTCTGGCTAGATCAAGTAGTGTTCTTGGGTCACATAGTGTCTAGACAAGGCATATAGGTGGACCCAAAGAAAGTTGAGGCAGTGATGAAGTGGGAAACCCCGAGGAATGTATCTGAGATTTGGAGCTTTCTTGGGCTAGCAGGATATTACAGGAGATTTGTCGAGGGGCTTTCACTGATCTCAACCCCTTTGACAAAACTTTTAAGGAAGGATGTACCTTTTAGATGGATTGATGAATGCCAAAGGAGTTTTGAGGAGTTAAAATATCGGTTGACTACGACATGGATGTTAGCTATTCTATCTGGATCTGGAGGATATGTTGTGTATAGTGATGCCTCACGTCAAGGGTTAGGATGTGTTTTGAGGCAGTATGGTAGGGTGATTTCATATGCATCGAGGCAGTTGAGACCTCATGAGTTCAACTACCCGATTCATGATTTGGAATTGGCTGCAATGGTATTTGCTTTGAAGATTTGGAGATACTTTTTGTATAGTGAGAAGTTTCAGATATTCACGGATCATAAGAGTTTAAAATATTTCTTGACTCTGAAATAATTGAATATGAGACAGAGAAGATGGATTGAACTACTGAAAGATTATGATTGTACCATTGAATATCATCTTGGTAAAGCTAATGTGGTAGCAGATGCATTAAGTAGAAAGTCCAATAGCAATGTGGCACAAATACAGGCCTCAAGGTTACTAAACCTAGTAGAATTAAGGGCATTGAATGTTGAATTTAATTTGGGCTAGAATGAAGCATTAATAGCTGAGAGAATTAGAAAATCTCAGAGTAAAGATCCATAATTAGTGAAGCTTATTGAGAAGTTAAAATATGATTCGAATTCTGAGTTTGAATTGAGAGATGAGACACTGTGGTTGAAGCAGAGATTATGTGTACCTGATGTTGATGATTTGAGAAAAGAGATTCTAGAAGAAGCATATATGGCTACTTATGCTATGCATCCTGGTACTACCAAGATGTACAATATGCTAAAACAACATTTTTGGTGGCCAGGGATGAAGAAACAAGTGGCAGAGTAAGTCACTAAATGTTTGCCTTGTTAGCGGATTAAGGCTGAGCATCAAGCTCCAGTTGGAAAGTTACAATCATTACCAATTCCAGAGTGGAAATGAGAGAAAATTACTATAGATTTTATTATGGGATTGCCTAAGACTTTGAGGCAACATGATGCTATTTGGTTTATTGTTGATAGATTGACAAAATCAGCCCATTTCTTATCTGTGAGGGAGAATAATTCACTAGATCAATTGGCCTGGAGGTATGTGAATGAGATTGTAAGATTACATGGTGTCCTAATATCTATTATGTCTGATCGGGATCCCATATTTACTTCTAGATTATGGGGTAGTTTATAGACAACATTGGGTACAAAGTTGAATTCAGCACAGCATTTCATCCTTAGATAGACGGACAGAGTGAAAGGACTATTGGGACTGTTGAGGATATGCTCAGGGCTTGTGTTTTGGAGTTCCAAAGAGCATGGGAATATATGGTTTTTGTAATGTGAATATATGACCATTTTGTAATGAAATAATAACGTAAAATATGTTTTGTTAATGAAATGAGCTAAGTTGTTTTGTTTTATGATTACTTCTAATGTGTATGATGCTATAGTATGTGAATGTGACTACTTTAACACGCCATTCCTGTATGGTATATTCTCAGATATTCTCAAGAATTTCGGGCATATGTCTTATGGTAGTGGTGAGTTACAGCTATGGCACATTAGGGGATAACCAATGTTTGTCGAAAAATGGATTCCTGGACTTGAACTTGACAAATCTAGCATATAAACCATAACATTGTGGATTAACTTCCACAATATTCCATTAGAGTATTAGACTCTAGATAGACTAAACTTCCTTGCAAGTTTTATGGGGAAATCAATTGCCTTTTTTTCTGCTACTACAAGCTTGAAATTTTTTTTGTAAGGATATGTGTAGAGGTTAATTGAGAGAAGGATCTACCAGAAGTTTTGCCTATAATGAAACTAGATCTAGACGGGGAATTAAATAAAGCTGAAGTTCACCTTTTGTTCAATTGGAAACCAAAAATGAGAAAAAAGAATAGAAGCCAATAGGGGAGAAATTTGTATTTGGTAGTTACCTTGAAATCATAGGAATTGAAGAAGATCCAGTTTCACTTGCAGATGAAGACAAATCAAGAAATGAACAAATAGAGAAACTAATAGACAAGTATAAGGGAATTCATGATGCTCATGAAGACTGTATCCTATCTTTTGAAGATAAATTGAATGAAATAGGAGTGGAGGGAGGGGTAGAAGGACTGGATTCAAACCTAATCACAATTCAAACGAGAAGGAGACACTAACTATTGAAAACCCTTAGAATTTAGATGAATAGTTTGAGTTATCTCATCTTATAAGAAAGTTAGCTAGGATGAGGGGGATGGATGAATGGTGCCCTCATCTATAATGATTTTTTTTAGAATATTAGGGGTATAAATGAGCCTTTTAAAAGGCAGGCTATAAAAGACATCATTTTAGAGAAACACCCTATCATTGTAGGATATGTATAGACTAGAATAAAGGCCTACAAACTTTAGAAATTAATGAAATTCCTAGGGAAGAGCTGGGATTTTGGTTCCAACCATGAACATCGCTATAATGGTAGAATTTTATTTGCTTACAATAGGGAGAAAGATAAAGTGATATTATAAATAAGCTAAAATCAGTATGTGCATCTCAGTTGTAAGCTAGAAGATTTAGACATTTCCTTAATGCTTCTATTATTTATGTTTCCAAATTTGAATTTCAAAAAACCAAATTATGGGAAGATCTATTGTGCATTAATAACTCAATTTCAAATCCGTGGATTATAATAGGTCACTTCAATTGTGTATTGCTTGCTTCTGAAGCTTAAGGGGATAGGGTAAATTATTCCAATTTGGGCATAGAGCTAGATAAAGTTATTACCAAATTGGAGGTCATTGACTTGAAGTTTAATGGGAATCTTTTCACCTAGAGAAATAAGAAAAAATATAGGGCCTTAATTAGGAAAAAAGTTGATAGAATCCTGGCTAATCAATGTTGGATGAGGTGCTTCCCTAACTCTGATGTTATCATTTGATTACCCCAATGCTCTAACCATTCTTATCTAAAGATCTAGGACTTTTCTCCCATGAGGAAGTTTAATGCCCCTTTTTAGGTTTTTTCACTTTCTCTCCAATAAGGAAGGATTCATGGAATTGGTTAAAGAAGCCTAGGATAGTAATATCAATGGATACAAATCTTACCAGATTATAAGAAAACTTTAGATATTTAGGAGTCCAATTAAACCATTTTCTCAAATATGGAGACCTCTAATAGACAAGACTAAAAAAGGCTTAGTTTTTCTTATTTTCCTTTAGTTCTTTCATTATCCTTGATGTGTAATTTGAATTCTTTGGTGTTAAACATATCTATAGAGTTCTAAATTTTAGATTAGGATTTATTTTGGATTAATTTTGTGACTTTGATTGTTGTTGATTTCAATACATATTCATATGTTTATGATAATTTTTCATGCATATACTTGGCAACAAATTGAGAAAGTAGATCAAAAGTAATATGTGTTAGATTGTACAATAAAAGTTGGTAGTTGAATAGACCCATAATTATCAAATTAATAATCATTCAAAAAGATATCTTGTTTCAGAATTTAATTATCCAATATATAGCTTCAGATTTAATTGAAATGTAAGGGAAAGTTTTATAAATCGAGAGATTGCAAATCTGGAAATTTCAAATTCAATTAGGGTTAATTGATTAGATCTTGAGAGAGAGTAATCAATACCTTAGGAAATCTAGGATCAAACACATAATTGAATAAAAAATATTAAAAGAAACAAAATACGGAAAGAATAAGTCTTAAGTATTCAATCTTGATCAACCACTAGTTTTAGTTGGCAACTCATTGTTATTTGTTTACTTGCTTTGTTTTATTTATTTGTTTCAATTTATATTATTTAAATTTATTTCGCATCAATTTTTGAATCCCTTAGACAAAGTTAGGTTTAAATTGTTAGCTAGTGCATAATCCTCATGGGAACGATAACTTCTTATCCTACAAGTCAGGATTCGTATACTTGCAAGTAGTGAGGGTTTTCATTATTAGATATAAAAATTACTCAACAAGTTTTTGGTATCGTTGCCAGGGATTTAGCATTAGAACTATTTAACTTCCTTTGATTTAAGCAAAAATTTCGATTATTATGTCCTTGCAATTGCATGAACACAAGAGTTACTCAAATTTTAAGCATGATCGAAGAGACTTTAGGTCTTCACATTACAAGACAAGAAATAAAAATCCAAAGAGCAAGATGTTAAGAAGAGATCAAAACAATAATGGCAGAAGAATACAATCATAGAGACCAGCAAAGAACCGTTGTGGACTTTATGAGGCCATGGTTCAATGCTGCACAATAAGGCATCATTCGACCATTAGTGCAAACTTCAATCGAGATCAAACCAATATAGCTGAATATGCTGTAGGACAACGCGCAGTTCTACGAGTTGGCTTATAAGGATCCTAACGCTTATTTAGTAAACCTTTTAGAAATATGTGATACCTTCTGATATAATAATATGTTGGAAGATGCCATTAGGATGAGACTCTTTTCCTTCACACTCAAGGATAGAACCAAGGCGTGGTATCATTCCCTAAACCCAAACAATGTTACGACATAGAAGTAGTTGGTGTGTACATTTTTAGACAAATACTTCCCTCTGACAAAGACAATTAGGTTGATTAAGGAGATAACAAATTTCCATCAAAATAACAAGGAGTCACTATACAAAGCATAAGAGCGTTATAAGGATTTGCAAATAAGATGCCCTCACTATAATCTACTAAAAGAATTCCTATTACAAATTTTCTACAAGGGAGTTAATACACCCATGAGGGGCATAGTAGACGCAGCTTCTAGAGGATCCCTAATCAATAAAACAATTGAGGAAGAAGAGGATTTGCTAGAGAAGATGGAAAATAATAACTGTCTTTAGACTTCAGATAAAAGCAAGCAATAGTCAACCTTTTGAGATTAGAAGGGAGTCATTGTTTTCGACTCAGTGAAATCACTACAGGCTAAGATCATCAATTTAACAAAACAACTGAATAGCCTGAAAGCCTCCTTATCAGCTTCAATTAAAATAATTCAGCATGGATACAAATTATGCAGACAAGAAAATCATGTTACCACTGATTGCTTCTTAATGCAAAACAATAATACGTAACTCAACTACATGGGCCCACAGTTTGGTCAAGGGGGAGGGAATAACCCATACTTAATCACTTATAATCCCAGGTGAAGAAACCATCTAAATTTTTCTTAGTTTAATAATGCAAAACTCAACTAAGAAATCAAGGTCCACCTAGATTTCAATAAGACAATTCTAGTACAAGCAATTCAGAATTGGATAAGCTCATGTATAAGCTCATAAGTATGGATGAGGCCTAAAAAAGGATGGAAGGGAAGTTAGAGCAAGTACTTAAGAACCACGCCTCTTCTATTCACAATTTGGAGGTTCAAGTGGGCCAACTTGGGAATGCATTGTATACAAGAAGTGTAGGGAGTCTCCTAAGTAATATTGAAGTAAATCAAAGGGAGCAAGTTAAGGAGATCACACTTAGGAGTGGGAAGGAGCTCAAAGCACCAATGGATAAATAGGCTAAAACTCACCCTATAGAGGACCAAGAAAAGAAGAAGAAGGATAAAGAAAAGAGTGAGTACCCTCCGTATATTTCTCCTTCTCCATACCCACCTAATATTCCATTCTCATAAAGATTACCAAAGAAAAAATTTGATGCATAATTTGTAAAGTTCATGGAGAAGTTGAAGAATTTGCAAATTAACTTATCTTTTATAGAGGCATTGGAACACATGCCCAATTATGCCAAGTTCTTAAAAGACATATTATCAAAGAAATGGACTTGGGAAGATAACCAAACAATACCATTAACTGAAAGTTGTAGCTCTATTACCAGTAGTTATATACCTTCCAAATAAAAGCATCAAGGCAGCTTTATGATACCCTATGTAGTTGGTGACTTAGAATTTGTGAAGTATCAATGTGACTTAGGTGTAAGTATTAACCTTATGCGTTTGTCAATCTTTAGGAAGCTGAGGCTAGGCAATGTGAAGCCAACTTCAATGCTTATTCAATTAAAGGACCAATCCATTAATAAACAGTTTGGTGTGGTGGAAGATGCTATCGTGAAGGTGGACAAGTTCATTATTCCTGTGGACTTTATGGTTCTATATTTCTAAGAGGATAAGAATTGTCCACTTATTCTTTAACAACCATTTATGAACACTAGAAGAGCATTAATAGATATTTATGAAGGTAACTTGCTTCTTAGGATTGGTGATAAGCATATGGAGTTCAATATGAACAAAGTCTTAAAACATAAAAAAAAGTGGCTCTTGCATGAAAATAAGCATAATGGATGGATCTATGATAGAGAAAAGGAAGAGCTACTTTGAAGAAGTAAGTTACGAGGAATTAGAGACAAAGGAAATAGAGTTTGAGGAATATATGAAAGTCCCTATGTAAGAAGTAGAAGCAGAAGAGGGGACGTGGGTGATTGTAAGAGAAGATAAGCAATTCACCGTCCTACAACATAAATTGTTTGATTCCATTGAAGATTTAAAGAGTTTCATTATTCCTAATTTTTTTAACAGTTTGTTAACGATAAGGGCCTTGCTAAAAGTACTTAGATTTTTTAATTTGATTAATTATTTCCTTTTGATTATCTCACAACATAGAGCTTATTTATAGGATACTAAACTAAAATTGGAAAAAATGGGTGGATGCAAGCCACTCATAATTGATCTCATCTGAATTTTGAATAATGAAAGGTCAAGCTAAAGACCTTAGCCTAGCAACTTTATATAGGTAGGTTATTTGTTTTGAATTCCATTAATTAGGTTTTAATTTTCATGTTTATGGAGTGGTTTGAATTGGTAAATTTCTTATTTTTGAAATTTTTATAAGTTAGGGAAGCAAGCTCAAGGGTTACATGAAAAAAAAGGAAGAAACAGAGGATGATAAAGAGGAAGGTTGGGAGAAAGTCTTCAATTTGGTTTCCAAAAACACTAAGCTTATGATGGAGTGGATGAACACCATATAAGCGCAAATGGAAGAGATGATGTGCCAACAACTAAAATAGTGACGTGACACAAAGAAGATTATAAAGTACTTATCTGCTTAAGGTGTTCAAATTCCTTCACTTACACCTTCGCTGCCTCAATCTCCATAGGTAGTTTCTTCCTCTAAACTTTCTTATTGTTATTTCCATTTATTTGTATATGTGTATTGTTTGATTTCTCCTATTGAAGACAATGTTTTGTCTAAATGTGTGGATGTTTGGTTTATGCATTAACATGTCATATGTGTATGAATTTTACATCTTTTATTGTGTTAGTTTTGAACTATGATTGACATTGTGTGCACATTTTGTCTCATATGTGTGAATTGTGTGAATTTGTGTCAATGACATGAATTTGATGGAATTAGTTTAACTTTAAACATGGTTATTTAATTTGTAATGGCATATTGACTTGTGAATTTTATGTTTTAAGTATTTTTGGGGTGAATATGCATGTTAATTAGGACATGACTGCTATTTTGTTCACTTTAGGAAATTTGTGGTATACATTTATAATTATAAGTCAATTGAACTGGTTAGCATCATTAGTAACCTTTCATAAAAATAATTGACTAAAAAGAAAGGGAGTAGGTTAATAATAATAATAACAATAACAAAATATGTGTTAAATAAATTCCTATTTTGTTGCCCTTTTTAAATAAATATTGGGTTAAGAATAGAATTGGTAGTTAGTTGAGAATGTGATATAACTGAGTAATAAGGGACATTCATGACAAAATGTTTGTCTTCGCGTCAAAAGAGTATAATATCATTCCAACCAAGCTAAATAATAAATTAAAAAAATGACCTAGTTGAGTAACTGAGAGACATTTATGATAAGGTGTTTGCCTTTGCGTCAAAAGACTAAGTTAACATTAAAGAAAAAAATGGTGTTTTAATAAATAAACCTACTAATCTTTGAAAATAGCAAGATTTTTCATGAAAGGATTCTTAATGATAGTTTACCTTTTTGATTGATCATTAATTATAATGAATGCTTACAAGTGCTATAGGCATATGAATAGGATGTCAATATTTTGATTGATATGTATATTCAATTCAAAGTGCTTAAACTTAAAAGTAATAAGTTAGTATGATGGCACAATTTGAATGATTAATGTTGAGATTAAATAGATTCCATAAGATTTGATGCTATTGTATCATTATTGCGTGTTACAAGAATGTGTGATTATGTGTTTTTTTTTAATTTTTTTGATTTGTGTTTTTGTCTTTGCTTGAAGACAAGTAAAAGTTTAAGCATGAAGATGTTTAACATATGCATCTTTGATCATATTTATACACCAGATTTGATATATTTTTTCTTGATATTTTATACTTTTAATGTATATTTGGTATTTAATTTGCTCCGGTGCATTTATAGGTTATAATTACCTTTATGGACTAAAAGAAGAAGAATTTAGATGAAAATGCAGTACAAAAAGAAGATTTGAAGCAAATAAGGGGTACACGGTCCTATTATGGTTGTGTAAGTCTCTCTACCCGTTCAGAATCATAAATTTTGGAGATTTTGAGTTATATATGGTCCAGCACATGACCATTTATCTCCCAAAAAGCCTAAAATTTACTATAAAAAGACGTTATAGCAGGCAAAACAAAAGAGCAAAAATTTGGAGATGTCTATAGGTAATTCCAAACATAAAGATTGTTCAAAAGAAGCAGCCATTGCATCAAAGTGGATCAAACATGGTGAAGCTCAAGAATAACTATAAGAATTTCAGCTTTCCAGATCAAGGCTTCAATAAAGTTTGTCTTCTTTTCCTTTAATTCTTTCATTATCCTTGATGTGTAATCTAAATTCTTTGATGTTAAACACGTTTATAGAGTTCTAAATTTGAGATTAGGATTTATTCTGGATTTGTTTTATGACTGATTATTGTTGATTTTAATACATATTTAAATGTTTATGATATTTGTTTATGCATATACTGGACAATAAATTAAGAGAGTGAGTCGAAAATAATCAATGTTAGATTGTACAATGAGAGTTGGCAATTTAAAAAACCCACAATTATCAAATTAATAATCATTCAAAGAGAGATCTTGTTTAAGAATTAAATTATCCAATAAATAGCTTTAGATCTAACTGAAAATGTTAAGGAAAATTTTGTGAGAGAGATTACAACTATGAAAATTTCGAATTCAATTAGGGTTAATTGATTAAATCTTAAGAGAAAGTAATCAATACCATAGGAATTTTGGGATCAAACATATAATTGAATCAACAATAGTAAATGAAACCAAATAAGTAAAGAATAAGTCCTTGATCAACCCCTATTTTCAATTGGTAGCTCACTGTTATTTGTTTACTTGCTTTGTTTTATTTATTTTTTTCAATTTGTATTATTTAAATTTAATTCACATCAATTTTTGAATCCTTTAGACAAAGCTGTGTTTGAATTGTTAGCTAGTGTATAATCCTCGTGGGAACAGTAACCTCTTATGCTAGAAGTTGTATCTATATAGTTACAGGTAGTGAGGGTTTTATTATTAAAATAAAACTTGTTGAACACTCACCAAGCTACTGAGGATTTGAGCCATTCTCTTAAAAAAGATGGAGAATGGAGTAACATATCTTTATTCTTAACTTACAATTGTATTAATGTTGGGAGTATTATTACCTTTTTACATTTTATTTTTGATAACATAGCCTTGTACAATTACCTATTGCTGCCATTCTAAGCTTATTAATGAATTCATTTGCTTTTCATGAAAAAAATAATAATTCCTTTCCTTGTGTAAGTTTTTTTTGAAAATTTTCCTTTAGTAAGCTTTTTTTCCATTATATCTTTTGTTTAATAAATTGATGCAACTTTTAAACTTGGTACTTCTTTATATAAAACCCTTTTAGATAATGAAGAATATTTTAAAAATTTTAAAAGTATATAAAAATTAATTAACACTAACATTGGGTCTAACTAACTAATATACAAAAAGAATTAATTAGCATTTATTTGGAATATAGTGTTTGATATAATAAAAAAAATTACTCAATAACTTTTATTTTTTACAGTACATTATTGTCATGAACATTTCGACAAACTATACAAAGCTCATTAAAGAACTCCTTGATCTAATTAATTAGTTCCATTAAATGAAAATTTTATTATACCTTGATTAGTAATTAATGCTGTATTAAAATCTTTCCAACTTCAAAATAATATTGTTTTAAGTAAAATATACCTTAACTAAGATTACTTCCAAAGTTAATTTCCTTATAATCTTAAACTTAAATATCAACTCATACATAGAATAATTGATATATTTAATACTTTACAAGTATAAGATATCTCAAATACTAAACATTTTTAGTACATTATCTATGTATTTATACTTAGAATAAGTAAACTTCTATATCTATCTTTATAAATTTTATTCCCAGAATTAAGTTCTCACCTTTTCATATATTGGATTATTATGTATTCAACAATTGAAAATATAAATTTTTACTTTTTATGAGTAGTATCTGATCAGGTTATTTGATGTGTGTAAGTTTTAATTAATTAACCTCGATAATTCGCAAGCGTACGATTCGCTCGCGTAGTACCTAAGGTATCGATCCCACGAGGAGGGATAATCTAATCCTAAAATCTAAGGCCAAAACAATATGCAAAATTCAAAATGTAACAGAACTAAAACGAGAATTCAATTCAATCAAGCAATTCAATTCAAGAATCAATCATGAAAATATTATCAATTTAGCAATTGCAAAACACACTCAAGAATCAACCTAAAGGAATTATCAATTGAGAGAAAGGGAATTTTATGTATCTTTAACGCTAACCTAATCAATTATGAATTACTGGATTATTGGTTCTCGAAGATCCTAGGGTTAATTACTCTCTCTAGAGTTATAACCATAAACCCTAAATTATAAACTTTAATTAGATTATAGAAGCTACAATTTCTCAATTAACAACCTATCTAAAACCCTAATTAGATCTAAATTTCTGTAATAAACTATCAGAAACCTATGCAAGATCTCTTTTTGCACAATTACTGATTTGATTTAATTCTTGTTCTATTAAATCACCTAACTCTCGTTAGCCCAATTTAATTATTTTTCATTCGATTCATCCTCTCAGTTTATTATTGAATTGTGCACATCTAGAATTAAATCACAATAGATCTAAATAACACATAAATAATCAGATTTCATTAAATCAAAGATAAAACCCCAAAGGTGAGTTTAGAACATTATCAACATCCAAAAATCCTATTATCAATTGTTATTCCAATTCTATATAATAATAAAATTGAAAATAGTAAGAAATATGAATTAAACGGACGATGGGAGTCAACGATGTCGGGAAACTCCTGATTTAGGAAGTACATTGATTCGAATTCTTCTCCTCTTCTCTCTTCCTTTTTCTCTATCTCTATCTCTCGATAATTTTCTCTAGGATTTCTCTAAAAGTGGCTGAGGCAAAAGCTCCTTCTTCCTCTTTGTCTTACTCTTTAAATACATTTTGCATTCTAAATAGCCCTAGGGTTTTTTGGGGTGCAAAAGGTCTACAAATCTCTTGAAATTTAACGTTTTTGAGTGTTTACATGCCTGCTCGATGCAGGCCATGACCGTGGCCCTGTATGTCAAGATCGTGGGCCACATCCGAGCCTTCTGTCACGATCGTGGGAAACAGGCCATGATCGTGGGCCAACTCTGGTGCTTCTGTCACAATCATGGCCTATTACGCCATAATCGTAGGCCATTGTTACGACCCGAGTGTCTCTGAAACTTCTCCATTCTTTGATTTTGACCCTGAAATACTAACAAACACATCAAGGTACCTCAAAAACATAATAATTAAGCTTAAAGACTTGTACTAACCCATAAAACACTTAAAACATAAATAATTAACAAAGTAACACAATTCTAACCTAAACACATACTAAATGATTGAATTAACAATTAAATACATATCAAACTAAACCCTAAAACATGCTGCAATTCACAATTATCACTATCTGTCAACAAACTCCCATTGGACAGTGCAACTATAGTCTCACTAACCTTCTTATAGACATGATAAATTCATAATCATCTCTAAAACAAAATTCTTGAATTCATTATGAAAGTGAATCTTTTAACGTCATTTAAACTTTCAACTATACATGAAATGTATCCATAAAGGCACTAGTTCTATTTAGATATACTGTCATGAGATTTGAGCCTTTTAAATTTCTTCCTACTCCTACAACTTATCTTGAAAATCATTCTTTTATAAATATAAATTGAAATAAGCATTTTGTTCAGTGGGTCTATAGGATTATATCCAAACTTTTGGATATCTCATTACTTTTCATTATACAATTTAGTTCTAAACTTAATGGATAATATATGCTTTAATTATGCATTATATCAAAAATCATTAACTTCAAAAAATTTTAAAGTCCTACCATTTTATATCTTATATGAAATCATCCTAATTGATTTAATTGGAGCTAATGAAGTTAAGTTATTATACTAGACTTAGTTATAGAAGAAATAAATATCGCATTATACAATATACTGTTATAGAATTTAGTTATAAAGGTATTCACTGAAGAATCTCATTCCTTATAGATAACTAAAAAAATATGTCTTACTACATCAATCTTATCAAAGTGTTTTAACACTGTTAACAATGTCTACTTAAATTTTAATAATTTAAACTTTTGAAAATTAAATAAATATTTTATTTAATTCATATGAATTTATCATTTATCCAATTCGATCTTGCTGAAATCTAAGAGGTCCTTGCGATCTTTCTTGACACCTGGATTGTTAATACTCTAAGAAAATTTTGGGTGGTTTTTCCACCCAGGATTATAAGTGTTTGACTAAGGATTATTACCTCTTTGTGGCTAGCCCAAGTAAACAAGAAACATTTAGCTGAGCCATGGTTGTTTTGCCTACATAGTTCATACTGTACTTGCATCGCTTTTGCCGCAGATGAAGATACTCCTTGCATGTTGCTCAATTGCTTGGTAAGAGTTGTGATCTGTGCCTACAAAGCAGTAACAGAGTCAATCGGAATCATACCTTTTTACTCCTTTTGTCTCTGTCTACTTCTTTCACTTAACCACATGCAACTGTTGCTCGCTAATTCTTCTAGAAGGTCATGAGCCACATTAATAGTTTTCCTCATTAAAGAACCTCCAGCAGCTGCATCTATAGTTCCTCTTATGCTCTGACTGACACCATTGTAGAACGTCTACAAAAGGAACTCCCTCGGAAGGTTGTGGTGGGGATAACTTCTTTGTAGTTCTTTGAATCTTTCCTAAGCTTTATATAGAGACTCTCCATCACTCTGTTGAAAGTTTGTGATCTCCTTATAATCCTTGTCATCTTGGTCAATGGAAAATATGTTGTGAGGAATGCTTGGGCTAGCTGCTTCCAGGTATTTATCTACCTCGAACTAAGCGAGTTATACCACACCTTTGCTCGATCTTTCAAAGTAAAAGAAAATAGTTGCAACTTCACAGCATCATCGGACATCCCATGAACTAGAAAGTGTCGCAAATCTCTAAAAAATTTACAATGTGGGCATTAGGATCTTTGTTGGATAGCCCATAAAATTACACAATACGCTGTAATATGTTGAGGAGTGCCGGTTTGATTTCAAAATTGTTAGCTTGAATTGCTGGCCTCGCAACTCCTTGAGGACTGAATCCTGACCTTATGAAGTCCATCAGTGTCCTCTCATTTCCTCTGTTCTCTGTCTTCAACCATATTTCTTTCTATAATATCTTGACACTTCACTCTTCTTAACTCTCATTCATGTCTTATGATATCAGATAACTTTTTGTCAGTAAATTCTTTCGATCTTCGCGTGCTCCTTATGTTCATGCACCTGCAAATGCACAAGGAAAAGTATCAAAAAACTTTTGAATCAAAGTAATCTAAACTAAACAAGATGCTAAACAAACAATTCCTCGACAACAGTGCCAAAAACTTATTGACTGTGAAATAGTCTCCTAGTTTTATGCTCAAAACTATAAGTATACGGGCCGTGACTTATAGTAATAAGCAGATATCGATCCCACAGGGATTGTACTTAGACACCACTTAATTCAGATTAATCTTTATTTAAAAACCAAAATTTAGTGGAAATAAACTGGAAAAATTAAATTAAACTAAACAACTTAACAAAACACAAATGACAACTCAAAAATGCAAAAACTTAGAATTCAAGTTTTTTACAACTAGAGATCACTTTTTCACTATCTTGTCTCTCTCCTATTTTGTTAATTGAATTATGTTTCACCTAAGATATCCTAATGTATTAAATACCCTCTCTCAAGGTGTGATCAATTGTCCCTAACCAAATTAAATGGAAATGATTAAACAATCTATCAATCTACAAAATCAATCCACCAATTCAATTAGTTATGAAATTATCCTATGGGCGATCAATTAAATTAGCCAATATCTCTCTTTCAACTAATCAATTAACTTGATGAATGTAAGTCTGTAGAATGCTAACTCTTATTGTACAATTCTACATAAATAACCCGACTCAATCTCTTAATATATTGCAAGGTATATATATATTCAAAATTCATAAAAAACATCTATAATTCAAATAAAAAAAATAGGAGTTTAACAAGAAGTTCAAAAGTAATATCTATAATTAAACTAGCCACTCATGATGTCTATAACATCCCCAATAATGAAATAATCCATCATACAAATACTAGAAGAGAAAAATAAAAGAAAACTGATTGAATCAAACTCTTCCTCTCCTTATCCCGAATATGGAAAATCTAGCGTTGGTATGCTCTTTTCCCAATGATGAATGAGAAACCTTGAATCTCTACCTCTTCCCAAGCTTTAAACATGTGTTTTTACTCAAGGAGGTAAGTTTCACACGAAGCTCTTTTGTCCATAGGGATTATTATCCTTATATAGTAATGAAAACCTAAAAGAATAAGTGAACCTCGGGTATATCCTTGGGTTAAACATCCCACAATCATGGGAATTGGTGTGAAACCCACGATCGTGGGTTTTTATGTTATAATTCTTCCTCTTCTCTTCTTCTGTCTTGGTCTCTATCTCAATCGCAAATGTGACCAACCTTTATTCCTACATCAAAATGATCAATTCTTACCTTAAATCAATATCAAATATAAAAGAACACAGTGAAGATTAAACTAAACAAAACATACAAAATAAATCCTAAAACATAACAATAATAACTTATTACGCAAGAAACACATGCTAAATACTTTAGAGAAACACACACTAATGCACAACTATCATAAACTTTTTAAACATATATAAATAAATGAAATAGGACTTACCATATGTGAATTGTGTGATTGAACGTTGAATTTAAGATTGAGCATAATGCATTCCAAAGAAAACTTACATGTACATAAATGATTTGTAAGCACATTTATTGCTCATATGTGTATAGTATGATTATACAAGTGTGATTTGACACCTTTCTAATGGTGATAAGTTATGACTTGCATGTATGAACATAGATACAGAATTTATGACTTGAAATATATATCATATGACTTATCAATATATGAATTATGAAATTGGCAAATGGTTAAAGGAAATGTTACAGTGCCTACTCTATTGTCTTCGTGGTGGATAGATGGGAGTGTCTATAGGGTTACAGTGCAGCTGCTACAATTTGACACCATCGGTGTCTACAGTTCTATACCTTCGAGTATCCATAATTTGATACCTTTGAATATCCACAGTTTGATACCTTCGGGTATCCAAAGCTTGATATCTTCGGATATCCACAGCACCCGTTATCCACACCTATAGAAAATGTGCAGGCTTAACACAGAAAGGAAATTTAACATTCACAAATAAGAAATACAGCATGACAACATTAATAATTGTTATTGATGAGCATTTGTATTAATTTTAATGATGAATTGTAATGATGTGCAATTATATAGATAATTTGTATCATATCAATATTTATCTTATAAATGTGCATTTTCGATATATAGATAATATGTTGAAGCATATTTGCATTATGTACTTTGCTTAAGTATGCCATCATTGTTTACATGAGCATTGAATATCAATGTTTGGTTCCTAAATGTGAATTTATGGTATATGAGTTGTGGTATTTCTGAGTATGTGTGCTTGGTGGATGACTGCTATTGGTGGTCATCCAAACTAAGTATTTTCCCCACTAAGCTTTCAAACTTAACACAGGTGTCAATCCATATAGGTCCAAGTCATAAAAGTGAGGTATAAGGAACATTTGTAGGGACCAAAGCCAATAGATAGAAGAAAAATTACTTTTAGAATGTGTTTTTAGTTACAAATGATTGCACATGTAATGAAGAAAGGAAATTTTAATGTTTTCTTTTGGATTACCATGTAAATGTAAAGATGTATTATTACTGTTAAATGATAATGTTAAACATTAGGGAGTTTTGTAAAGTGTATATGTATAGCATTAAATACAATTGTATACCTTGAATGCGTGTATAGGAATTTGGTTGCTATATATGTGGATGGTTGTAAGTTTCGTATAGAGGGTGTTACAGCAACTTTCGATGTTTGAAAGGCAAGATTCAGTCCTGGTGGTGGTCGATAGATTTATGAAATATAGTCATTTTATTAGTTTTTCTCACCTTTATATAACTGAAGCGGTAGCTATAACCTTCATTAATCATGTGTACAAACTCCATAGATGGACTGTGATAAATTGAGACAAGGTGTTCAGCAGTGCCTTCCACAAGGAGCTGTTCATCCAGTTAAGGTCCAATTGAATCTTAACTCTTCCTACCACCATTAAACAGATGGGCAAATTGAGAGGATGAACTAGTGTTTAGAAACTTATCTTAGAGGCATGTCTTTCCTACTACCTAAAACATCTTATAAGTGGATTTTACTCACATAATGGTGGTATAATATGGCATTCTATATAGATGCATAATTGATCATAATTTTACCTCATATTTAATGTTTTTTTGCTTCATATTTGATACTTTTGTTGTATATTTCGTAGTTAATTTGCTCCAAGTGTGTTTATAGAGTATAATTGCCTTTATGGATGTAAAGGAGAAGAATTTGGAATAAAAAATGACATAAAACGCATATTCGACACATAGAAGGGATGCACAACTATGCATAAGGTTGTGCATATCTCCTAGGCCATGCAGTTTTGCGATTTTCAAAGAATTTGAAGATGTATAAACCAAAACCCTATAATTCAACATGTAAAGATGTTTTCAAAGGAAATTAAGGGATAGCAAACATAGAGATCATTTTTTGATCCAAAGATGCGGAAAACACGAGAAATTCATTGAAAGATCCATCAAATGCAATATCAATCCTCTACATTGCAATAATATTTGATAGAAGACAATAAAGGAGATTTAGAATTATGAACCCATTGTTTTCAATTCATTTTTCTTTCATTGTATGTTTGATTTCGTGTTCGATAATGCGTAACTAAACATCTTGTTAGTGTTTAGGTTAGATGAACCCTATGTTGATACTTTAATATATTTTGATTCTTTTATTAATACATTTGTTTTGATTAATCTATTAAGATTCGATTACGTGTTAATATATGTTCTAATAGACTAGGGAATATTATATTATAATTTGATTTTATACATAGAGATTAAGAAATCCTATTGATGAATAGATATACCATAATTGGAAGGAGTTGATTGCAACTCTAGAGCTAGGATGGCATAAATCTTCTGGATTAGGGTCAAACCTAATAAAGGGATTCATAAATTGATAAAGCAATCATATAAACTTTAACCTGAGTAATTCGATTGAAAATTTTAGGATTAGTTGTTAATAGACTCAAGGTCAGCTATTAGCATACCATAGGAATCTCCAGGATCCAATAAACCAATAAAACAATTGAGTAATAAAAAATCAATTTGTTAAGGCCCTGTTTGTTTCCGTGACTTTTTTTGGTTTTTCGTTGCAGTTTTGATGAAAAAATAAACAACTCTTAAAAACCTGTTTGGATGAGTATCGTTGCCATTTGTAGATTCTGAAAATAATAAAACCGCAATAGGTTTATGAAAACGTAAAAAAGACGTTTTTCTAAAATTTGAAAACAAGTTTTCTTATTTTTTTAGAATCAGTTTTGGCACTACGCCGACTCTTCTACATCTTCAAGCCATGCTGCAATTTTTTTGGCCATTATTCCAGGTTTGTTTTTGCTTCTTTTGTTGTTACTCTGTTATTGTGTTCCTTACGTTCCTACGATTTGTCCATGTATTTTTTTACCAATGCTTGCTTTCGTATCTCTCTCTGCATTCTGTGCTTGCTTTCGTCTCTCTCTCTGCGTTCTGCGCTTGCTTTTGTCTCTCTCTATAATTTTGTTATTTTGTTTCTACGACTTCTCCACTACCATGTCACTACTTTACTTCACTGCTGCATAACGCGTTTCTTTGGTTACTTCACTACTGTATTACTTGCGGGTGTTGATACTAAGACAAATCATTCAAGACTTATGCATGGGTTTGACGGGCTTCATGCAACAAGGATGTTCGTTCAAGACTTATGCCACAACCATGTTATACTTGTTTGATTATTTTTTCTTTTTGTTTTAGGTTTTTTAAGCTTCGTATATAATATCACGGTGGAGCTACTACTCTTATGTAACCTACTCTTTAGTTTCCTTTCCACTATCAAAGTTCGTATCTGTTGTTATCTATCTATCATACACAAAACTAAAGACTGTACTACTAGAATTTTGGAGGACGAAGTTTAGAGAGAGAAAGCGTAGTGAAATAGAGGCAAACAGAGTAAGTTTCAAGGAGCAGACGTGTGAAAAATATACAATTTCTTTCTCTTATCCGAATTTTGTATCTTGGAGTTTGTAGTGATTTAAGTAGGTTGCTCATTTGTCAGATTCTTGAACCTTGATGAAAAGCTACATGTTTTTCTTGTTTTCAAGCACATTTGAATCATTGGAATGATCAAATAAGCTTCAAGTGCTTTTTTTTTCCGACTGAAATATGGATTGCGTTTGCCTTATGTTCTTGATTCAGATTACACCTATTGATCATAACTTATTCACTCTCACTTAATTTCTCTTCAGTATTGACTGCATCTGGAAAGA
>JAOQML010000008.1:28145334-28159771 GCA_027568935.1 Erythroxylum urbanii
CAACAGATGCGCTGACTGGCTAACGACCTATGCTGAACAGTTTGATGTCGGACTCACACGCTTCGATACCACACCCTTTGGGTGCCTTCCTCTTCTTCTTGAGGATATGTCTGGGACTCGATTCCCGCGACTCGCTTTGTAATTTGTGTTCTATTTTTTCTTTATTAAAAAAATAAAATAAAATAAAATAATTGATCTGGTAACTTCCGTCACGTGTGCCAACTGCTTAACTGGAACCTGTTTTCCTTCCCACCAGCCAAATGGGTAAATTCTCTCTCAGAAATGCGGTTCATTATAAGTCAAACCCCAATCATTTTCTAGTTTGGACAAAAATAATTTGCGGCTGAGCAAAGCAGGACACGTCGGCTGCATCTCCTAAGAAATATCACTAGAAAGTTGGAAAGCAAGACTTTTTTTTAACTCAGTTTCTTGTCGGAGCAGAACAGAACATAGGAAGCAAACAGATGGAGTCTTTCGTTTACAAAGATCCCAAAGCCCCCATAGAAGATCGTGTTAAAGATCTTCTTTCAAGAATGACTTTGAAAGAGAAGGTTGCCCAGATGGCTCAAATTGATCGCCATGTCGCTTCTTCCTACTACGTTAGAGACCTTGCCGTTGGTACCCGTCTTAAGCTCTCTTACACACAATTTCATGTTCTCTTATGATTCAACATGAAAAGTACGTAAATTGGCACTTGTGGATCGTAATGAAATGTGTTCTCAATTTGGGAGAATGACCATGGTTTCTTCCTTTCTTTTCTTTTTAGGTAAACTATGACCATGGTTTCTTGTCTGATTTAGTAACTAAAATAGTTTCTAATTTTTGTATGTTTTTGGCTGTTATACAACATGCGGAACTTTTGATCTTTTAAGCGTTTCTTTTGTGGTTGGTTTACAGGGAGTGTGCTCAGTGTTGGGGGTAGTTCACCTTTCCAAAACGCGTTGTCCTCAGATTGGGCAGATATGGTGGATGCGTTCCAGAAAATAGCACTCGATTCACGACTTGGCATACCAATCATATACGGGGCTGATGCTGTTCATGGAAACAATAATGTCTATGGTGCTACCATATTTCCTCACAATGTTGGCCTTGGAGCTTCACGGTGAGTTTGCTAATGCCCTTTCCTTTTCCAGAGTTTTGACCATTATATCATAAATGGTGTCATTTTTAGCTGTTGCTACTAGCTCTAATGCTCAAAGTCAAATGTGATATAGAGATGTAGATTTGACAAGAAGAATAAGTGTTGCAACAGCTCTTGAAGTTAGGGCAAGTGGCATTCATTATACTTTTGCTCCCTGTGTTGCAGTAAGTTGTTACAGATCTAACTAGGCACTATTTTAAAGTTTTTTTTTCTGATTTTGATTTTTTTTTATACTGGAATCCGTGGTATAAATATAAATCTAATATCTGGTTGTGCAATTTACTTTCATCAATTACAGGTATGTAAAGATCCTCGGTGGGGAAGATGCTATGAGAGTTTCAGTGAGGACACCACCATAGTGAGAAAGATGACCTCCAGTGTCATAGGGCTGCAGGGACAGCCACCTGAAGGACATTCCCATGGTTATCCATTCGTAGGAGGAAGGTTAGGTTAAAATTACACATTGTTAGTTTTTCTGTTGCAATGTCAATGTTTTGTATTTAATGATTCCAATGCTTTGAATAAGAATTTCTTTCTCATTATGACTCCAAAAAAGTTCATTAATGAAAGCCCAAATATTGGGAGAAAATGAAAAACCAGGCCTTTGTCTGCGTTTAACCCATTGTTGGTAGTTGGAAATCTGACGTTTTTGTACTTTTGATTCTGCAGACATTTCCAATTTTCATTCCAGTTTCTGCCCTAAGTTTTCATGCTCTTCCATGCACCTTTATTGAGCTTTTGCTTTCGGTTCTTTGTTGAGCATTCAATTGTATCCTAAGTTATCACGTTTATTTTTGCGTTCCTTATGTTCATATCCTTAAGTTATTATTATTTCATTACAGAAACAAGGTTATTGCCTGTGCTAAACATTTTGTTGGAGATGGGGGTACAGACAAAGGTAAAAATGAGGGGAACACTCTGTTGACATATGAAGATCTAGAAAGGATCCACATGGCACCTTATCTAGATTGCATTGCCCTTGGTGTTTCCACCGTTATGGCATCTTATTCTAGTTGGAATGGAGATCGACTGCATGGTAACCGCTATCTCCTGACTGAAATTCTTAAAAATGAGTTGGGCTTCAAGGTAAATACATCCTTTCCTCTTAAATATCCTGAAATTCCTGATGCTGCCAAAGATAATGTCATCTTTGGTTGGTTATTTCAAATCTTCTTAATCTCCAAATTATCTTCCTGACCACTAGTCCTAATAATTGTTAGTGGTTTGATATTTTGATTTCTTATGATTACTCATTCTATAATCTTCTCTTTCTTTTTGGACAGTGGAAGGGATCTATTCTGAAACACAGAATATTTTATAAACTCTGATTATAAATAGTGTTATTGATTTATGCACATTTGAGCCTTTGTTGAGGTGTCATTATGTTGCAGGGCTTTGTAATAACTGATTGGGAAGGACTAGGGCGGCTTAGCCAGCCACAAGGCTCAAAGTATCGCCAATGTGTTTCCTCTGCAGTTAATGCTGGAATTGACATGGTAGAACTTTCACTCTTTAACTTGTCAGGTTATGTTTTATTTCAGGCTGTGACTTCTGACTGAAATTATGCAGGTGATGGTGGGTCGTAAATATAAAGAATTTTTGGAAGACCTTCTATTTTTGGCGGAATCAGGGGAGATACCAATATCCAGAATAAATGATGCTGTTGAGCGAATACTGAGAGTGAAGTTTGTTGCTGGTCTTTTCGAACATCCCTTTTCTGATAGATCTTTGCTGGACTTGGTTGGTTGCAAAGTAAGTGTTAAAGAAATTATAGCACCTGTTTTGCATTAGCTCGTCCATTCTTTAGGATGAACTAGTTTCTCTATTTGCAACATGTTTCTTTTTTAAAGTGTTATGTGAACCTATCCACCACCCCTGGTAACATAATTCCAGGAGTCCCTGAAAATAAGTTGCTTGTGGAATAATAACAAGGGGCTTTAAGCAATTATGTATTCTTTTTATGATGACGACAAGTGTCCATAATAGACGTTTTTTGACAATTTAAACAGGCACATAGAAAATTAGCAAGGGAAGCAGTTCGCAAGTCCTTGGTGCTGTTAAAAAATGGGAAGGATCCAAGTAAACCCTTTTTGCCATTAGATAAGAAGGCTAAGAAAATTCTAGTTGCTGGATCACACGCAGATGATTTGGGATATCAGTGTGGAGGATGGACCATAACTTGGGTTGGACTCGGTGGCAGAATAACCATTGGTATGTGTTATAATGACCAACTACACACATCTAAGTTACACATTATTGGCATTTTAAACTTTTCACTCCTCATGAGATCATGTATACGTCAACCTATCCATCAAGTGTCACTCTGTTATCCGCTTGTTTTTGTACATGAGCGCACAAACTCGTCTTTCCTTCATACTTATTCCAAAATGCACAAGACTTACCTATGCATGTGTATGTATATGTATATGTTAATGTATATAAGTTAATTTTACAGTTACATAGCTGAACCTTATCTCCTTCCCTTCAACAATTATCCCCTTCAATCCTTGGTTCAATTCCAGTCTAGTCTGTACAAGATGTGGCTTACGCTTGTGCCATAATTTCTGTTTAGGGACAACCATTTTCGAGGCCGTTCAAAAAGTAGTGGGGGAGAAAACAGAAGTGATTTATGAGAGATATCCATCTGCAGAAACCTTAGCAAGACAAGATTTTTCTTTTGCTATAGTAGCTGTTGGTGAAGAACCGTATGCTGAATCCACAGGCGATAATCCAGATCTTCTGATACCCTTCAATGGAACTGATTTAATATGCTCAGTTGCTGATAGGATACCCACACTGGCAATTATGATATCAGGAAGACCTTTAGTTTTGGAGGCAAGACTTTTGGAGAAGATAGAAGCTTTTGTTGCTGCATGGTTGCCTGGAACTGAAGTAGAGGGAATTACAGATGTTATCTTTGGAGATCATGATTTTGAGGGCCGACTGCCAGTGACATGGTTTAGAGATGTGAAGCAGCTTCCAATTAATCATGGAGATAATTCATACGATCCTTTATTTCCCTTTGGCTTTGGGTTGACATACAACAAGGAGAACTCTCAGGACTAAATCAGGGCTATATTTGAGGTAATAAATGGCTGATCTATCTGTAAATTATAGTGCTCTTTAATCCCCTTAAACATCGAAAGTGTGTATTGTTCTACCATAACAAAGGTCAAATTATCCACTCATAAGATCAAATTACCAAATAATTGTATTAGTCTGTCAGAAAACGAGTTCAGAAAACAATGAACTGCAGTATCTTATGCACACCCAAGTTGATCCTACCAACATTGTTGATTATGTACTATGTACTATTTTCTTCTACGTTAAGATGCTTCAAGCTTCTCTGCTAAACTTTCAGAAAAGAGAGAGAGAAAACAAAGAAAAGAATGAATGAATGAGATGGATGATTAAGGGACTGACAATAGTTCTGTGAAAGCTTCACCGTCTGCAGTAATGGGTTGTATTTTTCAGTGAAACAGTGGCAAAAGAGAAGAATCGGAATATAGCTTTAAAACAAGAGAGGCATCAAATTAGCCGAAAGTGCAAAGGCTTTGTTAGAGTGGATATCGTAACAAATTTATGTTAATCCAGCCAAGAATAAAGTGAACAAGGTTCTTTTCCATGCAACTTGAAAAGCCTTCTTTTGAAAAAGAAGAAGATTCATTTTGTCATTTACCCTTATTAAAGTTGATTGGGATTGCTCCACGGGTACAAAATTTTCTCTTAAAGAAAAAGGAATAACCTTTCTGATCATGTTGCCGATCACGTTGCCCTGTGTTCTTTGCTTAACGAGTGGGACTGGATATTCTCTGCGCAAAGTGGAAGGCATAATTGCTAGTGATTTCATTTATGAAAGATGCAGTCAAGCCCATAGTTAGAAGTTATCAGGGAAAGTAGAAATGACGACAACAATAGTGGACAAGTTCTGTTTCCATGACTGTGTTTTTGGGTTATTAACTAATAAGAAAACCAACTATTGAAGATGGAGTTTATTCAAATTCCTAAACCAACTATTGAAGATGGAGTTTATTCAAATTCCTCCTACACATATATTGTACCTTATATGTATTAGATAAAGGGGTTTCATTTTTCAATTGTCTTTTATAATAGTTAATCTAAATTGAAATTGATCTGTAGGTCCACAGACAAATAAGTATTAGAGTGCTACCTAAGTTATATAAATTTATTAACCTATTAAAATACTCATTAATGAATAAAAAACTAATGATTTTTTATTAAAATATATTATCTTTTATAGTGGAAGAAATGTTATTTGTCTTATTACCACTCCTTTTTTTATGATGAATCTTTTGTTTCTTTTTTATAATCATTAAAATATAAATGTTAGTCTTGAAAATGTATTCTAACTCTCATGATTTAGACTAAGATTTGGTGCCCCTTATTAAGTCATCAACTATATATGGGTCAGGTTGGTAGAAACTATCATGAAATTTCATTCCCATAAATTCTAAATGTGCTAATCTAATTTGGCTTTTGCAAGCTAAGAGCATGATCTAATACTTCTTTGTGAGGTCCAAATTTTGTTTTAATAGAGTTTTATGCTCTTGTTAGATATAAAGCAAGATATTATCGATGTAAATTAAAGAACTCAATAGAAAACAGTCATACATCCTCATCATGGCTCTTTGAAATAGTAATGGGGAGACTTTTAGCCCGAATGACATTACTGTCCACTGGAACTGGGTATTAGGAATCCAAAATATTGTCTTATGTCGATCCTTTGGGTCAATATCCAATAACCAAAATTTAGCTTTTAAATCGAACTTTGAGAATATTTTTACCTCCTACAGAAATAACACTTATGTATTTATTTTGGGCAGAGGAAACTTGTCATCTTGAAGAAAACTATTCAAAGTTTCGTAATCAATAACTATCCTCTTCATTCCTTTGTTTTTTCTGCTCTTTTTTCCACATAAAAGGCTTGACATGCTTAATCTGATTTTGTCCATTCTATTGGTCTTTGTTTCAAAAGTATAGCACGCTCCTTTTGTCCATCTTCAAGTCTTCTAGATTCATTTTCGAATAAGTTGCTTTTTTTGAATTAATGTCTTTATTCCTTTTAAATGGCAATTGAACACAAAATTCTAAATTTTGCTATAGTGGATGTGGATGATTAAATTGATAATGAATTTTTGGGGAACATTGTAAGAGTTGATCCCTTATATCTTCATACCTGGTAGGAAGATGTTGTAGCTCAAAGATGATGCAATCTTTAGTGTACATACGAAAATCTTATTTATAACGAATTCCTTTGTGGCAAGATTTGTAACTTCTCTGCTAAAAAATAAACATCCATCCCAATAAGTATGTCAGGACCACGAAGATTACTTCCTAATATTTTTGTCCAAACTAGATAACTTAGGAACAATTTCATCCCAATCCTTCTTTTCATGATAAGGTCTATCTTAAATAATTTTCCATTAGCTGCAATAAAGTATTCTTCATCAGGTTGCCATTTTTCTATAGGAAGAATATGTGGTTTCATAAAACTTCAATAAAAGCATGTACCTATATAACCAATAGTTATGATTGGTCTGTGACACTTCTCAAGAAGCAACTGGAGTTTGACGTATGGTCATGTTACTATTGACTTCCTTGGCTTTAGATTCAAATAAGACTTCTTCATTATGTACATTGGTTATTCATCTTCTTCATTAAGAGAAGAGGCTTCATCATCAGTAGATTCACAAGCAAGTAGTGCAAACAATGTCTCTTCATCTTTACTGGACTGTTCTTCAAAAAGAGACTCAATGTCCTCATCATCTCTTATAGGCATCAACCTCAATGGAATGCAAGATCTTAATATCCTTTTTTGTCTTTTTAGGGTATACTTTTGCATAATGACTTGGTTGTCCATAAAAGTAACATTTGTCTGACTTTCTAGTTTTAGAAGCACATCATTTAAAGAATTTTATCCTCTTTTATTTCTCTCTATCGAAAGTGTAAACTCGAAATGACTTTCTTCTAAAGTGTTTCTCCTTCTTTGTGTTGCATTTGCATTGCCTTATCTTTGCATTTGATCTTTAATTAAGGCCTTTTGTAAGCTTGTTTGAGTTGAGGTCCACCTTTTAGCATAGCTTTGAAAAAGTTATGAGTTCACACAATTTGTACAGCATCACCAAAGCTAGTTGGTAGATTTCTCCTAAAGGGATTTTATACATGCCTTTGTAAAGAGAATTAATTGTTCTTTGTAATTTTGGTTGTAGCTCATCAGGAAGGGAGGCAATAAATGTGTATTGAATATTAACAACATTGACGTCATTAATCATATAGTATTTTTTATACTTTCTTTGGAAGGGTTTCTATAAATCATTCCTGTTCATAAAGCAACACTTCATTTCAAAGTACTCATGTTTGTTTTTATTGATCAATGAGCTAGAAATCTCCGATGAATTCTTTATGAATCATTCCTAACAAGGAATTGTCCTTTTATAGTTGTATGACTTGTATGTGTCTGTATTCACCCGAGCTTTGGAACCATTCTCTTAATGTTCCCATTATTCTGGAGACAAGTTCTCAAGATCTCTTTAAGAGAAACGTCTAGTCTTGTCATTTGTAGATTTATCCAGGCACTAAGTTCATGTAGTCGATCTCTCCATTTTATAAGTAGGATATCATCAAAAGTAAACTATGGTCCTAAAGTAGGTTTATAGGTAGGAGTTTCTTATGGTATAATCGGTTCAGTCATTTACTTACCATCTTCATCCTTTGGTTCAACTTTTCTATCTAGTTGAGAAGAGTGTGAAACAACCATCTTCATTTGAGATACTTGAGTGAGATTTGCAAGTTGTTTAGAGCTTTCAGATATTTCTATAAAAGAATCATAATTGTGGCTTTTATTTTGAATTTTAGAGTTATCTAGAGCTGGTTGAAGGTTCACTATGAATTCTTGGGTGGTTATGGGTTCCTTTCTTATTTCCATATTTAGGGAAGGTGTTTTCCAAGATGGAAAAGGAGGTGATGTTTTGATTTGTGAAGGTTTAGAAGCATATGAAGTTGATGAAATGTCTTTTGCTATCAAGTTTAGGTTAAAAGGTTTGGATGATTTTGGAAGCATTTTTTTGAACAACAAATAAGACATTCTGAAGACCTTTTGATAGTATGTAGCTTCAAGATATGATAGAGTGTTATAAGTAGGTTGTACAATTGGAAATATTGAGGGATGTGGTTTATATATTGCTCTGGATTGTTCTTTATCCATGTCTAACTCAAATCTTTTAAGTTCTTATCAAATTTTTTGTAGTTCTCTTTCCTTCTTAAAGAAGTATGGTTCACAATAATGCTATTCAATATATCTTCTAAATTTAGAATCAAGTTGTGCATCTTGATTGAGTAGTCATTGATGTAATTGTCACACTTAGAGAGATACAGCATCATCCTTTGAATTTAATACTTATGTTTGTTAAGATAGCCATCAAGCTTTGAATCAATTTGACAAAGGGCATTGTTTTGTGCTACAGTATTTGTGTCTATCAATTTAGCACTTCTTGTTTCGGAGAAACAGGTACAAGATTTCTTTATGGATTGATACCTGTCGATCGTGAGTGTGATCTCATAAATACCCCAGTTGTCTTATTGATATGAGCTTCCAAACACAGAAAATCCTCCTCCCATGATTCTCATCATCATACACGGTAATGGTTATGGGATCTCCTTAGGGAATGGAGAAATCATTGGCGCAGAGCATTTTGGTTGGATCTAGTGTTCCTTTCTGACTACTTTCAATAGTTCATAGATATCCTTTGGTCCAAGCTTAAGATTCTTAAGACCAAACCAAAGTCTCGAGTCGTAATCATCTTTATCATGTTTGGGTTGGATCTTCTTTAATGTTGGCACTTAGATCTTACCTTGGACTTTCTACTGGGCTCTTCTCTCAATCGTGGAACATAATCTTCATCTTTACTATCAAAATAGTCATCCATCCAACATTCGTAATTTAAGTCACACATAGATGGATCTACATAGGTAAGATTACATTGACTAGTTGATGTTTCAATAATGAAGATTCTACCTCTATTCTTACTTTCGTAGATTAGCCTACGAGTGAAAAATGTGAACATTAGCTAGCACAAGGTGATAACAATTAGAAGCAACCTAATGGTGATGATTCATATGAGATACATCATGTGGATGACGAAGGAGAAGTCAATAAACATCAAAAGTAGGGGGAGAAACTTGTTCAAGTGATGGAAGATGTCTAATTTCGAAGGTCAACAAAAGAAAAAAAGCCTTCAAGAAAATAATATAGTTCATAATATCTCTTAGTCACTACTAAAGGGGAGTTAAAGAGTTTTCAAGAAGTGTAGCTACTCAAAGATAAAGATTCTTGACTCAAGGAAATGCAAGAGGATATGGACTCATTAAAGAAGAATGACCTATGAATTAGGGAAGCTTCCCAAAAATAAGAAAGTTGTAAAGAATACAATAAAAGAAAATTTAGTTTTAGCAATAGAAATTATTTACAGAAAATAAAGATTTTCTGTCATCAAACAAATTTGGCAACGAAAATTACCGACGGAAAGAGTCGTCGGAGAAGTAGCTGTAGGTAAAAGTTAGCGACGAATATTTCGAATTTGTCGCAAATTTAGCGACATAATTTTGTAATTCTCTAAGGAAATTTAGCGACGAAACACTCTAATTCTGTCGTAAATTTAACGACATAGTTTTGCAATTCTGTCGAAAAATTTAACAACCGTAAGTTTTTTGTCCATTGGTAAATATACCTATGACTATTCTTATTCCGTCGGTAACTTATGCCTACGGACAAACAATGTTCGTCGCCAAATTTACCTACAGAAAATGTCATTCTGTCAGTAATTTACCTATGGAATATATCATTCCATCAGTAATTTACTTGGCATGATTTCAACCACCATTTCTCACTTCCTTCCCGAGTTTTCTGTTAATAACCTTTTTATTTTTTCTACATTTAATTTCTCTAAATAATAAGTTGATTGATAATATAAAGTAAAAATTATCCTGATTGTTAATATATAATAAAAAATTATAATGTACAACAATAAATATCTTGAAAATAACTGTAAATTAAGAATTCATACAAAATTACTTAAGAGTAGCAAAACATCTACATTCACTTATCCATCTAAGCTATGCAGCTAGTGAAGGCAGATGCTCTGACCGCTGCGATGAGGTGATGCTCCTCCCCTTCAACTCATCCATCTCATTACGAAGCTGGGTTACGTACTCCATCGACTGTTGCAACTGATTTGTCAGTCTCTCTACTATGCTCTCAAGCTAAACGACTCTCTCATTTAATGTGAACCACCAACTAGATCCAGCTGTAGTAGATGTGGAGGATTGCGAAAAGCATATACTAAGCCGAAAATCATTCCACAGTTGTCCCTACCACCCATTGCATCAAGATATGTCTAACTCTCTTCAACAATTTTAGAGTGTTGAGACTATTGTTGACTGCTTTTGGTTGCGTGTCGTAACACTACACAAAATAAACTAGACCTACTATTATAACAGTGGTGAGTCTAGGTCGATCCCACAGAGAGTATTCGGTTAGGATTTGTTATGAAAATAATTGGTGTTTAGGTTTTGTGGGGTTTGTTTGGTTTGAAGTAATAAAATAAAACAAAACTAACTAACAAAAGCAAAATAAAGAAAACATGCAAAAATGATGAAAGTGGTGAATTTATGACGGATCCAATTCTTTAGTTCAATCTCAGCCTTTACCCAAATAAACATATTTCAATGATTTGTTGTCTCAAAATCTCTCCTAAAAACTATTAATCGTGGATTAATATATTAACCTTATTCCCTTCGATATTGTTTAATTAAGATACGATCATTAATTAAACCTAACTAGCGAATAACCTAGGATACGATCTCTAGATTCAATTGGGTAGTAGCATTACGAATTAGAATAATCGATTAATCAAGGCAACAACAACATACAATGAATCATTTAACCTAGGTATGTTACCCATAATAATTACGAGTCATTAGTTGCTACAAATAAATTTCAATATAACAATTACAGATTATATTGAAATTCTAGCTATGGGTTTATACATAAACAATCGAACAATAACGAGAATATGATCATTCATACACAAAACCCAAATCCATACGTATAGGATAACACAATCAATTTCTAAAGAGAGAAAAAACAACAAATACAAGGAAAAATACACTTAACTGAGTCATCGGCATTGATGTCACCTCTAAATCGGTGTCGGGACGTCTAGCCTTCATCTTCTCTATAGGTGTCCAAGCTTTAGCGAAGAACACCTTTGTTTCCATGGAAAATCGAAGAGAAATAATCATTAAGAAACTGTTGTTCAATGTTGTCTCCCTTTTTGTTATTCCTCCTTGAAAACCAAAGAGAAATTGAAGATGAATGGCGCAATGGAGGTTCCTCCCTGCTATTTTTGTTCTAACCGACCTTCCTCTCTTTGGTCTAGCCTTTACATCATCTTTTTAAAACTGAAGAGAACAACCCTACTATCTACTTGCCAAAAATCGAGAGAACAGCCCCCCCAAACAAAGACACACATTATCAACCCATTACTTTAGTCATTTCTCTCCACCTACTTTCGATTGTTTCAGCCCACATAACCTTTGTTTTATTCTTTAATATGCAACCTTCACACATTCACAGTTTTTACTCCTGCCGACCACACTACTCACCTTTTTATCTTTTAAAGCTAGGTTTTCTAATAAGATAAATGGAGAGCTGGCCTTTTCATAATGTATGTCGTGTTTCACCTGCTATAATCCATGGTTGCTGTAACGTTTTTAGTATTACAGCCATCACACATGCATTTCCTTTATACCTTAAAAAGCTAAGTTAAAAAGAATGTGCAACTAGGTTAAATGGACAGTTGTCCATTTAATTATATGATGTTCATTTTTTTTATGCTCTTTCTTGTCTCTTCTTCTTGCTCCATGAAGACAAGTAAGTGTGCATTTCCATAAACGGACCAAATATAGTGCTTTCGACTCACTTTAGCTCTTCCACTTTCAAATTGTGCCTAAAACCACATATGAGTCAAAGTGAATATCTTAAGCAATTTCGTGTCATTAATCGCTAAACGTTATAGAATAATTATAAAATCAATTAATCACATGTCAATTTTCTTGTATTTGGTCCTATCATTATAATTGTTTATGTTAATAAGTGATAATTTTAAGAATTAATATTAAAATATAAATTTTACATCAATTAAGTTCTTTGCATCGGGTGTTGACGAAGGTCACACTATCATACTTCTTAATGTGGGTGTGCAAAAAGAGCTGACATAGTATAGGCTTCTTACCCATATACTTTTCCTGCATCAGAATAAGGTATTATTAGTAAGCTACAATTTACAAAAATTTCGGCAAAGTTTCTCTATTTTTATAATATTTACCCCCTATTGAACGAAAAAATTTACTCAATAACACAACCATTAATAGCACCAAACGTTTATAACATTATTATTCTCCATAATACAAATATTTTTGCATTCTAAATTTCATACATCAAAATATGAAAATCAGAATATAAGCGTAAAGTTTAGATACTTACAAGTTTCTCTGTATGCTCCTAGTGGATCATAGATCCTCCAGTGTATACGGGTAGACTCTCTCCCTCTGGTCCTCCACGTCTGTTTGCAAAATTGTGCTCTGAAATGGACGTTGCCTCAAGTGATGCCCAATACTGCTGCTAAAGAGTCCATATTTCTTCAGATATATAAGGAGGTTGTACACCATTCTTGTGTATTGAACCAAAAAAGTCTCTATAACATGCACGAGCTTGCCTCTCCCATACATTATAAATTACAACATCAAATTTTGAATCCAAAAAAATTCTTTCCAAAAAAAAAGCATACTATAAGTACTTATAAACTACAATATTTATCTAATTAATGTATAAAATTAGTTAAAATAAAAAAGATTAAAGAATATATTGTTTGTACCTCAAACTCTTGATAATAAAAATCCTCTGTCGACTGAGAAATATTCTTCCATATATAACCCTTAAGATTTATCTTCTCCTTGAACTTGGATAAGATATTTCTGAAGCACGTTCCAAGCGGAACTAGCCTAATATATAAGCTATTTTAGATTATGTTCAAATTAAAATCTATAACTTTAGTATAAACTTATTGTGTTATCATATATTACAAAACTTTTAGAATTTCACTCACAGATTGTTGAGAATTGTGAAATAACTTCTTCCATTAACTCCTTTAGCTCCAAGTTAGAGGCCACCTACCACATTGGCAACATTTACCCCTAATATCTCTATCGGTATAGGGATGGTGGATGGTGTAGCAAGGCTACTGGATGGTGTAGTAGCAACGTGTAGTAGCAGGTACAAAAGGTGATTGTACATGGACTGTAGGTCGGGAAGGTGATGTCTCATCTAGATGTGCAGTAGCTGGACTTACAACACTTGATTCTGTAGCATCTGTAAAATGTGATCCTTCACCTGGACCTACACTGGGTCGTCAAAATGATGGTAACCTGACCCTTGGCCGCATCATTTCCTGTTTTCTCTTTTGTGGCATATTTTTAGTCTAAAATTCACATTTTATTGAATATTCCAATCGTAGAATATTATAAATTAAATATATAACAATATATTGTTGATGCATTAATAAATTTATTCATATAATATTCTATTACAAATACAAATTAATGATTATCATCACTTAATTGTAAATTAAAATCATCATCATCTTCATTTCTGATGAATTAGAATCAAACTCAGGCTCCTCTTCAAATCTCTCGTCCTCCTCATCCTCTCCAGATGAAATTTCAACATATTCATTATTTCGATCATTCAAAGGTTCATTATCATTCACAGGTTCATTCTTGTCATATGTTACATATGCATTTATTTCATAAACATCTTCCTAAAACGCTTCACTTTCAATTCTCTTATTTTCTCTTTTTTCATGTAATTCAAAAACACCTTTAGGTTTTACTTTGCTAACTGTAAGCTAAGAAAAGGGACATAATACACTTGAATCGCTTGCATCGCCAACACGAAAGATTCAAATTTTCTAAATCTTCTTCGCTAGTTGATTTCAACTATATTGTATCGGTTGTGTACTTTTGTTCCAACATTAGGAGTTGGATCAAACCATTCACACTTAAATATCACACTCTGTTTTATTGGCAATGTAAGGTACCCAATTTTAAGTATCTCAATAATTTTACCATAGTAATCTATCAATTCTGTAGCATCCAGCCTCTCGGGCCGGATCGCTACAGTGTGGAGCCCAGCCTCCACCGCTATCACTCCAGGTATTG
>JAOQML010000008.1:28169578-28182819 GCA_027568935.1 Erythroxylum urbanii
ACACTTAAAGCACTTTCCTATTTAGCTCACTTAATCATATTCCAAAAACCGGGAAAAGTCATGTATGCATGTACAAACAATTCATGTGCAAGAATTCACTCATTCTTATGCATGTGCATATATGAATGCATGAATATGTCACTGTTCACTAGCAATTGGTGAGGGGATGTTACACATACACATCTATGGAGGCAAATTATAAGGAGTAATTATGATTGGCCATAATAAATATTGTTGGCCGGATTGAACAAAAAAATTAGAATCCATCTAATAGGTGTTATTGAAATATTTTCATGCAAGTACATCTGATGGATGACTCATCATTCCATCTTCCTGTTCATGTCCATCATGTTATCTCATGTGAGATGCAGTAATATCAAAGGCATATAGTCTTTAAAGCCTCAGATTTAGCAGGAAATAATACATCTGCTTCTAAGGTACTAATTTATGTTTCATAGTATGCTTCTAGGTTTGAATATAGATTGACCACAAAATTTACACTCTTGTAATACCACATCATCTCCCCAAAACAACATACATCCCAAATTACAACAATTAGTTTTTTCAACTAGCAAACTAAGACCCCTAATAAATTTCTTCATATTATAAAACTTATCAACCATTGTATAATCAGGAGGCAATGATTCATTATACCAAGCAAGAATTTTACCCAAACTTTGATCAAAATATGCCTTTTCAGACTTTATGTTCAATATTCGAGCAATTGAAGATAATTGAGTCATGGTCTCACAATTTGGCCATAATTCTTGAGTAGCTGATTTTAGTAAGTCAAAAAAAAATTTATATGTGGGTTTGGTTCTTCTTTAAGATTTTCTATATTTGCCTGAAAGGTATAACCGACTGCATCATAAACCATTTGGATATAAGGATATTCAGTTGCACCCACATTATTTATTATAAATCTAATCCCCCCTTCAAACTCATCCACATTTATTGACGAGTTTACTTCATTACCCCTTAAGGTACTACAAATTAATAGCTCTCCATGTTATGTCCACTCAAAATAATTTCGAATAAACTCTTTTCTTAACAAATGGAGATTTACTTCATCAATATGAAGAAAACGAATATATTTGCACTTTTTATAAGGACATATGATCTTTGGATCGTAAAAGCTTCAACTCCCTTAAGAAACTCAGGATTAATGAAACCATTGAGTGTTAATCGTCTATACATCCAAGATCTATCAACATTACTCATTTCTACAAAACTGTTATTTAAAAAAGTGATTTCATAGTTAGATATAAAAATCATTATGGTAGTATCCTTATTAATCTTACAAAACATTTTTTCTTTACTTTACACATCATTAGATCCTTCATTTCTCCTAAGGTTTTACAAGGCTCTGACCATTTCCCCTCCAAATTAAAACCAATCAATCCCACCATATGATTTCACAATTAGAAAACTCAATCACAACCAATTCCACCTTAGTAATTGGGCAATCACCACAGTCTAAGTTATAAGAACCTTACAACTTCATAGAAGAATCAGAAGGAAAGATAAGGCTTTGATCTTTATTATCCTTAATATATCTTACTATAAGTTTGAATTAATCACCTACAAGTTGATTTCGAAAGTTTAATTTTAAACAAGAACTTTGACATGTGACATTGTCACACCGCATGAATCAAGAAAACAAGTTCTTGTTGTGACTCTTAGGCTTGTAAAATTTTTTACAGATAAGCCTCATCGGAGTTACGTCATGAGTTTTCAACCTATATACCATCCTAGGGGTTTATTATGTAAAGGATAGTCACGTCAAATACATTATTTTCTTATGTTAATACTAATTTTGAATTAATCACATTGATGTTCAAGTCTTTATCTACGAACTTAAACAATGCTGCCCAAACATAAATACTTAGACTATTAAACCCCAGCCCAAAAACTCATCAATCATTGTTAGAGGTAAAATTGCAAATAACAACACAAAACTGATCACATTGTAGACATTACTTAGTTGAACAACTTAACAAATGGACAACTGCGAAATATAAAGAAGACGGACGAGGTTGGACAATTATCGACACTCTTCAACATAGAGTATGGCCTCCAATCCAACCTATATACAATTAGCTAGTTTTTGATAAGCTTTGAATTGAGCATAGGTATAGATATAGCACAAGTAGCCAAAATGAAAAATGCCCTAGACATAAGTTGTAACAAGTCCTTAATAGCAACCAACATATTTCAAACAAAAAGAAAGTAACTTCACTCTAACCAATCAATAAAACAATAGCTATAAAAATAAAATAAAATCATATAGTCATTATTGAAAGAGAGGGAAAACTATTATCATTGATCAAATTGAACTCTATAAAACAAGTAGGATTTAATTATGAGTAAGAGATAGAATTTATAAAATGGTCATCCTAGTATCCTATTCACTTCTAATCAATCTCTTCCAAATATTGTAATGCATGCAATTTATGAAATGGTCACCCCGCCTTATTAAATGATTATACTAAGCTTCTTTAATAAATGAAAAGTTAAATATGTCAAGTATAGGAGCTTTGCTAAGCTTTGTAGCCTTCAATAAGTACTACAAGACGTTTCATAATAATCTCTTCCAATCCAATGGCATTGATAACGTAATTTTTAAATTTAAATATCAAGAACTTATATGAAGGAATATCCTGAACATAAGGAATTTCTAGAATGAGCTCAACTTGATGGGAAGCTACCTAGCTAATCTAAGTTTAACATAAATTTGTCTAGTTTATTTCTTTTGAACTAATCTTCATTCTGCTTATAGGTTTAGGGAAGACGTGACCCCAAAATGTTAAGCTTTTGACCTTTAATTGAGAGGTACAAAAAATGATCTCATTTATAATTTGTATATTGTTCAATCTCTTTCCTTATACCTAATATGAGCTTATAATTCAGTTAAAATTACTTAAAACTAAATAGGGATTTTGGTTATTGGCACGAATATTCTTGATATCATTCCACAACATGCTCCTCTAAAAGCTAAGCTAGTTGCATATTGATCTACTGAATCTGCTAGCATATTGAGTCAATTATAGTAAGAAATTAAGACTAGAATGAATCCATAATATCAATCTCACATTCACTATATCACTATTTCTATTAATCTTAGTTAAAAATAAACTAATTGGATGATTACTAAGGATAATGAAATCATTAAAATAACAAAAATATTGCAAATAAACTATTGAAGGAAAATTCAAAGTATTAAATGTTAGGGATTCAGAGTTTACTGATATAAAATTATAATTTTTATACAAGATTAATTATCTAGGTTACAATAGTAATTAAACTATTGAAGGAAAATTCAAAGTATTAAATGTTAGGGATTCAGAGTTTACTGATATAAAATTATAATTTTTATACAAGATTAATTATCTAGGTTACAATAGTAATTAAACTAAAGTATCTATGTTTTCTCTTGAAGTACACAAGTATATCTAATTATTCAATTACTAACTCTCAATATGCAATTTAACTTATTTAAATTCATTTAAATATGGAATGCTTTCAATCTCTAAAGCTAAATTGTTTATTTACTTAATGCACATGTCATATTCCACTTCTTAGTCATTCATACAATCCCTAATATTGTATATATGATGTCCAAGAATAAACTAATAAAAAATGAAAAGAATAAAATAATCATATTATGCATTAGTAATTGAAATACTGTTAAAATCTATATCACTAACCCTAACTAGGGTTTCCAGCCATTAAGCATAATAAAAACTAAACATAAATAAATAAATCTCAATATAAACGAAAGAATCGAAGAAAAGTTTTATGAGAAATTGTCAAAAGCTCCTCTAATCTTGCTTTAAATCCTCCTTCAATGTTAAGGAAGAATGAAACTATGGAAAAAATGCAATTGGAAAGTTATTGTCAACCTTCTTATCTTCTAAATGACTTCAAAATCTCTTCAATTGGAAATTTATAAAGAAAGTTGTAGTCAATTTTTCTATTTTATCCTTAAGATCATCACCTATATGATAATGAACTAAACATAGGAAAAAATTATATTATCCATGTAAACATATACAAATGTACCAAGTATCAAGTAAATTAACCCCAAATATCATATTAAATATAGACCTAACAAATTCTCACATGTTTATGTCTTTTCTTGTCCTCAAGCAATCAATAACAAATAAACCATAACTACTAAGGAAGACTTTCCTAACTAAACATGAAAATTCCACTTTAGTATGTGTATGGTGACATAGAGCATATGTCATAAACCTTTAAACCCCTAGGTGTCCTTAATAGAGGAGTTATAGTTCCTAAGAGATTCCTTTAGTACTACCTATAACATTAACCTAAACTCATTAATTAACTTCATAATTAATACCATAAAACATACAAATTTTCAAGTCTCAATTGAACTGCAAAATTTTAAACATATAATATTTATCAAGTAATCACAATATAAACAAGACAAAGTAAATACTATTCTACCTCCTTCACTAAGTTTAAATACTTTAATTAATGTATCCTCATAAGATACCACTCATTCACACAAGTTTTTGAAATGTGAGAAAGGAGCTCTCATCATTTTTGTATGAAAGTGAAATTACCATAAGTTTGAAAATAATATAATCTCTACTACCTAAATAGATATGTACAAGAAAAAAATCAAAAGTACTTCGAATAGTATTATAATGGGGCTTAAGGTTTAAGTTGGCTAGCCTAGAAAAGGATATAAGAGAAATAAAAATAAATTAGAAAAACATTAGTCCAATCTCCATTAAGTCTTCACCTTCTTTCAACCACCCCTTTTCCTTCATTCTTTTTCAATAAAAGAGTCCATGCCAATTAATTTTCAACACTTTATTTTCTTTTTTCACATTTTTACTTTTTAACCTTTTTTGGATTACAATCGAGCTCCCTTTTTTATATTGGTTCTTTTATACATTTTTCCATTTTCCCTATACTTATTTCATTGCATCTCATTTGTAAAACATCAAAATACAAGTAAAAACCCTACTAATTATGAATTAAAGAGTAAATACTTATTTTTCTTTTTAGGCTTAAGGTTATTTAGGAAAGATTTCAAAGAAAGAGCTTGACTTTTAAATTAGGCTAAAAAAGGACGCACTAATATATTAATGTATAAAAAGGCCACAACTTGGTTTAAATTCAAATCTTAGGTGACTTTATCATTTTTAATGTTTGTATGCATCTTATATGTAATCTCAAAAAGATGAACTTCAAGTTCTAGAAATTCATAATCAAAGAACGTATCCATATAAGAAAAAAATTCATGAATGCTTAAATCCTTATAGGATGACTCATGTCCTTTGCTTTCAGTTTCATATTATTCACAAAGTCAAGATTTGCACAACATCTGCTTAATTATATTGTGAATTTCATTTTTAACACTCAATATCAATCTTAAATTATGTATAAACTTATTTCATCAACATAAAGATACTAATGAGAACCTAAACATATAACCTAATAAAATCTAAAAATATATTAAAAATCACAAAAAATCAATAGAATTTGATTTAACTCTAGTTCACCCCTACACTTAAAACAATATTATCCTCTAGATTGTGAATCAAGAGTAATAACAATGTTAGAGACCTCTTAAAAAACTTTCATCGAATGCTTGGTACGCTTCAAAAATTCATCCCTACTTTGTTTCAAAACCACTATCTTTTTCTATTATTCACTAACATAATCACATAACAACAACCAATGACCCATTAATAACCCAAATAAACCCTCACAACTCAATCTACAATAACAAAACCAACTAACATACAACGATTTACATACAAAAATTGAAGCAAAAAAAATTAACCCAAGAGTAGTAAGTGGACAACCAAACTCAAGACGATAAACCTAAGACAATATAAGCAGTTGGTAGAAGAACAAAAGAAGATGACCAACGACGACCGCAGACCGAAGAAAACATAGGAGCAATGAAGAAGAACAAAAAAATGAAGAAGAACGATAGGGGGGCTTCAGATTTTTGATTCAATTAACAATAAAAACGACATCATTTTCCTTTAAATTTAAACAACAATATCGACGTTATTTGAATTTACTCATAGAAAAAAATTTCCATAGGTAAGTTACCAACGGAATGGAGTTTCCGTGGGGAATTTCCCTATTAAAATTTTTTCCGTTGGTAAACTTTGTCACTTATTTTTACTGCGAACCATTGATGACTATTTTTACGACAACTTTCACTATTCCGTACCTAAATTTTGAAGGCAAAGTTTCGGGGATAAATTCCCTCCTCCTTTACCGATGGATTTTTTTGTCGCAAAATACCATTTTTTCGACAAGTTTACCTACGAAAATAAATTTCTGTCGCTAATTTACTACAAAAAAAATTCTTCAGAAATTTGTAATTTTCTTGTAGTGATGATAGATGGGTGTTCAAGATTAAGAAAGATGGTGACAAGCTAGTGAAATGTAAGGCGAGACTGATGGTAAAAGATTACAATTAAAAGAAGAGTAATGATTTTGACAGGATATTTTCACCAGTGGTTAAAATGACATCTATGTGGACTGTATTAGGCTTCGTTGCTAACTTAGATCTTGAACTTAGCAGTTTAATGTGAAGACTGCTTTTACATGGCAATTTTGAAGAGGAGATTTACACAAAGCTACCATAAGGGTTTAAAACAAAAAAGAAAGAGGATTTTATATACAAGTTGAAGAAGAGTGTTTATGGGCTCAAATAGGCACCAAGGTTGTGGTACAAGAAATTTGGTTTGTCTATCATGAGCAGTGGTTACAAGTGAACGTTAGCTGACACTTGTGTCTATTTTAGAAATTCTCTGTTGGTAACTTTATAATCCTTCTCTTATAAGTGGATGATATATTGATAGTTGGATAAGATGATGGCATGATTTGCAAGTTAAAGAAGGGCTTATCCAAGTTCTTTGATATGGAAGATTTAGATCCTGCAAAATAGATTTTGGACATGGAGAACTCGTGACTAGAAGGTCAAAAAGTGTGGTTGTCATAAGGGAAATATATTAAATGGGTGCTTGAGAGGTCTAATATGAAGAATGCCAAGTCAATAAGTTCACCATTATTTGCTTATTTCAAGTTGAGCAAGAAAACTTATCCTACCACAAAAAAGGAGAAAGAGTGTATGTCCTTTATTCTATACTCTCTGCTATCAAGTTATTGATGTATGTCATAGTGCACACTAGAACAGACATTGCACATACTATTGGATTAGTGAGTAGATTTCCCAAGAAAGGTAAATTGGAAAGCAGTGAAATGGATCTTTAAGTACTTGTGGAGCACTTTCAAATTGTGTTTGAGTTTTGGAGATGGTGATTTAATTCTAAAAGGGTATACAAATGCAGACATAGTTGGTGATCTTGATAACAAAAAGTCAACCTCAAGATATTTGGTCAAATTTACAGGGGAGCAATTTCTTGGTAATATAAGTTACATAAGTGTGTGGCTTTGTTTACTACGAGGCGAAATATGTCATGGCTTTGGAAGCTGAAAAAGAGATAATTTGGTTAAAGCGATTTCTCTAAGAATTAGACATGAAACAAGATGAGTACATAATTTTCTATGATAGTTAAAGTGCTATAGATTTAAGCAAAAATTTTATGTATCATTCTCATACTAAACATATTGAAGTGAAGTATCACTGGTTGTGATCGGCAGTTGAGGAGCAACTAATGAAGTTGAAGAAGATTTACACAGAAAAGAATGATACCATGCTAACAAAGGTGGTTCTCGAGAGTAAGTTTAAGCTTTATAGTAAGCTCAATGGAATGACTTTCAAGTGATTGGTGGAGTGGTTGATTTCTCCTTTGAAATAAGCTAGAGGTGGAAATTGTTATGGGTCTAATCTTATTCTATGGACTTTTATTTGCTTAATTCCACTAAATTTGGACTTCGAATGTGTTAGTTGTCTTCATGGATCAAAAGAAATAAAGTTGTGAGTAATCGTGTGCAGTATAAAATCTTATTCTTTTGATATTTGAAGATATGTTTGAGAGACAAAAGTTACATAGAACATAAACACATGATGATAAAAGAGTTGTATTAGTTATAGTTGTTTTGTGAGGTGTTCTTAAACGAGAAAACTCAAAACGTTTATCAATTGTATCATGCTATTTGATTTAGTGAATTTTGTTATCAGTTTGTCTCGTAATTTTTACCTTTATACTGAAAGATTTTTCACATTAAAATTCTATGTTCATAATTTTCAGTCATCTTTATTGTGTAAGTAGTTTGTTATTGGTTGATTAATCTTAAAAAATTTTAAGTATTATTGCTTGGAGCTGCAATAAGTGATATCACATAGAAATAGCAACTGAGCTCGGACCTGACCCAAAGTTTCAATTTTTCTAAAAAAATTAGGCCTTGGGTTAGTCTCGGACTCGGGCTGCTTATAAACAAAGTCAAGCTCGGGTTCGAGCGAAGGTCGGGCTGCCTCTAACTCTATCAGGCCTTGGATTGGGCTTAGGCCCCAATAACAAGGGTCGAGCCGGACTCGGGCCATTACTATCCCTAGTATCACACCCAACATCCCCAACCCAAGTGTGACTATTATTGAAGTCTTTAAATCAAGGAAACCTTCAACCCGTTTAGTTCAGACCTAAAGCTTGTCAAAGTCAATGGGGATATTTTGGACAGCCCTGTTGAGTTTTGGAGACACCAGTAAGATCTTTTGTGTGACTAAGAGGATGTGGAAAGATATGCAAAACCAACTTTAAAATAGAACTAAAGCAAAAAAGACGAGTTTCAGTGACTTTATGGATCCATTAGTGGATAATCGTAGTTAATTTTCCTCATTAAAGAATAATCATTATGTTCAACATAGCACTCAATAAGATCCTCTATCAAACAGAATCTCTGAAATTTCATCATATTTAATTATTTATAATGATTGTAAAATCGCAAACTGTAGGTGCTTGCTTGTAAAGATCCATGTGATGACTAATTGGTTTGCATCTTTTGAGCCGTACAATTAGAATCAGTGAACAACGATGTTTGTATGGACTTGTAACTTTCTTCCGCAAGTGGAGAATCTCGGCAAGAACAAGCATTGACAATCACTGGGAGCGAATCTTAGATAAGTTATTTAATTGTGAGGTTAGAGCTTAACATGAAACATAAGTATTATAATCAAGTCATTAAACTGCGGAAAGGGTAATCTGACCTGAATCTTACTAGGTACCCTATGAGGCTTAATGTAAGTAATTAATAATGTATACTACATAGGAGGGATCTTTTTGTGAGACACTAAAAGATCTCATAATGGAAAAAGATCACTTGAAGGGAAAAAATAAAGAGAGAGAACAAAAACAAAAGGAATTAAAGCACATTATGCTCGATGGTGGAATGTAGAGTCAGGCTCTACTTGGGTTGGAGAGGTCAATCCCAGTCAACTGGTTTGGCTAAATTAAGTTTTTTTCTATAACAAATTATAATAAAATGAATGCTTTTTCAAATCTAGTTGAGCCACAACACATTTAATAGACACGAGAACGGAGTTTGAACGCAAATCTAGTTGTGGCATTGTTAATAACATAGAAATCCGTTTTTTATGTAGATTCGTATTGGCAAAATAGGGTGGGGTAATAGGCTGCAAGCATATAAAGCTTGCAGAAAGATTTCAGTCACCGACAATTTCTATCGTGTAGATATGTCCTCACCTGCAAAGTTTTCCACTTATCCTAGAAGATGTTAATCAAATCGATTCCTTGATTCATTCTAAACATAACCTGGAATTTCATACATTTGATATCTGGGGAATTCTGTCAGCAATTATTTCTAATCTACCTATCCTAAGGTATCAAATTACCAGAGACAGAGAACTGAGGCCGATCCGTTTTCCAGTCTCCTTAGATAGACCAATTCTACACTATTATGAGACTATAATATCCCTATGCCCACTTGGAATGAGCTTCTTTTGCTAGGTGCCATCTTATAGTCCAGGATGTATTCCGATCTGAGGATCTTTATTCTGAGTTTAATACTGCAGAAATCAAACTTCAAGCATTATGGAGTAAACTTGAATTCATCATAACATATGCACAGGATCACGAGCAGCTAAAGAAGAAAGAGACTAAAAAGAAGCTTGATTGCAAGGGCCATGGAGAAATTTCAATAACTACACTGATCCATGGGGGTAGTGATGTGCACTTTGCATCTGAAAAAGCAAACTTTGAGGTCCGGCATGAGATTCATTGGAAGCACCTCTGTGTAGGTTTTGACATTGCAGTCTTAGCCCAGATGAGTTGATCCCATTCGCATCAGTTGAAGGCATGAACATAGTTTGCTGCATTGAATTGAAAGCCATGGCTGATCCACAGGTTGTTTGATTCCAATGATAGTGTGCTCTAGGCATGGCAGCAGAATTCGACCGATGAGCAAGAGACATAGGCTGAGAGGGCAAAGAAGATTTTTTGTTTTCTGGTGACAAAGTTCTTGAGTCGTTAAGATTGACAGTAGTTATATCATGAATGCTTGCTCTTCTCTTATCTTTTCCTCCAGAAAGTTGCCTGATGAAGTACTTCTGTGCATGACTAGCCACCTGCGTGGGCGTTCTCGTGGTCACAAAATTACGCGATATGTTTCTCCAGTCCCCTTTTCCATACTTCTTTAAACCCATGAGGAAGAGCCTGCAAATAATTGAATTGGTCACTATGAAATAACATCCAGTTGTCTAATTAGTCAAGTGCTTGCAGTTACATTTGAAGTTTCAAATCAAACCCCCTACCAGCTTCATATTTAACAATCCAGTGCAACTTTACTTTTCTTCCTACTCAGATTCTCACTTTTGATTTTTTTTTAGCGCTCTATTATCAAAAGTTGAGGACAAAACCAGCTTTCATATTAAACAAAATTTCCTTGCAAAATTGATAACTTCAACTCTATATTGAAAAAGACCCTTAACCCAAAGAACACGAATATACTTACTTGTGCTCCTCCTCGGTCCAGGGAACACCTTTCTTTCTTTCCTGGTCAGCAGGCCGACCAGCAGAAGATCTCTTACCTCCAATCCCATAAGATTGTTTGAAACCGTTGTAGTCATGGCTGTTAACCCAGTCCAATGTAAACGGAGAGGTGCTATACCCAGGAATTGGAACCAGACCAGCTTCGATGTTGTTAACGTCAGCCTCTAATTCCTTGTACTGCTTAATCACATCTGCAGCTGTCTTCCCAGGAATCATTGCTGCTACTTTCTGCCATCTATCAGGAGTGTCCTCATCGTACAATGCAAGAGCTTTCTCAAAACTCTTGTTCTCTTCTGGAGTCCATATTGTGTTGTTCTTGGTCCAACTTGTATCCGAAAGATGCGAAGCAGGGGAGAGAACATCCATTCCCCACCTCATAACATCAGATGAAAAATAAAAAACTTCGATAGAATACCAGTGAGTTAGAACAAATCGGACCAGACCCAATTACAGCAAAGAAGTAGGTTGATGGAACAGAGAAGAAGACAGAGGAAAAAGGAGAGAACGAGAAAGAAAATGAAGAGAGAAGGTGGAGATTTCACGACAAAAATATCAGTGTTAAATCAAGGAGCGCATTTGAAAGGAATCAGAATAGCTTTTTGTAAGTAGTCATAAACCCTGAGGAATCTAGAAAGGACCGACCTTTTAGAAAGCAAGATAATTAAGCAAAAACCAATCTGTAATTTAAACTGTTGAAGAATTTGAACCCTAGGACCACCACTGAGATCTGAATCCAAGCTCTAAGCTTTCCAAGGAAGCAAACACGGTCGAAACACGGGGAGAAGATCAAAAAGACCGGGAACCAAGAATTCAAAGGAAATGGACTTCCAAACTAACAAAAGCCTGTTGAAGAGAAAAATTGACAGTAACACTTCCCTGAACAGCTTTAACCTACTTTATACCCAACAAAGGAAAAGAAGCTCACAACGAAAAGGAAGCTAAAAGAAAAGCTGAAAATAGAAAACCCCAAGTGGGTTTTTGACAGTGGGAATTTTCCCTTAATAGTTGGAGCAGTGAGAAAAGCTGGAAAACATCTATTCTTTCCTTCTTATTCCTCGAGTTCTGACCATCAAGAAAGAAGAAAAGAAGCAAAGTATCAATGGAAGAGAACAAAAGAGAGACACCGATAATAAGGAAACCAAGCTTCAAGAATGGAACTATAATAAGTTTTTTCTTCTTCTAGTTACCAAAAATCCTAAAGTGGAAGATATAGAAAGAGAATGAAGGTGGTGGATTGTGATTGGAGAGCATGGGGTCTGTGGATTCTGGAAGTTAATGAAAAGTACTCGCCTATTATAACTACAGTATCTGTCTCTATCTGTTTTTCTCAAACATTTTGTTTTATTATTTTATAATTTTGAAATTTGAATTTCTATAATAATAGTGCAGGTCGTTAAAAAATAGAAACGAACTCACTTTCCGCATCTGGTAAACAAATACATGAAAGTATAGGATCATCTGGACCGTCCAATGGGCGCTGTGCTGATCATATTTATTACGAGTCAGTCTCTGTAACGGCCCGGATTAATCCACAAGCTACTTGAGCAACTTGGGCGTTGGTGGGACCCAACATTGGTTGGAACACTTCTTATTGGGCTGACTCCCACATAATTGAACAGGTTACGATCTCAAGGAGGTGGGCCCTAGGAAAAGCTATCAGATTCCACCACGTGTCAGGATGATATTGCATTAAGTCATCATTATATTCTCCAATGAGCCAAGAGGTACATACCGTCCAATGATGTAGCTCCACGTAGGAAGTCAACTACAATGAAATAAGTCCGAGCACACGATATAATAGCTTTGTCGCCAGTTGCCAACTCCAGACAACCAACCACCGCCTCTCACATCTCCTCCCTCTCCCTCGCTACTTAGTTTCCTGTTTTGTTTTGTGTTTGTCACGAATAATAGCATCCCCATTCTCCGCATAGGCGCGTGACATTAGGTTATGGTTTGAGGAAGTGGGACCTACTGCTTGCTTGTTTAACGACAAAGAGCCAGCCTGGCAGAACTCGCGTGTCGATCAGCGGTGGTGCGTGCAAATACGCTCTGGCGACTTTGGTTGCCCTTCTGATGTGACCAACTGCCGCACTGCTTTGTGAATTTGTTCCTCTTAAGTCTTTCTTATTATATATATCGTAAATTAGGTATTATTAACACTAATAAATAATATTTTAAAAATTAAATTAGAGATTATATCGGTAAAACAAGAATTTTAAAATTTAACATATTCAAATAATATTAGATTATAAAAGATTAAATAAAATTAAAGAA
>JAOQML010000008.1:28192639-28213537 GCA_027568935.1 Erythroxylum urbanii
GTAATGGCCATGGCGAAGTGTGAGTGAGAAAGATGAAAATGAAAGAGGGAGAAGAGGGCGGTAAGTTGAGGAAGAGGAAAGGGGGAAGGGAAATGACGAAAAAGACAGAGGGTAGCTAAAAGGTCAGAAGAACATCAAGGGTAAAAGGGAAATGTCCCTCGGAGTTTTTGTGCTGAAAGGTCTTTTGCCATGACGATGGTATTCGTTGCGGCTAAAGATTTAATGTACGCCACGGCGAAGACTGTATATGGTGTTCACCGCGGCGAAAAAATTAATTCACGCCGCAACAAATTAGCTTGAGAGTTGATGTGGCCGTGGCAAATGAAGAGTTCACTGTGGTGAAATGTACTGTGCCTCGGTGAAGTTTTCCCTAAAGACAAAGAAGAAAAGACATGACACTTTCTGACTAGATACTCAGCTCATATGTAAGTCCTTAATCATCATTTAAGCGAAATGCAATTCATCATCTACACCAATTTCCTCTATCATAGAAAATGTGTCATGCATTTAATAAGACAGAAAATTCAAAGGGAAGATGAATTATTGAAATAAAATAACTAAACCTAATCCTACTGAAGTAGTTTCTCCCCCACACTTAGTAAACATACTCATGCATAACAATGTCATCTTCAATCATAAAGCAGAAGTACATTGTAATTGAAGGAAGAGAAACAACCTGTTGCTTATGGTGGATCTTTCAGCTCCTAGGGGATGTTTGGCTCATTGCCATGCCATGGCGAGGTAACTTGATCACTTCCCACTTTTGTGCTAAAGTCCACAGTCTGCATGTCATTTTAAACATCAGCAAAAGAATACTTCCTCCAAGGAATCATTAGTTAATGGGTTCATTGCCAGTTCAAACTCAGTGCATGCATCATCAACAACAACGTCAAACATGTTCACTCCTAGGAGCGAATAATCCTCATGGGGGTGTTTCATTGCCTCATACATATTAAAGCTCACCTGTTGATCTCCTACCACCATGGTGATCTTAACTTCTTTCATGCTAATTATAGTACTGGCAGTCCTTAAGAAGGGTCAGAAGACATATCAATCACATAAAAATTAGCAGGAAAAACTAAACCCTTGACTTAGACTAAAATGTCCTCTATAATCCCCACTGGATGCCTAAAAGATCTAATAGCTAGTTGTAACATGACAGATGTGGGCTTTAGACTCTTAACTCCTAATGATTGATAAACAAACTTAGGCATCAGATTAATTGCTACCCTCAGATCTAACAAGGCCCTTCCTATGGTAACTTTTCCTATTGTGCACAGAATGGTGAAAGATCTAGGGTCTTGGCACTTGACGGGTATTTGGGGTTTAAATAGGGCTAACACATTCGAGCTCACTTGGACTATCTCATTGGGCCTATACTTCCTTTTGTTTATGCACAAGTCCTTAAGATATTTAGCTTAGGTCGAAACCCTTTTCACTAAGTCAAGCAAAGGGATGTTGACTTCGACTTTTCCAAACAAATCAATGATATCTTTCTCATGCTTAATGTCAGTCATACGCTTGCTCATTAACTTGAATTAGGAAAAGGGAGGTCTTGAAGGTTTACCTCCTTACCTTGGGCTTCATGATTGCTTGATTCCCGATGCTCAGGTGTTGATGCTTTTTCCTTGGAACTTTTTGAAGTAGCTCTTTTGTTCTTTGATTCAGACTTCCTTTCACTCAAAAGTGCTTTTTCCTTGGAGCTTTTGGAATTCTTGATGTTGTTCTTTGGTGATGTTGTTCTTTGGTAAAGGCAAATCTCCACTATCAATCTCCTCATCACATTCTTCGTCCTCCTGATGATTAAACCTTTCTTGTTTCCCACTTCGAAAAGCAATTACATTTAAATGTTTTGGGTTCGTCACAGTATTTGAAGGAGTGGTTCCACTGCATCTTACTTAGTTCTCACTTATGTTGTTAGACAATTGAGTGACAAAAGAGTTGATGTTCTCTGCTTTTGTCTCCCATTGCTCCATTCTCTTTTCCAAGGCATTGAACTGAGTAGCATTCTTTGAAGAATCTTGCTGAATCAGAGAAGCAATGGCATTGAATTGATTATTGTTTGAATTCTGCTCTTCCCTCATCAAAGTCATCATATTTTGCAGTAGTTGTTTGGTATCCTCATTAGGTGGGATATTCATGATTTGCTATTGGTTAGGATACTGGTTAATGGAAGTACTAGCTCCTCCCCCTTGTTGAAATATGTTTTAAACCCGTCCCTCTTCATTCCTTTAACTAAACCTAAGGTTGGCCTTCCATCCCTCATTATAAGTGTTGGAGTAGGGGTCTCATTTTTTATTTGGTTGTCTTGGATACACTTTAGACACTTCTTCAAACCGACTGGGTCAAACACTAGATATGTGCATCACTGACCCACAAGTATCACAGTTAGGTGCTGTGAGATCCATAGAAGATGTCGGCCGATGCACATTCATATTCTTCAACTCGGCAGTGATGAAGGATAATTATGATGTCACTCTACTCTCCAAAGAGTCAACTTCTGACTCCAAACTCCCCATTCTTTTAGATTGGGCTGTTGTGATACCCAACTGAAGCACGCCTCGGGTCTCTCTCACACTGTACTGTTGATGATTTAAAGCCATAAACTTGATCAAATCCCATGCTTCCGAAGCTGTAAGATCAATCAATGAACCTCCCAATTCCGCATCTAACATACCTTTGTCTTGACTTTTCAATCCATCATAGAAATATTGCACCTACTGTTCATTTGGTATTTGATGGTGTGGGCATCTAGATAATAGATTTTGGAAGAAGTTTTAGTAGTCATAAAAAGATTCATCATAATCCTGGCATGCCTGGTAAATCTCCTTCCTAATCGAAGCAGTGTGGGAAGTTGGAAAAGTACTTTTCCAAGAAAGCCTTCCTTAGATTGTCCCAGCTATGGTAGGCATTCGCCACATGCCTTGGAAGACTAATGTACCACTCTCTTGCTTTTCCTTCCAGAGAAAAGTGAAAAACCTTCCATAGCACTTGATCAAGTGAAGCCCCCACTGGTTTCATACTCTGAAAAATCATGGACAAGGATTGCAAATGCATGTAGGGGTCCTCTCCTGTCAAACCATGAAATTTAGGAAGAGAATTAATAAGTAATCCCTTAACTTCAAAATTAACATCAAAATTAGGATAAGCAGCAGTAAATGGGTCATAATTCACATCAGAAGTTGTTGGGTCCCTAATAATCCTTCTCCTTTGATTCCCATTATTTTCACCTACTCTCTCCTGCTCCCCATTACCTCCATTATCACCATTCCTAAGTTGGTTAACATGAATTTTAAGGTTTTAGAGAAAAGCTGGGTTCTCGGCCATATTCACTCCTTCCACAGGGTTGCTCTCACTATCTTGCTCACTTGATTCTTCTTCAACAAACCCCTTACTTCTCTCTTTTGCTATTTTTTTGTTTTTGATTTTTCTCAAACGTCTCATAATTTTAGGATAAAACGGTAGGGGTTTTGCTTTTCGGGGCATGCATAGGAACAATTCAAACGTAAATAAAAAGTATTTACTTCAGCCTTCTTTTATTCCACATCTTCTTCATGACTTCCTTTTCCTTGAGTCTCCCACAATAAAAAAATGGTAGTTCGCAGTATCAATTGTTCTCAGAAAATTAATCAGTGTAATGAATACTGATTTGTAACAATTTTTACCTTCAAACTACATAAAATAAAAGCACACACTCAAGAATCAATTTAAGGACAAAAGCTAGAGATTGGGGTCAAAAAGTGTAGCAAAAGTCATGAAAATGTCTTCAATTTATGTAATAAACTTGGGCTTAATCTCCAGTAAAGACCACAAGGACCACTAGGAGTCTAGCAGGATGGAATCAGATCATTAGAAAGTAAAATGAAAAAATTTATGGAAACATTAGATTCCAAACTGGCGGCTCAAGAGGAAAATCATAAAAGGATGCATGTAAGTCAAGAGAAGAATCATAAGAGGATGGAGGAAAATTTTGATTAAATAGTGAAGAACAGTGCCTCATCGATTCATAACTTGGAGATATAGGTAGGTCAACTTATTGATGCTTTATTTTCTTAAAGTATAGGTGTCTTATTACGCAATACTGCAGTCATACCAAGGGAGCAACTTAAAGCTATTACACTTCGAAGTAGAAAGCAAATGGATGAGCTAAACGTATAAAAAAATAACCAAGAAAATGAGAAGAGAAAAGATTGAAGAAAAAGTAGAAGAAGGGAAGTCCTATATACCACCACCACTATACAAACCCAAACTCTCGTATCCATAAAGAGTAAAACAACATCAACTGGACACTCAGCTTTCCAAGTTTTTGGAAAAATTGAAGAAGCTACAGATTAATTTGTCATTAGTAGAAGCTTTAGAGTGCATGCCTAAGTATGCAAAATTTTTTAAGGATATACCCACACACAAGCGTACTTGGGAAGACAATCAAACAGTTACTTTGACAGAGAACTATAGTTCTACTATTTCGAGTCAGATGCCTTCAAAATTGCAAGATCCAAGGAGCTTTACTATTCCATATGTTGTTAGAGAGTTTGAATTTCCAAATGTTTATGCGATTTAGGTGTAAGTATTAACTTGATACCTTTATCTATTTTCAAGAATTTGGGATTAGGAGAGGTCAAACCAACTTCGATGTTGATTCAACTTGTAGATCAAAAAACCATTTGAAGTTGTGGAAGACGTATTAATAAAATTGGATAAGTTTATAATTCCTGTTGATTTTGTTGTGTTAGATTTTGAAGCTGATAAGAATTATCCATTGATTCTGGGTAGGCCCTTTATGAATACCGGTTGGGCATTAGTTGATGTACATGAAGGGAACCTTGTATTAAGAATTGGTGATGAACAGGTTGAGTTGAACATGACAAAATATTTGAAGAAACCAATGGATGGAAATGTGTGTATGAAAATTGATGTGGTAGATGAATGTGTAAAGGATATTAAGGATGTCTATGAGTTTAATGAAAAACACACAGATGAAAGTGAAAAGGAGTAGGAAGTATACGAAGAAGCGGAGCTTGAAAGATTAGAGAGGGTTGGTGCACCTACACCACCCTTTATAGTTAAACCTCCAATTCTAGAGCTTAAACCTTTACCTGCTCATTTGCAATATACTTTTTTAGGAATGAACCACACCTTACCCATCATTATTGCGAATGAATTAAACTATGAACAAGAAGAGAAAGTGGTGGAGACTATTAGGAAATGGATGAAAGCTGTAGGGTGGAAAATTTATGATATTCGGGGGATTAGCCCTAATGTGGTGATGCATAGGATCAACTTATAAGAAGGTTATAGAACCGTAAGAGAAAGACAGTGAAGATTAAATCCGAATATACAAGAAGTTGTAAAGAAGGAAGTGGTGAAAGTTCTAGATACATGAATAATTTACCCCATTTCAGATAGTGAGTGGGTTAGTCCAGTACAGTGTGCGCCTGGCATTGACTATAAGACAAATCTCTATTAGGGGAAAAGATCTCCATTATGACTATCACAGGATGGTGAGTGTGCATTTACTATAGGAAGTTAAATTTGGCCACCAAGAGGGATCACTTTCCTTTACCTTTTGTGGATCAAATTCTTTTTATTACTTTTTGGATGGATATTCAGGGTACAATCAAATATTTATATATCCAGAAGATCAAGAGAAGACCACTTTTACATGTCCATTCGTAACATTTGCATAACAAACGATGCCTTTCGGTTTATGTAATGCACCTGCTTCATTTTAAAGGTATATGATGACCATATTTATAGACATGAACAAAAACTTTATGGAAGTATTTATGGATGACTTCTCTATTTTTGGAGATTCTTTTGATAGCTATCTGCTAAACTTAGATAAGGTGCTCCAAAGATGTGAGGAGTCACATTTAGTTCTAAATTGGGAAAAATGTCATTTCATGGCCCAAGAGGAAATTGTGTTAGGCCACAATATTTCATATAAAAGGATTGAAGTGGATCGGGCTAAGACAAAAGTAATTGAAAAGTTACCGCCTCCCTCTAACATCAAAAGTGTCTAAGCTTTTCTTAGTCATGCAGGGTTTTACAGACGATTCATTAAAGATTTTTCCCTAATTGCAAAACCTTTAACTCATCTATTGGTAAAAGATGTACCTTTTGTTTTTGATGATAACTGTTTGACTTCGTTTAACAGGTTAAAGAAGGCACTGATAACCACATCAATTTTGACATCGTCGGATTGGTCACTCCCATACTATTGGGTATATGCTAGGTCAGCAAAAGGAAAAGAGGTTACATGCTATTTATTACGCAAGCAAGACATTAATAGGAGCCCAATTGAATTACATAACTACTGAAAAAGAATTTCTTACAATGGTATTTTCTTGTGAAAAATTTTGTTCTTATTTATTAGGTTCACAAGTTATTGTGTTCACAGGCCATGTAGCATTACGTTACCTTTTCACGATGAAGGATGCCAAGGCTAGGCTTATTCGATGGGTACTCCTGCTTCAAGAATTCAACATTGAAATTAAGGATAAAAAGGGAGCAAAACATGTCATAGCAGATCATTTATCCAGACTATAAGTCAGACATCGTGACGAGGAAGAGGATATCAAAGAAAGCTTCCCTGACGAGATGTTAATGATGGTAAATAATCCTTTCCTTCCTTGAGATATTACAAACTACCTCTCAGGTGGTATCCTTCTATCCAATTTATCGTATCAACAAAGGAAGCAGTTTTTATTTTAGTGAGGCCATTATATTTGGGATGAACCTATACTTTATAAGATCTATGCTAATAGCTTAATTCGCAGGTGTGTTCCTAAAGATGAAATGCCTGAGATCTTAACTCAATGTCATAGCTCACTATATATAGGACATTATAAAGCTAACAAGACTGCGGTAAAAAATTTTGGAGTATGGATTTTATTAGCCAACTCCGTTTAAGGTTGCTCGAGATTTTGTGCTCAAATGCAATAGATGTCAAAGAGTTGGTAACATATCAAAACATGTTGAAATGACACTTTCGAACATAATGGAGGTGGAGATATTTGATGTGTGGGTCTGGAATCCATGGGACCATTCCCATCCTTTAAAGGCAATACCTATCTCCTGGTTGGAGTTGATTATGTTTCTAGATGGGTTGAAGTGACCGTCACTGCAACCAAAGATAGTAAGGTGGTTGAGAAGTTCATTAAAAATATTTTTATTAGATTCAGTGTGCCTAGAGCAATCATAAGTGATAGGGTAAGTCACTTTATCAACAAATCATTCGAGAACCTTCTGAAAAGATACAATGTTCATCATAGAGTGGCTACCCCATAGCCTCCTCAAACTAGTGGTCAAGTGGAAGTGGTGAACAGAGAGCTGAAAAGGATTTTGGAAAAAATAGTGAATATTTCAAGAAAAGATTGGTCAACAAAATTAAACGATGCCAAGTGGGCATATAGAACAGTTTTTAAGACTCCGATAGGTATAACACCATATCGAATTATATATGGTAAGGCATGCCACTTACCATTAAAATTGGAGCATCGAGCTTATTGGGGGATCAAAAAATTGAATATGGATTGGAAGTTGGTAAGAGAAAAGCGATTGTTACACCGCGACGAGTTAGATTAATTAAGATATGATGCCTTTGAAAATGTCAAGTTATACAAGGAACAGACTAAAAAATGGCATGATGGCCATATCAAAAAGAAGGAATTCAAAAACACTTCACTTTTCATCTAGATTCTTGGTATGTTTCTCATTCTTTTTCATCAATCTTACGTTCTTTCATGTCTTCATGCATTATTCATTCAAAAACACAAAGATTTAGTTAAGATTATTGCTCTCTCTCTATAGATGGAAATTCACTCTCTCTTCTCTATTCTTGCAGATTTCTCTTCTACAATGGCACTGAAGAAAATGATGGCTTAGAAACTAGTTGATGTAGTGCGCTAACAAGTCTCGATGAAGGTAAAACAAACTTATCAGCTACTTATCGGGCTCCTTTCTTGATTTACTCGGAAGAAGAAGGTACGCACTTTTGTGATTTTAAAAATAGGAGAATAATCCCTCCTAAGTATTTTGATTTTGATTTTTTAGAAAAACATAGGAGTAAGGACAAGGATTGAGAGGCTAGCCAACAACATACGATGAAATAACAACATACGGTGTGACATGAATATTCACCCTATGATGACAATTGAATTTTTCACTATTGTCCAATATACTTCGAAAATGAATGTCTTTTGGTTTCGATTATTCAGTGTTTCATATAAACTGGATTTTATTGTTATGCGTCATCTTTTTGATTTTCAAAATACAAAAGTTCTATATAACCATCCTGATTTTGAAGCGGACTCATATTCAAATATTTTAACGGGGGTGGACCATTTTAATTCACAAAATGCACCGAACACTTTAATACGGGGTGCCGAACATTTGCTGTTACAAAAATACATTTGTTTAACTGTATTCAATAAAACCGAGAGTAGTAAATGTTCAGCGAAAGAACTCTTTTTCTTATGGTGCATGGATCACAAAGTAAATATCAATACATCCTTTAGAATCTTTAGGTCAATTATTAGTGTCATTAATAAACAAAGTTCATATTTTGGAATGGTGCACATTGTTACTGTTGTAGCTCGTTTTTACAATCACAATTTGGAAGAGGTATGTACAATGCCCCATGATATCTTTGACATATCATATTTAAGGCATCTCGAGATTATGGAGGTTCATTCCATGGAACTCGGTAATCCTCAAATATGTACTGTGTTTAAGCATAGGAGACAAATCAATACAACCCAGTCCTAACCATCTGCATCTCGAGCAGCTCAAGAACTAGAGGAAGCAGCAGTAGAGGAGGACCCAAGTTCACCAGTGGAGGTTGATTGACTTTACCAACTATTAAACCAGGTTGCCTCTGGCCAACAATAAATGATGTCCCAAATAAGTGAACTTGGCACTCAAACGTGGCAGGTTGATAAGAAGCAGCGCAGTTTGAAGAAAAGGTTCCTTAACTTCTGTCGGAGGAACAACTTTGAAGCTCCTTTGCCAACACCTTCGCCACCACCATCGGAATAAACTTTTGTTTTTCCCTTCACCTTTTAGATTTTTGTTTGTTATTTCATGTATGTGAATGCATTTTCCTTCATGTGTATTTGATTTTATATTAATTGTTAACATGCTATATCTTTTGTTTTGTTCCTTTAATTACGTTTTGACTTCAGTATCTTCTGATTGTTCTCATACCAGTCGTTGTTCAGTTTCTTTTGTTTGGTTTCTTTTTATTTTCTTTTGTATGGTTTGATGTCAGTTCCCTTTATTTGGTTTTTCTGTCACATTAAGGACAATTTAAATGTGGGGAGGTGACATTGACTAGCTCAATTACATTATTTACATTTTGTTAAATAGGATGAATATTTAGGCATATTGTATGTGTTTTGTGTTAGCAATGGAACCACATTTAAATCACTCTGATAAATATTGCCATGAAAACTCTATCATGTAGTTGGAATTAGATTGAATGCATTTTTGAACTCAAATTAGGCCCTTTAACTAGAAAGTGAATCATATAGAGTGATGAAACATATTTGGTTGCATAAGCTTAGTCACAAGTTGTCATAAAAACAATGAGGTATTGTAGAGATGCATAATAAGTTTTCAATTGAGCCAAAGTGAAGATTGAGCCATATGACTCCAATTACAGTCATTTCATTTCTTTGTCAATTGTTACTTCCTTAGGTTACTACCTTCAGAACTTGCTTTGAAACGGTTTGAGTCTATTAGATGTATGCTTAATAAACCATATGTATGCTTAATAGAGGTTAACCCTTGGCTCAAATGACCTACCCGTTATTATCCCTTCCTACCACCATTGAGCCTTAACCTTTTGTTTCGTAAAAGCACCCAAAATTTTAAAAACCTTAAACCCCATTATCCAATCCTGTCACAGGCTTAGTAGAGTATTAAGTACAATAATAGTTGGAATTATGTGAAATTTGTACCTAGATAAGTTGAGTACATATCTGCCCGTGGACTACATTGTATGTAGTGCTAGTGTTGACTCATAGTTCTTCTATGCATGAAAAGAAATAAAGAAAAATGAAAAAAATGAATGAGAAGAAAAGAAAAAGGAAGGACAGGTGAGTAGCATTAATAAGTGCAGAATAGTGGTGTATTTCTTGGAGTTATGTTCTGTTATCCCATTTTATATTCTTCCTACTCTATTTATGCTTGTGCTTTACCTTTTCCCTCTCTTCATGCAATCATTGTAGAGGAGAATTGGTGTATTAGCAAGCTTATGGTAGTGCAGTTTCCTATAGGAAATTTGAGTGAAACACTAACCCTTAAACCTCTGAGTGAAATGAGTAAAAACCTTAAGGAAAATTCATTTATGTATCTGAAACCTTTGAGTGATTGTGCAAATTGTGAGTTTGCTTATGTACACCGTAGAAAAAAGTAGTCATGATATACGCATTAATTTGATATTTGAGTGGCTTAAATTTAAGGGATTGTGTGTTTTGATCTTTGCAAAAATAAAATGGTTGAATTGATTGGTTTAATTTATTTTTCTTGACGACAAGCAAAGATTCAATTGTGGGGATGTTGATAGGTATGCATCAGGATATGCTTTTTTATATATAATTAGCATATGTTCTCTTGCATAATGGTTGCTTATTGTTTTAGTTTAGGATTTAGTTTGCATGTTTTCATTAAGTTTGATTTCTATTGTGTTCTTGTGTGTTGGATGCTAATTGAAGGTAAGAATTGCTTATTTTTGTGAAGGAAAGGAGAGGAAGCAAGTTGGAGGATGAACAAAAGAGTATAGAAGAGAAGACAATAGTATTACATCTGGGACAAATTCCTACAGATGTGGGAAATCATGACATAATGTTTCTGCCTATAATTCCCATGATTATGGGAATTATGCAGATTCCCACAGATGTGGGAATTGTAATCTGAGGCATTCTACGAGGCTTCATTAAACCTAGGATTGTTGGACTATATAAGGAAAATTAAGCCTCGATCTTCAAGAGAGACGAAACCTACCTATAAAAAGATTGTCCTTGGGTGAAGAACACATCTTTAGAGCATCAAGGAAGGATTGAAAACAAGGATCATCGTAAAGATTGGGCAAAATAGCATATCAACACCAGAATTCTAGATTTTGGCAAAGAAGAGAAAGAGTTTTCTTATTCACTTTCTATCATTTTAATCTCTTCCTTTCTTTGTAAATATGGATTATTTGAATGTTGATGGTGTTATGGAGACTACGTTAGGCTAATTTCATATTAGGTATTGCTTTTTCATTATTTTGTCAAAACTCATGTTTTATTGAAGTGAATGAAGTGTCTTTGATAATTATTGCTCTTAACTGTTATCTTGCAACAAATCGAGAGAGTGAGTGGGATGAAAATCACGTAGGATTATACAACCAGAGTTGGCGACTTATAAACTAGCAATTATTATGTCAATTGAAAATTTAGAAGAGAGATCTCAATTTATCAATTGATCATCTATAAGATAGTGTAATAAGTAGTTGAATCAGTAGAGTCATTGGGTAGGTTGATAGATCGTTCAATCGATTCCTGTCAATTCAATTAGGGACAAATAGTTACACCTTGAGAGAGGGTAATTAATACATTCGAAAATGTAGGGTGAGACATAATTCATTCAATAAAATATGAGGGAGGAAGAATAAGAAAAAAGTAATCTCAAGCATTTAGATACTTGAATTCACACTTTCTATAATTGAGGTATTGTCCATTTTTTTCATTAGTCATTTAATTTTAATTTAATTTTCTAGATTAATTGCATTAAACAATTTTATTTCTTAAACAAAGTCTTTTCTAAATTAGATGGTGTCTTAGCATCAATCCCTGTGGGATCGATATCCGCTCTTTCTAACTACAATTCACAACCCGTTCACTTGCAGTTTTTGAGCAAAAAATAAGTAGATAGGTTTTACAATTCATCAACAATAAATAAGAGAAAGTGTTAGAATGTAAGCTTAATGCATATTTGTAAGGACTTTATTAACATGCATTATGGGTCCCATTATTCTTGTTCAAATCCATAGCCATCCCTATGAATTCGAGAAAACTTATAGTTTTCTTAATGGATCGATATCCGATATCACCAAGAATGACCTTAGGTTCGTCCAACAAGCCACCTTAGGTTAACGGTAGGTATCATTCATACCAATTACATACATTTATGCAACTATCGACTTGTGCCATCAACTGTTGAGTTAGCACACTCATTGGGTTATCAACCCTTAATTTATATACATCTCATGCATATGACCCAACATTGCCTCTATCCACATTGACCTTAGGTTTGCCCATCAAATCAACGATTCCAGTTAGGATCAACCCATTTATCCGGAAATCTAATTTTCATAGTTTAAACATATTCGCGTGGAGTGGGCTTGGGTTTGCCCAATAACCTAACTTTAAAAGAACTCTGGTTCTTTCCATATCAAAGGAAGGCATAAGTCTTAACATTCATTTGAGGGATTTACTCTTTGGTTGAATCTATACTTTGAGACTATTTCCATTATTACCCTTAAAATGAATCTAATGCGTGTATCACATAAAGGAGGTTTAATTTAGGTTGTGACTTAACTATGCATCCAAAGTTTGTGATTCAATTTAACTCTTGAGCCTAATTGTGTACTAGTGTTAGTCTTGGCTAATTCAAATTAAGAATGTAATTCGATTAATAACCCTAAAATTCAATTATTTTGATGTCTAGATTAAATACTTTAATCCTAGTTTATATACCTTTATCTAGTCACATTAGAAATACTATGCTATAGTTAGATTAATTCTAAATTAATCCTTTGGGTTTCCAAAATTTTTGTACACCAATTAGTCCTCTACAGTATCGTTAGGTCATCTCAAATTTACCTAAACAATTTCGGCATATGCTAAAATTATCAAGATAAATAACTTAACCTCCTAGACACTAAAAAGACCAATTCGATGTTCGGAAACTTTCTGGAGCCCTAATTTCAACCACATGCATTAAGTATGTTATTTCCATCAAAATAATAAGTATCTTATCACATAAGAACCTTATTTAGGTCTCATAACCAAAATATATACATTATAAGTCATTAAGTAAGTCAACTCCATCAACTTTCAAAAAGTTGACCAATGTTGACTTTGACTTTGTTTATTTATTGAATCTAATTCGATTAATACTGGAAAAATTACAAAGTCTTATACACATTCTAAATGTGTCTGATAAAAAATTTCAGAACCTAATTTTTAGGAAAGATTTATTAATAAATAGGAAAAAACCAGCACATCATATGCGTGTGACACTTGTCACATTACTTTTAACATTGGTCAAATATTACATCATGCATGCATAAGATAACCACTTTAACGTCAAGTGTTATACACCTCATACAGGTGGCAACATCTCATCTTACACGTGCATGCATAAAATTTATAAGAACAATTTTTAAAAAGAATAATATGAATTTTGCATGCATGTTCACCACATTTTCAGAATTTCCAGAACTTCATACATGCATCAAGATGAAACTAAATTTGTAATAAAATAGCAAGTGACGATCAATTGAATTGTTCTTTTACAAAAACATACTATAACATCTTATAAACATTTCAGTGAAAGGAAAACAAAAGAAACAAAATTTCTAGAATTAATAAGAAGTTTTCAAAGTCAGCTCATGCAATCAATTTTATAGAAAATCCCAGGAATCAACATATGAACAGTCTGGATATAAATTCGAAATAAAATAGTAAATGACATTCAATTGATCCTTTTACAAAAACATAATACAACATCTTATAAACATTTCTGAAAAAGAAAATTAGAGAAAAAATTTTCTATAAGTTACATGAATTTTTCCAAAACAACATGCAAGTCAGTCACAATCCAATAACCACTTTGCACATGTTCAATACATCATCTATTACATGCATAAACAAGCTCTAATACCACTTTTGGGTTTAGCCATGGTTGCATGCATCACATGCATGTAGATGTAGGGTAAGTGTCAGAATCAAGATTCCGACACCATGACAACTCGAAAATCATATAATCTCATATGCATGCAAGGATATGTAAAGAACATAAAATAATAAAATATTTTTACTGTGTGTATCTCCTTCTTTCTTGTTTCTTATGCTTGTTTAGAATGTTATAAAAACCAAACCCTTCCTTGATATCCAAAAACACGCAAAGATGGAAGAAGAAACAATGTATAAGGGTTATTTGAGCACCAAACTAGATGAGTTTTAGTAGATGCTCAAGATGATGGAAAATAGGTCAAGAATCTTATTGCATGCACTTTGATTCATACAATAATTATATGAAAGCTCATGCACATAAGTGAAGAACTCACTTATATATCATTTCGTGCCTTCTGTTGATCATGGCATACATCGCCTCAGGCCATGATCATGGCCCTATGAGGAGTGGTGGATATCATCTCCTTCTATTAGGAGTGGTGAATCCTTTATTAGCTACCCAACTACCTTCGAATACAAATAGTTGTACCTAATCACTATCCTAAAAGTAACCTCATCTTGAGGTAACGAAGAATGATGTCAAAGCACAGGATTTATATCCAAGATATCCTTGAGTACCTCAAGTCATATAACTCAAACAGAAAAGCACATATAATTGAGTTGACATATCTAGGTTAACTCACAGTATGCTTTAAGTGAGTTATTGCCTAGATGATCCGATAGTGTCTGGATGGTGTTGATCAACTTATGCTTCTATACCATATAATACACACATAAGCCACACATTACTAAGTTGATCAATCATATAATTGTTCAACCATGCATATTTATATGTATTATGTTCAATGCATGCTCAATTGACTATCCTGGGTATTTTTCTTTTATTCGTATTGTATAATCATTTAATAGCATCTTTGAATCATTCTTTAATACCTAATTTCCTTTACTCATTTTACTCAACTTAGTCATCATCAGTTAGGTTAACTTAAGATCTTATTCAAGCCTAATGACCTCATATGGATACACCCTAGCGTTGGTTGGTTCAAACTTCATTAAAAAGACAACTCTTTTTCTCCATAGGTCTAGCCATAATCGTGGTGTCCCTGCTATGATCGTGTCAGAAAAAGTTTGGGCTGGCCATGATCGTGCTATAAGGGTCATGATCGTGACAGAAACTTTGTTTTTTCAGGCGACGATAGTGCTGTAATGGTCATGATCGTGCCCTCCATTATTCTTCCTTCATCCACAAATTTAGCACTTATACAACATCAATTCTACTCTAAATTTTTTTCCATAATTCTTTATCACAAACACATCATCATTTCATCCCAATTCAAACACCAATTTGATTTCATTCCATTACCAAATTTTGACCAATTGATGAAGTTTCTTTAACTACATATACCATTCACAAAATCCATAACATCAAATTCATGGCATTAAGGAATTTATTCACTAGGTTATGTCCTCATCTTAAGCGCAAATTAAGTCTAAAAGCATCATAATTATATACGTTATCCTTAATTGGTTCAACCATTGCACAATCAATACATTTCCTTGAAAAATCACTACCCACAATCGTGACATCCCCTTCCACGATTGTGATAGAAACCAATCTCACATCTATCCAGTAGTTTTTCATTTTTTCTCAAGAAAGATACTTAAATCACTTTTGTACAACCATTATGACCTAGGAAAAGAGGTGTTTAGGTAATACCTTATTCAAATAAAATGTTACTTTATGTCTTAAGTTTCTAATGGCATCAAATTCATGCATTTTGGTTCAGTATAGTGCAAGTTATAATCAAAATACTATAGACTGTTCTCATACCTTGACAGAACATAATTCTCAATTTCAAGCCAAATTTCAAGACTTTTAAGGACAAAATTGAATTTAGACTCCTTCATGAACAATGTAGCATATGTTTCTAGTTTACTCTAAATATAAATCCATTCGATTTGGATATCTATAGGTCAAGATATGTCTAAAATACATATGCATGTTCAGTAAAAACACTACAGCCAACAGATTGCAACACATTTCATCATCAACCTTACATGCAATTCGTCTCCAATAAATCATTATGAAGACATATTCTAACCAAAATGTTTTATAGAAGCATTAATAGGACATCAATAATTATCTTTTTATTTTATACTTTAATTCGGACTCTAAGGTCCTCAAAAATCAGGAATTAATATAAGGTTCCTGTACAGGGGTATATCATAGGCAGTATTAGGAAAGTGAACGTAACTCAAGATCTAGTAACTATTTTCTCAAGACACTTTCATGAAGTTCAATTTAAGACCTATACCTACAACTTGCATTCTATGAGTTTCTTCAAATTTGTGCTCTACGTATATGAAAAACAGATCGAAAGAGAAAGATAAAATTGAAACCAGAATTTCAACTTACCTTGATAATCTCTTTCCTTCTCCTCTTCTCTTCCCCTTTTTCTCTCCCTCTCTTCTCATTTTCACTTCTCTCCTTCTCTTCACTCTCACTTCTATTGAATGTTCATTCATTTTCTCTAGAAAATTCAAGAAAGTCAAGTAATCTATGTGCCAACATTCCATTGGTCCATGTGTCACAACTATATTGGTACATATGTTATCCTTCTATTGGTCCATATTTTACTATTCAATTGGTCCATGTGTCACTTACTTTGGGCTTCATATGTAACTCATTTAAGCCTCCATATGTCACTACTTATAAGGATAAACATTTCACAAATTGTAAGGCTACCTGTGTCATCAATTATAAGTTTATATATGTCATCATTTGTAAAGCTACACGTGTCATCATTCTATTGCTCTATGTCACAAGTCTAAAGTGCCATTTTTCATAATGTTAAAGAGACACTTGTCGCAATTATACTCAAGCCACTTGTCATCCATTTAACTGAGCCATATGTCACTTATTCTTAATGCCACATGTCACTATTTCATAGGCCTAATCAACCTAAATTCTCATGTATCAATTTGTCTTTCTCTTTAACATTTTCCTTAGACTAGATGCACATATCACTTCATCAATTATTCAATTGTACCGATAAACTCCCAATTCACTAATTATAACCCTTCAATTCATGTTATTGGTAAACCAAAATCGAAAACATTGGGAATGCACATTCTTGTTAGATTCATTTTCGTTCCATACCCGAAATATGTCAATTGAATGCATATACTATCTTGCAATGTGAATAAAATACACCTCATAAATTCATAAATGAAATAATACACCTCATAAATTCATAAATGAAATAACTCATGTGACTTAATCTAAGAGTTTAATATCTTAACAATTTTAGGAGGTAGAATATTGTAGTTAAAGTGACCCGAAAGCATAAGCATTAAATCATATTGTGGATGTTGACGCTCATTTGTCGTTGTGGAATAAGAAGGAGAAGAATTAAAGCAAAGAAGAGAAGACTTGGAGAAGGTCCTGGGAAAAACCCAATGCCACGATTATGGCATATAGGCCACGATCGTGATAGAAGAATGATGGAGTGCCATGGTCGTGGCATAATGGCCACGATCATGATAAAAACTTGTCATATAAGCAATGATGGAGTGGCACGATTATGGCATAATGGCCACGATCGTGATAAAAACTTGTCACATAGGCCACGACCGAGGCCTACGTAACGACAACTCAGGGTAAGCTTCTGAAATCAACTTATCGAGGGTTATTTTAGACACTTTGGGCTAGGTAAATCCTATTTTTTACCCTAATTGGAATGAACTATAAAAAGAAGATAAAACCATGAAAGGGAGCCTCCATTCTTGCTACATTTGGGAGTAAATCCAAGGAGAGAAAAAAAGGACAAAGAAAGATCTACATTCCTCTTCATTTCTCTTAAGTGTTTAATGGAGACAGAAGCTTTCTTTGTGGATTCTTGGAGATTAAAGAAGGAAATAGAAGGCTAAACCACCTGACATCGGTTCGAAGGGGCATTCAAAGCTGAGGTGCACATTAAGCATATCATTGTTGTGTATCATTTTCTTTCCCTCTTTTTCGGATTGTTTACATTACCTTGTATGAATTGTTTGGGTATTATAGAAGAAGGATTTTAGTGCTCTATTGAATCATTTTTCATGAAAACCTATAGCTAGAACTTGAATGTGATACGTAATAGTCGTATTAAAGGTCATATGTGGCAACTATCAGTATCAAAACGTTAGGGATAACATATCATAAGTTAAATAGTATGAGCTTGTGTGATTAATGCCTAGATTGGTTTGTTTTTCTCATTTATAAAGCGACTATTTGGATAAACTTAAAGAGCTTGTTCTAATCTTCCCAACAGTTAGGGTTAATTAATGAGCTCTTCTTAATTAACAACAACCTAAGGAAAAACCTAAATTAACAGAGCTTATTAATAGTTCACAATCAATAGTCTTAAGGGAGGTGTAAAGACAATAATTAAATAACATATGCAAAATTTTGCTTAGGCCAATATCAAAGAACTGGATTTCAAATCATTTTTTAATTTTATCAAGTTACGACTGTTTAAATTGAGTTATTTTTCATATTTAATTTTACATGGCTTCTAATTTGTATCGAACCAAATCCCTTTGTTTTACATATATATAGAATTTAGGAAAGTGACTGCATTTAATCTTTGTGGGATTGACCTAAACTTGCCACTGCTATAGTTGTAGGTTTAGTGATTTTGGTAGTGTTACGACACGTGACTAATTTTGGCACCATTGTTGGGATTGATATCCACTTCTTTTTTTAATTTATTTTTATTTATGGTTAATTTCTTTTATTTCAGTGCATAAAACTATCTTCTCACACTAGTGAATTGAAATTTGATCTAGAACATAAAAGAATGTTATGAAGAGTGAGAAGACAAGTTGTACAAAGCTCTGAGGACTGTCATCATCTAACTAAAAACTTGACTCTTCACCAAGAATTCAAATAGCTTTACATTCATGTTTATGCTTAATTGTTTGTTTAATTATTTCATAAATCTTAGTGATTAATGGCATGAAATTGTTTAAGACACTCACTATGACTCATATGTGATTTTAGGCACAATTTGAAAGCAAAGAAGTTAAAGTGAGTCGAAAGCACAATATTTGGGTCATTTTCCAAACATTAATGTTTACTTGTCTTCATGTAATAAAAAGAAGAAAATTAGAGCAAGAGAAGACATGATAAAGTATAAAACCTATGAAAGAGGGCTGTTGGAAATCAGCTTGCACATGTATGGAAATTGCAAGTTTTTGCATGCAAGAATGTTGGACTAAAAATAGAAGAACATAAAGGAAACGCTGCAGCAGCATTGGAAGCATAAAGAAAAATGGCAACAGAAACAAGGAAAACTTATAGCAGTATGATAGAAGTTAGTAAGGAAATGCAAACAACATTTGTGTAAAGGTAGACCTTTCGCACCAAAACGCAACAAAAAAGTAGCAGCTGAGTTAAAAATGTTGGACAAAATGATAAAACGTAGGAGGACAACAGAAGGAGCAAGACATTCTTATTTGGAAGGAGTAAAACATGCGCAATGGTAAAAGAATAAAAATTAGACAACGTGAAGTTTTGTAGAGTGGGTTTTAAATAAAAATCATAACAGTAGTGAGGGTGAGGTGGTTTTTGGTAAGGGTTCTTTCTTAAGGCTGAAACAATTATTTTTTGGTTGTTATTGATTTTAAAGAAGATAAAGGGTAAAGCTCTCAATTGAGAGAGACCTAAGGAGGGCTAGACATCCCGACGCTGATTCGGAGGTGACATCGACTTCGGCGACCAAAGTTAAATATATTTCACTATTTTTTTGTTTATTTCTCTCTTTAGAAATTGATTGTGTTATCCTATGTTAATTGATTTGGGTTTTGTGTATGGATAATCATATTCTCATTATTGTTCAATTATTTGTGTATGAACCTATTGGGTATTGTGAAAAGATGATTTGAATGCATTCATTGGATCGTTTATTTACAAATCCATTGCTAGAAATTTGATATAATTTGCAATTGTTAAATTTGAAATTCATTTGTAGCGATTAATGATTTGTAATCATTAGGGAAAACATAATCAAGGTTAAATGACGCATCGTATATGGTCGTTGCTTTTATTAATCAGTTTTCCTAATTCGTAATGCTACTGCCCAATTAAATATATAGATTGTATCCTAGGTTATTTGGTGGTTAGGTTTAATTAACGACCGTATCTCGATTAAACACTACATAAAGGAAAACTTAAGTTAATTATTAACACACAACTAACAACTACTAGGAGAGTGACAACAACAAATCAATGAAATATGTTTAATTAGGGTGTAGGCCAAGATTGATCTAAAGAATCAAGTCCCTACTGAATTGTAAAACCCCAATCCCGCAAGACCGGAACCCAACAACAAATTTTTCTTTTGTTTTAAACCACAAATATAAAGTGCAAAAATCCCTAACCAAATCGGCCCACTTTGTTTCATAACCATTTTCAATCAACACAATACAATCATCAGAAATTTCAATAGCCATTTGGGCCCCCTTTTAACAAATACAAAACCACTTTAGTTCTTTCGGAATACAAATTTATACAAAATGTACGGAAGAAACCATTCGATACAAATTAAGGACATGCAATGCAGACACAAGCTGATCCCGTCCTCTATCCTTCACTTGTATGCTGTAGGTATACTCCCATTGGCCTAATGGGGTATTCTTCTGATCCTTAAAAATAATTGTAAATTTTGAGTGAGTTTTGCGAACTCAATGAGTGACCATCATCGATGGCTCACCCAGTCCATCTCACATAATCACATTCACAACATTTCACGTTTCACATTCAACACAATTTAATCATTCATATCATGCATATGCCATGCACGTGAGACTCACATTCTATTTGTTATTTTGTTGTGACCGAGTGCCTAAACTGTCCCATATAGGGCTCATTGATAACTGTCCCATATAGGGCTCA
>JAOQML010000008.1:28219184-28229198 GCA_027568935.1 Erythroxylum urbanii
ATAAATATAATTAAATTTAAAATATCTTCACAAAATATATAAATTTCAAATCATATTTGGTTTAATAATTAAAATATATTTAGAATAAATTTTAAATTTTAAATTATTGCACGATTCGTCACCTAATGTTTTGCATAAGGTCTAAATATCTCGTGTCATTATTTCTGGTACCAATTTGCACTATAAGAATGAGGTTTTCATTAAACTTTTACGACGACACTGTAAACCTATGATATGTGACGTGGTAGCTGTGCAATTCTAGTCACCTAGATGTTAACGTGACCATTATAAATATTATATTTTAAAATTTTATTAATATTTAATTATATATTATATTTTTATATTCACAATAAAAATTTGTGAACAAAACATTACATGTTAGAAATTAATATATGTTATAAAAATTATAGTATAATAAAAAATTTAATAAGTATTTATGAAAAATGCTATGATACATATGATAAGGTTGTTATAATTATTATCCATATATATTTTGTAAAATTATAACATAAAGTTAAAAAGATTGGCATCCATTTATAAAAAGGGCAATTAACTTAAAAATAACTTTACATATTTAAAAAATTATCATAATTGAACTTTTAAATTTCACATATTTGTCAAAATTATAGATAAAAGGTATGAATTGCACTTAATATTTCCTAAAAGGTTTAAGTTAGTCCCTATCGTTATCTATGGTATTATATTATGTCTTAACAATTTCAAAATGGTATTGATAGTATCCTAAATCTTGAAAAAGTTATCTTTTTGATAGTTTCTAGTATATGGGTCATCAATCAACTAGGCAACGCAGACTAACAAGATGTTGATGTAATCTTAAAAGTAATTTCTTTAAACATTGGTTAAACGTATGATTTTTACATTAACATTTCACAAAAGGTTTAAATAAACTTTATCATTATTTCTGTTATCACGTTTATCCCCTATTTATAGTGTAATGAGTACTATTTTAGTAATTTTTTGGTGCAAAATGGTATCAGAGATAACGAAAGAGGCTTACTTAGACCTTTTGTAAAATGTTGAAGTGCAAATCACATCTTTAATAAAAAATATATATCGTAATTAATAATTATACTTGTAAATTTTAGTAGTTTTTATATTTCTTTACTTGTAACTATAAATATTATTTTCATATCTAATAAACTATAAAAAGTTATGTTTCTATATAAATTTAGACTATTTTTATATTTTTCTTTATATCATGTAAGACCCTAAATTATACCCTCGTTGAAATGTTACATGTTTATGAACATATATGTGATAGGTGTTAAAATTATGATATGATTGTAAATTGCATGTCTTGAATTTTGGTTTAATGGATTATATTTAGTAACTTGGAATTGATTAATACCATTAGAGAATTGAGGTATTAAAATGTAAATTTGGATCAGGAAAACGTCTAGTGGTAAGATAAGTTGGTATATAAAAATTAGTATGACTAAACCTATACTTTGAATGACATTTGGCAACATTGGTTGAGTGACAAGTGGCCTAATTGAGTTGCGGCATTTGGCAACATGATAAGAAGACAAGTGGCTCACTCCTATGTTTTCCATGTAGGCCACCCCATGAAAGGACATGTGTCCCTTCAAAGTTAGGACACTTAGCAAAGCAAGAGCTGAATCACTCCAGCTCATTTGGTGTTTCTGCAGCCTACTCACTATCCTTTGCTCCTCTAAACCAAAACCTCTCACTCCCTCTCAACTTCTGGAATTTTGCTTGATTTTGGATCATCTTCATTTTGAATCTTTGTAAGTTACTGCATCATGAAGTAGGTCTTGCTATTTTCAATGTTATTATCTTGTTAGTGCTCAAATTTGCACCTTGATCTTAGATGTGTGCTGAATGCTTGGAAGGGGTTGGATTATCTAGTTCTTTGGAGTAGAAATTTGAAGTTAAATAGGAAAGGGAATTCTAAACTTGATAGCATGTATTCATACAAGTTTTAGGATAATTGAATTGGCATGAAATATGTGTTAAGATGTTGGTAATTGAGTGCTAGAAAAATGATGCTTGTATGATAATTTCTATTTTGGTTTTGATGCACTAAGGACTATGGTTGTGAACTGTCAAGTGAATGGTTTTGAGCTGGAATTGGACATGAATTTGATAAAGGATTGAACATGGATAAGGTGTAATTGATATATAATATATACATTGAAATGAAGGTGTGTGGTATTTGGAATGAAGGTGCTAAATATGGAAATTCACAGGAAAATAGGGTAGGCCACAATCGTGGCACCCACTGCATCTGCCACGATCATGGGGAGGTACCCCATGATTGTAGGCAATACCTTAGGAAGGAGAAAATGTTGGTTTTAGACACTTGTTGGACTATATATGGTTAAGGTACTTAATAATGGTTTAAATGAACTTAATTGAAGATATAAATGAACCTAGATGATGTTAGATTAATTGAGTAAAAGTTAATGTAGTTACGAATTGTTAATTGAGTTAATTACTTAAAGAATATGTGGTTAGTGAATAATGTGTCTAGCGTTGAATTGTAAGGTGTGTTCAAGGATGAATGTGTCCTTATGATTACAAATGTGTCTCAAAGGGTTTATGCGATGTGAATTGAATGTGATTGTTTATGAGTTGGAAATTTGTGTAATTATATGTAATGTGTAAATACATAAAACATTTAATGGTACACTATTACAAATATTTATGCTCATAAGATATGTTAAGTTTGACTAGATGTGCTTGTATATGTTCAATTTTAGGAAAGTGGAATAAAGGCATATACTATACACCACATCTTTTACCTGTGATTCTGAAACCTGAAATGGTTGTTTTAAAACTGTCAAGTCTTAAACATAGGTAAATAAGCATGCTTAGAAGGGTCTGTAGCTGCTCGTATGACACTTCAATGTTGACACTTTGATGTCTCTTGATATTGACATTTGGTGTCTCCTGATATTGACATTTCAGTGTCTCCTAATATTGACACTTTGATGTCTCCTAATATTGACACTTCGATGTCTCCTGTTACTAAGACATAAGTCTTTCCTGTTCTGGTCCCCTTACCCACTTCTGTAAAAAGATTAGCAGGCTAACTTGTTTTGTGTTTTGATATATGTTCAGTTCTGATGCAAGCTAAATTATGATCTGATACAAGTTATGTTTTGATTTGATATAAGTTAAGTTCTGATCTGATATAATATAAATTCTGATCTAATGCAAGTATATCATGTTTTGATATATTATGTTCTGTTATGGTGCAAATAATGTTGGATTACTCTTTAATTTGAATAATTAAAGATTGTTTGCGATATGACATAATTCAGTGCATATGAATGCTAGACGACTATTAGAAGCAGTTGCTATTTTATATCTTGTTTAGTTATTCCCCATTAAGTTTTATGCTTAGCACGGTAGTTTTGCCTCCGTGTAGGTTCTGATAAGAAGACTTAAGGCTGGTACAACCGTAGTGGCCAATAAAGGACTTGATATGCTTGGAAGATGTTTTGTTTGAGTTGTTTTTGAGTTGTATCTAATAATATGAGACATTTTGTGTTTTGTGTAAATGGTTTGTAATAACCATAATACAGGATGGAATTGGATTTAAAGCATGTATATGATAAAGACAATGTGTATATTATGTTCTGTATATAACATAACTTATGCAAAGGGAAGTATGTTGCCTTATTTTCTTTTAAGTGTTGGACTATTTGGGTATATTTTAGTTATGTTTTATGTGGCATCTGTATATCCTCTTAGGGGGTATGTGGGTGTTATATTATTTGGTATCAAAGCATGGTTTAGGAGATTCTGGTTTAACCAGTGCTTAACTATTGTTTGTACTTGGATATAAGCATTATGTTTGGCCTAATACGAGTTGTGCTATGTTTTGGTTTTAGATTTAAGTATGGAAAGATCTCATAAAGTTGTTGACGAGGTTGTAGAGAGTAATGATCCTGCGCGATCTCGTCCATCTATATCGGGACCCTCTGGGGTCAATCGAGGTGAAGCTGAAGTACCACCTCCTCTACCTCCAACTTAAGGGGGAGGCTTTGGTTAAGCTGTCGCAAGATATGATGATGTTATTACATCATATGACTACACATAAAGCTCTGATTGATTAGTTGCAGAAGTATAGAGTTGAGGAATTTTGGTTAGAAAAAGTAAAGAGGGTATTAGATGAAATTAGTTGCTAACCTGAATGGATGATGCACTGTGCTATCTGCCTTCTTCAAGGAGCAACCTATGAATGGTGGAAGTTTGTTTTGAGATATCCTCAATTACTGGAGCTTCTGACATGGTATTTCTTTTCCCAAGAGTTTAAAGCTAAGTATATGTCAGAAGCCTATAGAAAGGAGAAGTGGAAGCAGTTTCTAAACCTGAAGCAGAGAAACCTGTCTGTTGTTGAATACGATAGAGAATTTAATCGACTCAGCAAATATGCACCTAAACTCGTACTTACTGAAGAGTTTCAGTGTAATCAGTTTGAAGATGGTTTAAATGATTTGATCAAAGAGCATATGGCAGAAATTACTGTTTTGCAGCAAGTGAGTTACCATCAGCTAGTACAAGCTGCCATGAAGATAGAGAAGCAAGAGATGATTAGGAGAGAAAGGGGTCAGCGAAGAGGTTTTATTAAAGGCGGTCAGTCCTCGAGTAAGAGAAGTCATGAAGGTGCCTCCACTGCTTCAAAATTTACTCAAAGATCTGTAGTTAGGGGAAGGCGATAAGACTTTCCCTTATCGGCTGATTTTGGTAGAGGTTCTTCTGTGGGCTGAGGTTCTGGTGCTCTAGAGTGCCCTTATTACTCTAAACATCATTGGGGTACTTGTCGGAGAGCTACGGGTGCATTTTATCGATATGGTAGCACTGAGCATTTGATATCCAATTGTCTTATGAGATAACCTTAAACATTATAAACTAGTAGAGAGGTTTCTTATACATCTGCTAGAAATAAAGGATGCAGTAGAGGTTGTAGAGGATTTGGACATATTAGACCTAATCCAAGTACTATATTAGAAATTGTTAATCGACCTATTGTGCCATCTGCTATAACTCGAGCTTATGCTTTGAAAGCTCGTGAGGATCAGGATGCACCTAAAGTCATTACGAGTACTATTTATCTCTTTGATTCTGAAATGCATGCTTTGATTGATCCTGGATATACTCATTCTTATATCTGCGTTGGAGAAATTTCTAATAAAGTGATGCTTGTAGATCAGTTAGAATATAATATTCATGTAACCAATCCTCTGGGTAGTAGTGTGATTATTAATCAAGTTTATAGAAATGTCCTATTATGATCCAAAGAATTGATTATGTAGCAGATCTGATTAAATTATCTTTTCATGAATTTGATTTGAATTTGGGTATGGATTGGTTATCTAAGCGTCAGGAAGTGATTGAATGTAATGCTAAGACAGTTGTGCTTAGGAACTCGGATCAATTTGAAATAGTAATGCATCACATTCACACTAGTTCTTTAGCTAATGTGGTATCTACTATGCAACCTCGAAAGTTCCTTAGGAAGGGGTATGAAGCTTGTCTAGCTTTTATTATTGATTCTAGGAACTGCTCCTATATCCAGAGCACCGTACAGGATGGCTCCTACTGAATTGAAGGATTTGAAGGTTCGGTTGTAAGCGCTACTAAATAAAGGGTTCATTCGACTCAGTGTCTCACCCTAGGGAGCATCGATTTTGTTTGTTAAAAAGAAAGATGGTACTCTCCAGATGTGCGTTGATTACAGACAACTGAACAGAGTCACTACGAAGAATAAGTATCCATTGCCAACGATAAAAGATTTGTTTGATCAATTGAAAAATGCATGAGTATTTTCAAAGATAGATCTATGATCAGGATACTATCAACTTCCGGTAAAAGATGTGGATGTTCCAAAGACTGCATTTAGGACCCGTTATGGACACTTTGAATTCTTGGTAATGTCATTTGGGTTAACTAATACTACAGCTACATTCATGGATATGATAAATAGAGTGTTTAGGCCTTATTTAGACCAATTTGTAGTGGTGTTTATAGATGATATCCTAGTCTATTCCAAGAATAAGCATGATCATGTTGAGCATTTGCGGGTTGTGTTACAAACCTTACAGGAAAAGTAGTTGTATGCTAAACTGAGTAAGTGTGATTTCTGCCTTCAGGGGGTATCTTTTCTAGGACATATTGTTTCTTCTCAAGGGATTAGAGTTGATCCTGGTAAGATTGAAGTAATTGTTAACTGGAAGCCACCACAGAGTGTGACAAAAGTGAGAAGTTTTCTAGGTTTTGTGGGTTACTATCACCAGTTTGTGAAGGGATTCTTGGTAATAGCATCCCCTTTGACTAAACTGCTAAGAAAAGGAGTAAAGTATGAATAGACTACTAGATGTCAAACTAGTTTTGATCAACTAAAAATAATGCTTACTAAAGCCCCTGTATCGTCTTAACCCACTTCTAGTAAGGAATATGTTATATTTAATGATGCATTTAGAAATGGTTTGGGTTGTGTTTTGATGCAGGATGGAAAGTAGTTGCATATGCCTCTAGGCAACTGAAGCCACACAAACAGAACTACCCTACATATGATCTCGAACTTAAAGTTGTAGTGTTTGCTTTGAAAATATGACGGCACTACTTATATGGTGAAAAGTGTAAGATTTTTACTGATTATAAAAGTTTGAAGTACCTGCTTACTCAGAAGGAACTTAATATGAGACAACGACATTGGTTGGAACTGTTTAAAGATTATGACTACATTGTGGATTACCATTTGAGTAAGGCTAATGTCGTGACTAATGCTTTGAGTCAAAAGACTATTTTAGCATTATCAGTACAGCAGAGTGAAAGGAGACTTGTATTTAATAAGGCTTTAATAGTTCAATTAAAAGCTAGGCCTACCTTAAGGCAAGAGATTTGTGATGCTCAGAAAGTTGATGATAAGTTGCAACAACTTATTTTGACGACTTAGGAAAGCAAACAACTAGACTTTTATGTGAAAGGAGATGGTGATCTGTATTATAAAGATCGATTGTGTATGACAACTAATAATGATGAATCGAAGAGAAAGTTACTATTTAAGGCCCATAATATTGTCTTTACAATGCATCCTGGTGGAAATAAGATGTATCAAGGTCTGAAGCAACATTACTGGTGGTCAGGTATGAAACGTGATGGAGTGGATTATGTATCTAAATGTTTGGCATGTCAATAGGTTAAAGCTGAGCACCAAATTCCATCTCGTTTGTTACATCTTATCTCGATTCCTCAATGGAAGTAGGATAACATTACCATGGATTTTGTGACTGGACTTCCTCTCACTCAAAGGAAGCATGATGTTATATGGGTGATTATTGATAAGTTCACCAAGTCTACTCATTTTCTACCTATTTATCCTAATTATTCACTGGATAGGGTTGTATATGTGAATGAGATAGTGAGGTTGCACGAGGTGCCACTATCTATTATTTCTGATTGTGATCCTCTATTTACTTTGAGATTCTGGAAAAGTCTGCAAAAGACTTTTGGTACTCAATTCAAGTTCAGTATTGCTTTCCATCCCTAGAAAGATGGACAATCTGAACGAGTTATTCAAATATTGGAAGATATGCTTCAGGGTTATGTGTTAGAATTCCCAGGAAGTTGGGATAACTATTTTTCTCTGATTGAGTTTGCTTACAACAACAGTTATCAAACTCGTATTGGCATAGCACCTTATGAAGCCCTATATGGTAGGAGGTGTAGAACTCCAGTATGTTGGACTAAATTAAGTGAAACAAGATGATCAGGCTTAATATTATGAAAGATACTGAAGAGAAAGTTCTAATTATCCAACAAAGATTGAAAGCTACCAATAATAGGAAGAAGTCCTATGCCGATTTAAAAAGAAAAGATATTATCAGGTAGGTGATAAGGTATTCCTGAAAGTATCACCATGGAAACACATACTTCAGTTTGGGAAGAAAGGTAAGCTCAACCTACGTTATATTGGTCCTTATGAGATTCTTAAGAAGGTCGGACTAATAGCTTATCAATTAGCTCTTTTTGAAGAATTGGCCAATTTAAATGATGTTTTTCATGTTTCCATGTTAAGAAAATATCAGTTTGATAATACACATAAGATTCTTGTGCAAGAAATTCCAGTACAACCAAATTTGACTTATGAAGAAGGGCCTATATCTATTTTAGCCAGAAAAGTCGGACAAATCAGAAATAAGCAAATACCTCTAGTTAAAGTGCTCTGGCAACTCTATGGACTCGAGGAAGCAACTTGGGAACTAGAATCGACCATGAAAACTCAATACCCTCAACTGTTCTCATCAGTTATGAATTTCGAGGACAAAACTCTTTTAAGGGGAAAGAATTGTAAGGCCCCAAATTATACCCTAGTTGAAATGTTACATGTTTATGAAAGTATATGTGATTGGTGTTAAAATTGTGATATGATTGTAAATTTCATGTCTTAAATTTTAGTTTAAAGGATCATAATTAGTAACTTGGAATTGATTAATACCATTAGAGAATTGAGGTATTAAAATGGACATTTGGATTAGGAAAATGTCTAGTGGTAAGATAAGTTGGTACACGAAAATTAGTATGACTAAGCCTATACTTTGAATGACATTTGGCAATATTGGTTGAGTGACAAGTGGCCTAATTGAGTTGCAGCATTTGGTAGCATCATAAGAAGACAAGTGGCTCACTCCTATGTTTGCCATCTAGGTCACCCCATGAAAGGACATGTGAAAGGACACGTGTTCCTTCAAAGTTAGGACACCTAGCAAAGCAAAAGTTGAATCACTCCAATTCATTTGATGTTTCTACAGACTTCTCACTATCCTTTGCTCCTCGCAACCGAAACCTCTCACTTCCTCTCAACTTTTGGAATTTTGCTTGATTTTGGATCATCTTCACTTGGAATCTTTGTAAGTTAGTGCACTAAGAAGTAGTTGCTATTTTCAGTGCTATTGTCTTGTTAGTGCTGAAATTTGCACCTTGATCTTATATGTGTGCTGATTACTTGGAAGGGCTGGATTAACTTGTTCTTTGGAGTACAAATTTGAAGTTAAATAGGTAAGGGAATTCTAAACTTAATAGCATGTATTCATACAAGTTTTACGATAATTGAATTAGCATGAAATATGTGTTAAGATGATGGTAATTGAGTGCTGGAAAAATGATGCTTTTATGATAATTTCTGTTTTGGTTTGATGCAAGAAGGACTATAGTTGTGAGCTATTAAATGAATGGTTTTGAGTTAGAATTGGACATGAATTTGATAAAGGATTGAGCATGGATAAGGTGTAATTGAGATATGATATATGCATTGAAATGAAGGTGTTTGGTACTTGGAATGAAGGTGTTGAATATGGAAACTCCTAGGAAAATAGGGTAGGTCATGATCGTGGGCAGATGCAGTAGCTTCTGTCACGATCATGGGATCGTGGGCAATATTTAGGAAGGAGAAAATGTTGGTTTTAGACAATTGTTGGACTATATGTAACATCCCGTTACCCACCTTAAGGCTAAAATTGTAAATGTGAGAGATTACGGGAAATTAGGAAACACATTTCATGCTCATGCATTTCATGATATGCACATATATGTGAATAGTGGGTTCTGCACACATCAAAATGGTTGTACATACATTCACTGACATTTCCGGGTATAATTGTTCGAAAATGTGATTTTATTAGAAATCGTGGTTTGACTTTTTTGAAAATCTGAGTTGGGGATTAGAATTTTTTATTTAGAATTTTTGGAGATTTTGGGGAAATTTTATGAAAAGAATTGGAAAAATTCTTGAACTAGGAAAAATGCCAACTGACACAATAAATGATAAATGGTATTAGAATTTACTGTCAAATGGTAAAGGAAATTTTGATATGTTACTTTAGGATTTAATGACAAGTGTCATTGAAAATTAGGAGAAAATTTGGGTTGAAAATTAGAGACAAAGGGACTAGCTCTTTAAAAGAGCCAATTTGAGACCAATAAAAAGGTGACAAGTGGCACCCACTTACAAATTTCTCCTAA
>JAOQML010000008.1:28229298-28264029 GCA_027568935.1 Erythroxylum urbanii
TTGTAAAAATTATTTATAAAGAATATTTCCAAGGTTGAGTTCATATTAAATATATCTTAAAAATAATAGAAAATTTTAAAAATAAAATTATTTTTCAATTGTATTTCTTAAAGATATTGTTGTTAACAAATAATTAAGTTTTTATATTTAAAAAATAAAATAAAAATGTAAATCACAGAAAGTAAAAAGTAAAAAGTGGAAATTATATAAACTTGGAAAAGGTAATGCTGTATCATGGAAACTTTTAAATTTATAATTCTCTAGATTTTAAATTTTAATATTTTTCATTAGTGTAAGTAACGTGCTTTAAACCTTGATAAAAATGGATGAATTATTTTGAAATTCTAATAAAGATAAACTTTTGATAAAATTTGATTTTATTTGTCTCTTTTTGGCCTTTGTTTCCTTCTTTTATACAATGTTTAAGATAGGACAAACTAAATTTTTAATAGGTAGAGAAAGAGAGAGACAAGCCCTTAAAACTCAAATGATGTCTTTCAATTGTTTTTCTTTTATTTGATGATTCATCAATATAAACATTAAAAAATATTATTTTATTTAAAATTTAACTCTTTTGAAGTGTCTAATAGGATTTAAACACTTGTATTATTAAACTATAAAATATGAGCCACTTAATGAAGCTATCAGTGACTTTAAATTTCTCACCTCACTTTTTCTTCTTAAATTGCAATAGTTTTCAGGTCTTGTATAACGGTTGTAACAACGAATCCTAGCAAAAGAGAATGACAATAAACATGATGAACATCAAGAAACTCATAAGAAAGTATAACTCCTAACTCAATATAAATGTAACTGAAATATCATAAATAAAATTAAAAGTAAATGTTCGTTCGGGAGCGTAGTTTAAGGTAAATAACTTGTTTAGTGATCTTGAATATGTCCTCCATTGTTTATATATTTATATGATACAATCTTGCATTGTTTGTTGATTATATGAAATGCACTATATTATTCTTCGAAGTTAAAAGCTTTACCATTTGAATCACGAGCTTGATAAGTTCATGACAGGTGATTGTATATATTCCTGATACATCATAAGACAAGAGAAACAAGGAACAAAGGCATATTTTCAAGTCTTGACAACTTACCCCATTTTATGTTCATATCTGTCTCAACTTAGAATGTCTTTTCCTTTTAGAAAAAAATGGTTTTTGTTGACTAAGATCAGCTGTTCAGCAATCAAAAGGTTCCGTAAGGTGCATTAAATTTGTTTGGACGAACATTGTTATAGCTGTTATACTGAATCTCTAAAATAAGACATTACTAAAATAAGACAAATTTAAACAAAGTTTCAGATTGGACAAGCTATAAGGGGAAACATCATAACTTCTTCACATACATCAGGGTTCCTTCAATTTGAAGTAAAAACACTTAAAAAGTTTGCAGATATAATATGTTGTTAGTAAGAATTTGAAGATTAGTAATGGTAAACATAATGTATTTCAAACAGCACAAGCTACATGTTTATGAGAAACTTGAAAATGACTGAAAATGATATATAAAAAAAACCAAAACTAAAGACCTGTACTTCGTTGAAAATTAGAAATTTTCATTATATCAGCGACAATGGTATGTGCCTTTGGCTAATCAGTTGGCAAAACCAAACATATAGGTTAAGCAAGAAACCAAGATCCAGGAGAAACAAAGATCAAAGAGGTATCATTCTTAATTAATAAAGAAAAAGAGCTTTCATCTCGAAATTCATTGTAGCGCATAAACATTATCAGCCTTGAATCATTTTGTATTTTAGCATTTATCATTAAGCAATAAAAGGGGTTTTAAAAATGAAGCTGCTGACAACAAGAAAAGGCAAAATAGAGATGGAACCAATTTAGGAGATCATTGTCCTTTATTATGCGTAATAAAAGAATTTATGTTAAGAAATTTTTAATTTGCTCAGGAAACTTTTTCCAAAGAAAAATGTTTAGAATGTTGACAATGTGCAATAACTAAAAAAATGAACGATCTCCCTAAGTGAGGTCAGAAAGCACATGCAAGGACACACCTTAGTCAAGAAAAGTGGGAACCAGCTGGCATATCACTAATTGGCATGAGAGACGGAGGAGGGGGGCTTTGGCAATGATAAAAATGAGGACGTTGGGACATTGAGGACGACGAGGACGGTGGGGCTTCGGTAGGCACAGAGAGGAGGGTGAGGATGGCAAAGATAGAAGAGAGAAAAAAAAGTCAAATGTGATGGAGAGGGAAGGGGAGTTGCAGTAGTTTTAACACCAAACGACGTCGTTTTCGTTTTATTAAAAATTTTAAATCCGAAGCAAACGATGACGTTTGCCTCTAAAATTTATCGACGAAAATTTATTCTGTCGGTAAACCCAAAACTTATTTATTCTATCAAGTATTCCTGCCTTCTTTACCGACGACAATTTTCTTCCATCGTTATATTCCGTCGAAAAATTTGTCGGGATAATTTCCCTCCATATTTACCGATGGATATTTATTCCTTTGTAAAATGAAAAATGTCTCAACAATGTTACCAACAAAACATGATTTTTCTTCAGTAATTTGCTACGATTTTGTGTCTGTCGGTAATTTTTCGTAGCTAATTACTAATTTTTTGAAATGTTTCTCGAATTAATACTAATTGAGAACAACGAAACATTCTCCCTAATTATTTTAGGGTGATGAATCCTATTTTTATTACTCAACTACTTCCATATAATTCATGCTAAATCTAATGAATACTGATTAAACAACCTATGATTAAATAGATCATAAGTAGTATCAAAATATAGCAATATCTATACAAGATAACTTTGATGACCTCAATTCAAAGGATCACTTATACAATCATCATAATAAGAATTCCATAGACATACAAGTAATGTTCCAAATGGATTTCTAATGTCGGGTCTGTTCAGTGAACTTGTTCTCTAACAAATACCTACACGTTTATTTAAGTATCTCTATACTTAAACCTATGAGATCGACTACTTCCTTTATAAGGAAAAACATAACGTGTGCTAGTCTTTTTACGTTCTATTAATGTCCAATCTTAATAGAATAATGACTATGAACAATTTAGGGATAATACATAAATGCAATATGAATCTCATAATTATAATTTCATTTGTAATGTACAATTATCCCATGTACTTTATCATATACATCTAAACATGTATAAGATAAAGAATGCCTCTAAATAATTATCATTAAACTACAACCAAAATGATTTGCTATAGGACATAAACCAATACCTAGTTCGATTACTCTAGACTTAACAAGTAACAATGCAACTATTTGGATCCCAATTGTTTTTGGTAATTTTTGTCTAAATTAGTATTTGATCGAAGGTTCCTATACAACAAAGTTTTAATATTTTTAACCTCGATATTACTGCAAGTGCACGGGTCGTTTGCGTAGTACCTAAGATGTCTATCCCACGAGGAGGTTAATCTAATCCTAAAATCTAAGGCTAAACTTAATTCTAAATAATTAAATGAACAAAATTAAACAAGAAAATAATTCAATCATGCAAATAATTCCAATAATCAGATCTGAAAGTATACACACATTAACAGTTGCTCACCTAATCATAAAACAACCTAAAAATTACCAATTGAGAAAAAGGGGATTTTTATCCGACTTTAATGAAAACTGAATCGATTGTGAATTTATCGAATTACCAGTTCTTGACAGTCCTAGGGTTAATTACTCTCTCTCAAGTTATAATCACTAGCCTTAATTGTTAACCCTAATCAGATTATGAGAAATTAAAATATCTCAATTCATAATTTATCCCAAAACCTAAATTAGATCTTAAGTTGTCCAATAAACTATCGAAAACCTATGTAAGCTCTCTTGTTACACAAATTTACCGGTTTGATTCAATTCTTGATCAATTAAATTACCTGACTCTCATTAGTGCAATTTAATGATTTTCACTTGGTCACCCTCTTAGTTTGTTACTGAATTATGAAGTGCAGAATTTGAATCACAAATAATTCAATAAAAATGCAATAAATCAACTTTCATTAATATCAAAGACAAAATTCCCGAAGGTATGTTTAGACAAGTATTCAACATTCATTGAATCTATCATCTATGGCTATCTCAAATCCTATACAATCATAAAGAATGAAATAAAACCAGAAATAGATTCGGAACGGAATGACGGAGGTAGCAACAGTGGGAAACTTCTTATTCTAGGAAGTATTTCACGTAAGCTTCGTGTCCATGTCTCTCTTCCTTCATTTCCTTCCTCAATCTCTCGATAAGCTCTCTATGGTTTCAGGATTTGGCTGATGCAAAAGCTTCTCCTCTGTATTCTTTATGTTCTTCAAATACCTTAACAGTCCTAGGGGTTTATCGAGGTTGAAATGGTCAGAAAAATCCCTCGAAATATGACTTTTTCTCTTGTTTGTGCTTCTGCCTGACGCAGGCCACGATTGTGGCCAGTGTCATACCTCTCTGTCATGATCGTGGCCTATGGCAGAGTCTTTCTGTCTCTATCGTGTCCCTTAGGCCACGATCATAAGCTAGCTTGCATGTCTCTATCATGATCATAGCCTATTGTGCCACGATCGTGGGCCGTGGTTTCAGCCTGAAAGTCTCTGAAACTTCTCCGTTCTTTGTTGTTAGCCTTGAAACACTAATAAACACATCAAGGTACCATCAAAACATAATATTTAAGCTTAAAGACTTATACTAACCCATAAAAACACTTAAACACATAAACTAACACAATTCTAACCTAAGCACATACTAAATACTCAAATTAACACTTAATACATAACAAATTAAACCCTAAAACATGATGCATATCACACCTATCAACATACCCACACTTAAACGTTTGCTTATCCTCAAGAAAACAAAATAACAAACACATAACAAACACACAACACACAATGTAGTAATGAGGCAATGGCTTCAACTTCTTAAAATAAATTTAATCTTAGACACAATCATTCGAGTTATATCAAATCATTAACATACAAAATATTTGTCTAGGGGCTTTGAAGTAAATATACAAATTAATCGATATCCAAGTGTTAATTTATTTACCCTTTTCAATTGCACACATATATTAATAATTCTTTGGTCCTTTAAAATATGTAATTATTCCTAAGTACATTTTCATGAAAAGTCATGCTTATTACAAGTCTAACAGGTTTTTATTAAAAACACACATTATTTATTTATTTATTTAAACAAAGACCTAGTCTTTTAATTGGAGGCAAACATAATGAATGTCAATCTAGTTACTTGACTAAGTCATGTTTATTAAATAGCTTAGTTGAAAGGTCATTATAGCTTTTTGACACGAAGGCACACATTTGTGATGCTTGTCAATTTGGTTACTCAGCTATATCACGTTTTCAATTGGCTACTAACTCTATTCAAAACCCAAAGGTTAGCGAAATAGTTATTTATTTAACAAACATTTTTTTGTTGGCTACCTTGTTGTTTTAGCTACTCGTTTCCAAGAAAAATACTAGTAAAGATACTTAAGTTGAAAGGCCCCAAATTATGAACGAATGTGACAATTTAGAGGGTGTTAAACTTACACTAAATCCTAATTAAGCTATATATTTATCCAAAGACCCTCAATTCACTAATTTTGCTAGCTAATGATTATTCACAATCTAATAGTCCATGTTCAAAATTAAATCAATTTCAGTCCATCTAAGCCATTGACACATTCAAACAATTCACAAAATTCAACCTACAACTATCATACCATACGCAAAATCACATATAAAACAGAACACATAACCCTCCCCATATTTGAACAACACATTGTCCTCAATGTGAGAAGGGGACAAACAAGCACATAAAAGAAAAGAAGAAAGATAAATTAAAGTAAACAGAAAATAAATGAAAATAAAACTAAAAATAAAATTGAAGACTAATTTGAAAAAGAAAAATGGGTCAGACAAAATCTCATGGAGATGGGGGTGGTGATGGTGTCGGAGGCGGTAATTGAATGCCCTAAAACTTGAAATATTGATGGATCCAACGGATATCCCAGTTCTGGCGTCTTTGTGTTCGGGCCATATCCTTCATCATTCTAGTGTGCTCCGCTAGTGTATGAGTAAATATCTTGTTGGTTGCGAAGATTGCCTCTAAGACTTTCTTCCAGCCTTGATCTTCTTCTTCCTTTTTCTCGGACTCTTCATTGGTTGAGTCCTCTTTTGCATACTGTGGTGGTGCTGAACTCGAGCTTCCCTAACTGGCCCTAATCTTGACATTAGTCTTCTAGCTTATATCCCTAAGGTTCATGTTGTGGGAATTAAGGATTTTAGCCTGCCATAAATGGTGATGGTTCAGGAAGTCAGCGAGGTGGACAGTTAACCCACTACGGTCCATGCCATAATATTCAGCAATGGCAGACACTAGGTACCCCATTCCTAAACTGTTGCTCCTCTAGCGTAGAGTCGCAACAATTGCATTTAGCATATGTATGGATGTGCACACTGGAATGATGTGGTCCGTGCACCACAATATAAAAAGTTCCTTTATGGAACACTTGTTGGTTTCTGATTTATCAAAAACTAGTTGACACATGAATTTGTGCAGCAATAAGTGTTCGCGGGACCTTATTATGTTGTTATAAGCATTCTTGGCATGAAATTACTTTATTCCAGTGAGTTCATTCCAATATCGAGAAGGAGAAAAATCATCATGCTGATCGATGATGGATGACTAAGGGAATCTACGCATATCACACATGTTTTCTATGTTCAATTCATAAGCTCTTCCTCTCGACCTAAACCACAATTCCTTGGGATTCCTAGGATCATAGGACAGTGAAGTGAAAAATTCCAACGTGAGCTCCTGGTAGACAGGAAATTGGAAACATATAAATTGGGCCCACTGGATTCTTTCAATTAAGTTTTCTACTCTCTCGTGCAATTCTAGCCTATCGAACATTTCAAAATCAAAATATTTAGGAACTACTATTTGTCTAGCATTTAAAGATTGGAAAAGAATTCCTTCCTCTTCTGTGTAGATCGGGAAGGGCACTCCAAAGTTTGCTGCTCTATTTTTTCTCCCACATCCTGCAACTTGATTTTGTCCTGATTGCTCTCGTCTGGCTGATTGCTTAATGCGCGACATATTTCTTAGGAATTAGGTAGAATTTGGAAGAAATTTAGAGGTTTGAAAATTTGTAGAGAGATGTGAGAGCTCTTGTAGGTTTCAATTCTAGAGAGATAAATTAAAAGTGAAAGTGAATGAAAAAGTGAAGTTATAGGTGAATATAAAGGTGGTTGGAGGGTAAAATGGTAAAAATTCTCTTAAAAAAATGTGTGTTCCTTTCTTGTAGGCCATGATCATGGCCTGCAATTTTCCACTTCTTTATTTTTCATCTTTTTCTCTTATCACATTCTTTTCGAATTCACTTCTTAATTCTTTTGTGGCCCTTTCACTTCTCTTTTACTTGCTTGATTAATCATCCATTTTATCCTAAAATCTTATTCCTTCTTGATTTATTCAAAAACAAAATAATCCTAACTACATAATTTAAATGTTCTAACAAAAATAATCAATGGAACTAATTTTTCATGGGTTGCCTCCCATGCAACGCTTCTTTTAATGTCAGTAGCTCGACGCTCTTTTTGTCTCACGGTGGTTTGAATGAAGATTGCAATGGTAGTGCCGTCACTAATGTCATAATTTGTACCTGAGCTACTATGCTATGATTTCAACTTGAGTTATAATTCTCCTTTCCTCGCCTCCTTCTTTGCGAGCGCTTCTTCTGGACTGCATTCCCAGGGTCCTCGATATCTTCCCATTCTCCTCAAGGTTTGGGTTCCTTGATGTTCGTTGGAGGTAACGGAGAACTTTAGTCTTTCCTTCACACTTGGAGGTTATTTGCTCTATTCCTACCCTCAAAGTTAGTTCACCCCCATCAACGTCAGTGAGTGAAAGAGCAGTGGCCAAAAATGGTCATCTAAGAACCATCGAGGTTTCTACATCTTCTCCAATGTCTAATATATAGAAGTCTGTGGGAAAAGGTGAATTTGTCAACTTGTACGAGCACATCCTTAATAACCCCCTTCAGTTGATGCACTGTTCTGTCAGCCGTCTTTACCAACATTTACGTGGGTACTAACTCTCTTTACCCCAACTTTTAGCCAAAGGTTTAGGGCATCAAGTTAATAATCGCTCCCAAATCTACGAATGCCCTGTCTATGATCACTCCATTGATACTATAAGGAATATAAAAATCCCCTGGGTCCTCCTTCTTCTGTGCGACGTTAGGGTGGTCTTTCAATATTTGCTCCTTCTTCTTGACAGATTCCTTTAATGTGAGCTTCGTTTGTAATTGTTTCATCACTTCCTCGACCTTATTTGATTCAATCTCTTTCAAATTCCTCATTGCCTTATTTTCACTTGTCTTCCATTGAGCAAAGATAGGGTATGGGATTCCAGGTTGAGTTGACTTATTTGGCTCAATTATGGGCTCACTTGGAAGAAATTCCTCAATTACTTGACCTTCTCCTTTATTTCCTTCGTCATCCACTTGTTCAAGTTCTTTATCCTGGGTTTGACTGATAGCCATGATCCGTTATTTCGAATTGGACTCAGTATTGTTTGGTTCCTGCATTCAGAGAAGACATTGCCTCCTCTAGCTGGCCTACTTAGACTTCCAAATTCTGTATAGATGAGGCATGGTTCTTCGTCACTTGTTCAAATTTGCTTTTGAGCCTCCTATACGCATCCTCCATGCCTCCAATCTTATCCAAAATTTTGTCCAACTTTGATTCCATTGAGCTTGCTTTATCTTATTGGAAGCCCGATTGTCCTTGAGGCCTGAACTGTCCTCCAACATTGCTCATCCAGGAGAAGTTAGGGTGTTTCTTCCACCTAGGGTTGTAATTGTTAAAATAAGGATTGTTGCCCCCTCTTTGTCCATATTTTGCCCCCATGTAATTTACTTGCTCCTGTTCGCCTTCCCTCATCAAATAACAGTCCACGATATTATGGTCTAATTGTCCACAAAGCTCACACTTCATTTGTACGACCTTCACTTGAATAGAGGATGAAGCCTTCATATTGTTGAGCTGCTCGTCAAGCTATCAATCTTCGCTTGCATTTATGTCATTTGATCAACCACCACAACTCCTTTTTGCTCCCTGAAGGTAGCAAGTTGCCTACCTCGCTTGTTCGTCCCCAAATAGCTATTGCTTGCCATCTCCTCTATCAGCTCTTTTGCTTCATCAACTGTCTTCCTTATTAATGATCCTCCTGAAGCTGCATCAATCGTGCCTCTTGTCGATCGGTTCACTCCATGGTAGAATGTTTGTAACAGGAATTCCTTAGGTAGGTTATAGTATGGGAAATTCTGTTGCAAATCCTTGTATCTCTCCCACGCTTCGTAGATTGATTCCCCGTGCTGGAAATTAGTGATTTCCTTGATGATCTTCGTGGTCATAGTCAACAGGAAATACTTATCCAAGAAGGCACACACTAGCTGAACTTATGTTGTGATGTTGGCTGGGCTAAGGGAGTGGTACCAAGCCTTTGCCCTATCTTGTAGGGTAAAGGGAAACAATCGAATTCTAACTACATCTTTCGACATCTAATGATACTAAAAAGTATCACAGATTTTAAGGAAGTTTATAATGCGTGCGTTGGGAGCCTCGTTTGCCAATCCATAAAATTGCACATTCTGTTGAAGCATATTGAGGAGGGATAGTTTTATCTCAAAAGAGGCTGCTTTAACAGGCAGCCTAGTTACTCCTTTATTTGCTGCATTGAACCTCGACTTCATAAAGTCCATGAGGGTCCACTATTGACATCCTTGGTTCGCTCTATGGTCTATGTTCTACTAAAATTCCTCGGCCATTGATGATTTGAGATATTTTCTTCTTCTTCTCGCCGAGCTTTCCTAAGGGTTTGTTCTAGTCGATTGATATCTAAGATTAACATTTCAGCTGCATGACTTCGTGACTCTTGTTTTCATGTAAGAGCACGATTTCTGAAATAAAATGAAGGAACAAAAACAAACAAAAATAACAATTAAACTAAACGCCTTAAACTATAGAACTAAATTAATTGCCTACTCGATAACGACGCTAAAAACTTGATTGGAGGTTCTTATATGACAAAGTTTTAATATTTTTAACCTTGATATTACCGCAAGTGCAGGAATCATTCGCGTAGTACCTAAGGTGTTGACCCACGAGGAGGTTAATCTAATCCTAAAATCTAAGGCTAAACTTAATTCTAAATAATTCAGTGAACAAAACTAAACAAGAAAATAATTCAATCACGCAAATAATTCCAATAATCAAATCCGAAAATATAAACACAATAGTAATTGCTCACCTAATCACAAAACAACCTAAAAACTACCAATTGAGAGAAATGAGGTTTTTATCGGACTTTAATGAAAACCAAATCAATTATGAATTTATCAAATTACCGATTATAGACGGTATTAGGGTTGATTACTCTCTCTCAAGTTATAATCATTAACCCTAATCAGATTATGAGAAATTGCAATATCTCGATTCACAATTTATCCCAAAACCTAAATTAGATCTTAAGTTGTCTAATAAACTATCGAAAAACTATACAAGATCTCTCGTTACACAAATTTACCGGTTTGATTCAATTCTTGATCGATTAAACTACCTAACTCTTATTAGTGCAATTTAATGATTTTCACTCGGTTCATCCTCTCAGTTTGTTACCGAATTATGAAGTGCAGAATTTAAGTCACAAATAATTCAATAAAAAAGTAATAAATCAACTTTCATTAATATCAAAGACAAAATTCCCGAAGGTGAGTTTAGACAAGTATTCAACATTCAACGAATCTATCATCTATGGCTATCTCAAATACTATACACTTATAAATAACGAAATAAAACCAAAAGTAGATTTGAAACAGAATGACAGAGGCAGCAACAATGGGAAACCTCCTATTCCAGGAAGTACTTCATGTAGGCTTCGTCTCCATTTCTCTCTTCCTTCGTTTCCTTCCTTAATCTCTCGATAAGCTCTATAGGGTTTTGGGATTTGGCTGATGCAAAAGTTTTTCCTTTGTATTCTTTATGTTTTTTAAATACTTTGGCAGCCTTAGGATTTTTTCAGGGACGAAACAGTCCGAAAAATCCCTTGAAACATGACTTTTCCTCTCATTTACGCGTTTACAGGCGTAGGATACGATCGTGGCCATCATCATATCTCTCTATCATGATCGTGGCCTATGGCAGAGTTTTTCTATCACGATCGTGTGCTAGCTTGCATATCTCTATCACGATCAATCGTGGGCCGTGGTTTCAGCCCAAAAGTCTCCGAAACTTCTCCATTCTTCGTTGTTGGCCCTGAAACACTAACAAACACATCAAGGTACCTCAAAAACATAATATTTATATATCAGAGACTTATACTAACCCATAAAAACAATTTCCTGTTGTTCCTTTCCAGCCATTGTCCTTAAATGCTTAATCCCATAGCAAAAAAAAAAAAAGATCTACAAAGTATCTTTATTAGTCCTTTAATGATCCTACAATCATTAAATGACTTCCCAGTACAAGAAAAATGAAGTTTACTGATGGAAATTACCGACAAAAACCCTACACATTTTGTCGATAAGCTAAGTTAGCTACAAAATTTGCCGACAGACAAAGGCATTGAAGAAATGGCCGTAGGTAATAATTTGCGATGAACTATAAATTTTTCGTTGCAAATTTACTGACGGACATTTCGTGTTACCATCGGTGAATATACCAACGATTATTTTGTGCTATCGGCAAGTTTAGTGACGAAAAGGTTGTTTCGGTCCATCAGTAAGTTAACGACAACATTACTGACGGTTTTTAGTTATCTGTAGGTAAATTGAATAGATTTTACTGACGAATTTTGTTTTCCCATTGGTAAATTTACTAAAACTTTCTTTATTAAAATTTTCCCTACATTTAATTTTATTTGATAATCATATGGTTGATGCATAATTTATACAATTATCAGTTATCTGTGATAATATTTTGATTTGTTTCTTCATTAAATTTGTTAAAACAGAAAGTTGATTAATGATATAAAGTAAAAATTATCTTAATTGATAATAAAAAATTATTTTGTTCATAATAAGTATTTAATTCGTATGAAATGACTACAAGTATGCTATTCATTTAGTGACTGTGGATGCTCTGACTATTGCGATGAGGTGCTGCCCCTCCCCTTCAACTCATCCACCTCATTACAGAGTTGAGCTATATACTCCATCGACTATTGGAACTGAGTTACCAATATCTGTACTGTGCTCTGAAGCTCATGAACTTCATTTTGTGTGGACCGCACACCAGATACTGATGTACTGGATGTGGAGGATTGCCAATAACATGTGTTCGTAAATGAACCTAAGTGGAATATCCTTCCACTTAGGTCCCTTCCACCCACTGTGTGAAGATAGGTTTGACTCTTATCAACAACTTCAGACTGCTAAGACTGTCATTGAATGCTTTCTTATATTTGGTCCTATCACAAAGCAATTTTTATGTTAGTAAGTGATAATTATTAGGCATTAATATTAAAGAATAAATTTCACATACATTTAGTTCTCTATATCGAGTATTGACGAAGGTCACACCGTCATGCTTCTTAGTGTGAGTGTGCAAAAAGAGTTGTCAGGGTGTAGGCGTCGTGCCCATAGACTTTTCTTGCATAAGAATAAAATTTTGTAAGTGAATTGCAATTTATAAAAACTTCGACAGAATCTCTATTTTTATGATATTTATCCCCTGTTGAGCAAAGAAAATAACTCAACAACACAGCCATATAAGGCACTAGACATTTATAACATTATCATTCTCAATAATACACATATTTTTATTCCAAAATTCACACATCAAATTAAATTGAAATACGTCAACGTAAAAAAATCAGAATATAAATGTAAAGTGTAGTTACTTACAAGTCTCTCTACATGCTTGTGGTGGGTAATAGATCCTCTAGTATGTACAGGAAGACTCTCTCCTCCCGATCCTCCATGTCTGTTGGTAGAATTATGCTCTCAAATGGACATTGCCTCGTGTGATGTCCAATACTACTGCCAATGACTCCATATTTGTTTAGAAATATAGGCGGTCGTATACAAGTCTTATATATCACACCAACAAAGTCTCGATAATGTGTATGTGCTTGTCTCTCCCATACTTTATAAATGAACATTTCAAATTTAGAATCTTAAAATTTTGAAACAAAAGGAAAAACATACGGCAAGTACTTATAATGTAATATTTATCTAATTAAAAATTAATTAAAAATATAAAAATATATTTTTTATACCTCAAGCTCCTGATAGTAAAATTCCTTTGTTGGTTGAGAGATATTTTTCTATATATAACCCTTAAGATCAATCTTCTCCTTGAATTTGGATGTCATGTTTCTTGAGCACAGTCCAGACGGAATCAACATAATATTAAAAAAATTAATTATATACCATTTTTTAAATTTAAACCTATAACTTAATTTTAAACATATGGTGTTTCATATATTTTCACTTACAGATTGTTGACAATTGTGATGTAAGTTCTTTCATTAGCTCCCTCAGCTCTAGGCTAGAGGCCGCCTCCTTCATCCTTATCGTTTACCCCTGATATCTCTATCAGTATAGGGGTGGTGGATGGTGTAGTAGTAGGTAAGGAAGGTGATGCCTCATCTGTAAGTGTAGTAGCTGGAGGTATAACATTTGATTCGGTTGCAGCTGCAGAGTGTGATGCTTCACCTGGACAGTAACTGGCTCCAAATTGTGATCTGAACCTTGATCGCATCATATCCTGTTTTCTCTTTGGTGTCATATTTCAACCTAAACTTCATATTTGATTGAATATTCCAGAAATAAAACAATTTCAATTCAATATTTCACACAATATATTGAAAATTCAATAATTGATTTGTTGAATATAATATTCTATTACAAACATAAATTAATCGCTATCAGCACTTAATTATAAATCAAAATCAAAATCAAAATCAAAATCATTGTCATCTTCCTTTTCTAAAGAATTAGAACTAAACTCAGGCTCCTATTCGGATCTCTCGCCCTCTTCATCTTCTCCAGATGAAATTTCAACATATTCATTATTTAGATCATTCAAAGGTTCATTCTCTTCATATGTAACAGATGCATTTATTTCATAAACATCTTCCTGAAACGCTTCATTTTCAATTCTCTGTTCTTCTTTTCTATATGATTCAAAAACACCTTAAGGTTTAACTTTGTAAATGGCCAACCAATCTGACTTATCTCATCATAAGCTAGGAAAAAGGACAGAATACACCTAAATCTTCTTCGATTGTTGATTTTAACTAGATTATATTGGCTATGCACTTTTGTACCAATATTTGGAGTTGGATCAAACCAGTCATACTTAAATATCACACTTCGCTTTATTGGCAATGCAGGGTACTCAATTTCAAGTATCTCAATAATTTTACTGTAGTAATCCATCAATCCTCCCTCTATGTAAACTTTACTATTTACTGTTGCCATACTATGACCATGATATTCTGTATGATATTTGTATCCATTAACGAAATACACCGGATATGATTTAATAGTTTACAAAGGTCCCTTTGCAAGATCACATATGAACTTGTTCTCTATTGGGTTTTCTAAGGCCTACACAAAAGAAATTATCATATTAAACAATATAATGTCATTTAAACACTTTAATCTTATAATTCAATCATTTCAATAATTGTAAGTGAAAACTTACATATTTCTCAAACCATCGAGGAAAGTCTCTTCCAATTTCTTTATTGGTATCATTCTTGTGTTTTCTCAGGCATTAGCTCGTGTAACCTTTCCTTGTATAATCTAAAAACATTATTATGTATTTTAGTTGTGAATAACACTAAATCTTAAAACCTAAATAATCAATTTCAACTTACTATATGAAAGGTTGAACCTCTTGATTATTAAATAAAATGTAACCATGGGCAGCCTTAATTGCTTCCTCTGTTAACATTCTTCTTACTGAACGTGCATATGTTTGTCCAGGATTTGTGAAAATGGATAAGTTACCATTAGCATTACTGGTTCCTCCCCCATCGTCATTACGAGGAACTTTTCTCTCTCTTATGTGAACATGCGACTCAAATAATGTTAACAAAATGTACTAGTTTCCTCTACTAAATAAGAATTACATATCGAACCTTCAACTCTAGCCTTGTTTTTGACATTTTTCTTCAAGTAATGCAAATACCTACATTAGTGAATAGGGTTATTACAATTTAGTTACTAAAAGATGTTATTACTTCAATTACAATCATTTTTGTTTAATTAACTCTCAAATAGATACATCCATCGATATTTAACTGGACAGGCAAGTTTAGCCTCGTGTGCTACATGCACAGGTAGATGCTCCATCCAATACAAGAAGCTTGGAGGAAAAATCCCTTCTAACTTACACAAATTACTAGAATTTCCCTTTCTAGTTTTTCCATTTGAGCCAACTTGATTTCAGATGATGTTAAGCGTTTGAAAAACAAACTTAATTCTGTTATAACTTCCTAAACCTTATTTGGTAGCAAATCTCGAAATGCAATTGGAATTAGCCTTTGCATAAACATATGAAAATCATGACTTTTCATCCCAAATAATTTGTACTTCCTCATGCTCACACACCTTGCTAATTTTGAAACATAACTATCGGGAAACTTTAGACTTTTTAACCGTTCACACAAAATTTCCTTTTGTTTTTTGTCCAAAGTGAAACATGCTTTTGAATATTTACCTGTGTGAAGATCTTTATATAACTCATTCCTTCTATAAAAAATTTCAAATCAGCTCGTGATTTTGCATTATCTTTTGTCCTCCTTTTAATGCTCATTATGGGATTGAACAAATTGTCAAAAATATTTTTTTCAATATGCATCACATCTAGATTATGACTTATCAAATTAGTTTTCCAATATGAAAAATCCTAAAAGATGCTTCGTTTTCTCTAACTCGAGTTGTTACTAATGCTTGTATTAACTTCATCAACCTCAAATTCTGTAACTTTTAGTAACCCTAATTCATCAATCTCCTGCAATATCTCTTCACCATCTTTATGAGGGGGAGGAGGTGTTTATACCATCCTATTCTTCATGAACTTTTGTTTATTGCATCTAAATGGATGATCTAGAGGAAGAAATTTCCTGTGATTGTTAAACCAACACGTTTTGCCCTCGTTTAGAAGATAAAATGAATCAAAATCATTGCCGCAATAAGGACAAGCCAATTTTCTTGCTGTGCTCCATCCAAACAACATAGTATATGTCGAAAAATCACTAATGGTCCACATGAAAGCTACTTTCAATACAAAATTTTGTTTCAGAGACACATCATATGTCTCAATACCATGTTCCCAAAGATGTTGCAATTCAGATATTAATCGTTGTAAGAATACATCAATTTTATGCTTTGGATTTGTAGGCCCTAGCACAATCACTATCAAAAACATATATGCCTCATTCATACATATCAATGGAGGAAAATTATAAGGAGTAATTATGATTTCTATGATGAATATTGTTGGCTGGATTAACTAAAAGGTTGGAATCCATCCGTCGACAATCCCAACCTAGCATTTCAACTTTCAGCTGCAAACTCATAATGGGTGTTATTAAAATGTTTCCATGCCAGTGCATCCAATGGATGAATCATTATTCCATCTTCTTGTTCGTGTTCATTATGCCATATCATGTGAGATGCAGTAACATTAGAGGCATATAGTCTTTGAAGTCTCGAAGTTAGAGGGAAATGATACATCCACTTCCAGGGTACTAATTTTTGTTTCATAGAACACATTTTAGGCTTGAACCTAGATTGACTACAAAATTTGCAGTCTTGTAATTCCACATCATCTCCCCAATATAATACAATCCTAATTTGCAACAATCAATTTTTTTAATAGGCAAACCAAGACCCCTAATACATTTCTTCATATTGTAAAAACTATCAACCATTGTATGATCAGGAGGTAATGATTCACTATACCATCTAATAATTTTATCAAAACTACGATTAGAAATATGCATTTCAAACTTTACATTCAATATTTGAGTAATTAAAACAATTGAGTCATTGTCTCATAATTTGGCCATAATTATTGGTCAGCTAAGTGTAGTAAGTCAAGAAATTATTTTGCACGTTAGGTTTGGTTCTTCTTCAAGATTTTCTATATTTTTCTGAAAGGTATAACCTGCTGCATCATAAACCATTTGTACGTAAGGATTTTCAGTTGCACCCATATTATTTGTTCTAAATCCAATCCCCCTTCAAACTCATCTTTATTCACTGATAAGTCTACTTCATTACCCTTTAAGGTGCTACAAATCAATGGCTCCCCATTTTGTGTCCACTCAAAATAATTTAGGACAAACCCTTTTCTTAACAAGTGGCCATTCACTTTATCAATAGGAAGGAAATGAAAGTGTTTGGACTTTTTACATAGACATCTAATCTTTGGGCCATCAATATATGCAGGCTGAGAGCATTTATAATGAATAAAAGCTTTAACTCTCTCAACAAACTCAGGATTAATGAAACCATCAGGTGTTAATCGTCTGTACATCCAAGATCTATCAACATTACTGATTTATGAAAAACTATTAATTTAAAAGAGTGATTTCATAGTTAGTATCCTTCATGTCCCTTAAGTTTACAAAACATCTACACTTTACACAACATTCCCTAAGTATTAATCAACCAAATTAATTACCTACAATTGATGTCAATAATGTGGTGCGTGGCATTGTTTACACCTGTGAATCAAGAAAGCAAGTTCTTGTTGTGACTCCTAGGCTTATGGAATTTTTCACCGATAAGCCTCACGGGAGCTGCATCACGAGTTTCCAGCCTATATACCATCTTAGGGGTTTATTATGCAAAGAACTGTCTTGTCTATTAAAGGTATGGATTTCTTGTGTTAGTACTAATTTTGCATTAATCACATAGGAGTTGTAGTATTTATGTTTGAGTTAATCGCCTACAATTGATTTCCATACTATAGTACGTGGCATTGTTTACACCTGTGAATTAAGAAAGCAAGTTCTTGCTATAACTCCTAGGGTCGTGGAAGTTTTCACTGATAAGTCTCACGAGAGCTGCATCATGGCTTTCTAACCCAATACCATCCTAGGGGTTTATTATGTAAAGAACTGTCTTGTCTATGAAAGGTATAGATTTCTTGTGTTAATACTAAGTTTGTATTAATCATATTGATGTTAAAGTAGTTATGTTTGAATTAATCATCTACAATTGATTTCAATACTATGGTATTTGGCATTGTTTACACCTATGGACCAAGAAAGCAAGTTCTTATTGTGACTTTAGGCTTGTGAAAATTTTCCTCGATAAGCCTCATGGGAGCTGCATCACGAATTTCTAGCACATATACCATCCTAGGGGCATATTATACAAAGAACTATCTTGTCTATTAAAGGTATGTATTTCTTATTTTAATACTAGATTTGCATTAATCACATTTAAGTTGAAGTATTTATATTTGGATTAATCACCTACAATTGATTTCAATACTATGGTACGTGGCATTGTTTACACCTGTGAATCAAGAAGGTAAGTTCTTGCTGTAACTCCTACGCTTATGGAATTTTTCACTGATAAGCCTCATAGGAGCTACATCATGGGTTTCCAACCTATATACTATCCGAGGAGTTTATTATGCCTCAAATCATCCATAAGATCTCAAACTCATTCTATATATAGTAAATTCTTATGTAATCATACATCTACTCATCAATGATTCAAATATAACCCAAACATAAATACGTGGACTATTAAAGAAGAACATAAAAACTCATCAATGATTATAAGAATATTCTAAACAATAACACAAAATCTAGACCTTCTTTGCATTCACGCAAAATACAAACGCATCTATTTAATGTATTATTAGAGCAACAAATATGGTAGATATTAGTTGGACAACTTACCTGGATGGACGGACAATTACAAATTGCAAAGAAGAAGGATGAGCGATGCTCATCAACATAAAATAAGGTCTACAAAAAAGAACATTTTGTATTAGTTAACTGGTGAGAATGCACCAATGTTTGAAAAGGACTGCAACCGACATAAAAATATGCTTCATCTTCAAAAGTATGCAAGATAAAACAAAGACATCAGGAACATCAATTTAAGAATTTCAAAGTTCAAATCCATAAAGCCCTTTTTGCGCAAGGCTGAAAGAGAAATAGAGTTGGTTCACTAGAGAGAAAAGGAAAACCAAGGGCCATTACCTGCATTTCCTATGGGCTGTTCCAAATGCCAGCTTTTTCTTTTTCTAATGTTATGAAGTCCTCTTCCTGTTTTTCACACTCGTCTCCCTCTTATCAATCCAAGAGTGCTATTTTTTCATTTTCTTTCACTTTTCATCCTCATCTCCTTCTTAATTGTAATCTAACCCACTTAGGTTTAGGAACTTTGTAGTTAGAGCAGGATATACGAAACTTTCAACTTTAAGGATCTTCCTTTTTTGATATCTATGAAACAACTGACAAGGTGTGCTCTGGTTTTTCTTTGGCTTTATTGATATATTTTATGTAACTTTAATTAAAAAGTTATGCCACTAATCTTCTTTTATTAAAATATCTCTTACCCTACTTGTTTTGACAATTAAATTGGAAAAATATAAATGTATATCTCACGAGCTAATAGTCCATGCTAACATAATTTTATCACTTAATATTTTCTTTTAAATTGTACAACAATATCATACTATGTTTACCATTTTAAAAACTTAGACATAAAAGGATTAATATACATATATTAATTCCGTACATTTCCTTACATAAAAAATCTTTTGTGAGTAGCAAAGCCTCGTATTAATTTGTTCATTTCTCTATATAATAGGCATGTGAAATAGAGTGATTGAATGAGTGCTTCATGGTAACATCAAGAAGCACAAGAAAAAAGTGCCCCTCTTAACACAAAGATTTGCTTTTTTCGGTTAATCATGGAAGAAAAGAAGTAAATGGGTGTGAGAAGAGAAGAACCTCTCAACTCCTCAGTAGGAAAATTGTGACTTGAAGTAATCAAAAGTTGGGAAAGATATGAATAGTTCGTAACAATCTTACCGTATGAATCAATCCGTCATCAATAATCGAACTACTCAACTTTTTGAAAAACTTGTAAAGAGATTTTTAAACATATAAATCTTAAATACTAATTACATAATGATTCTTAATTCAATATACAATAAAAATGTTCTAAAATTTCAAGAAATATTTTCAAATTCAGATAAACATATATTAAAAAACATAAACTAAGAGAAGGCATAAGAAATGAAGATTCAAAGGTTTCTAACAAAGAAGTTTAACAATGTACTTCATTTGAAAGAGACAACTCCACATTTACAGAACCAAATGACGTCGTAATAAACCTACACATTTACAGGACCATAATGGTGACTAGGTTTGGTACACTAGGGACAATTATACAGTACCTGAAGCAGATACGATGACGAAAGCGAGGACGAGTGGCAACAAGGTGTGGTGGCACGACAAGCGGTGGCCTTCAATAGTGACAGAGATGACGACATTGGCTCGCTGAGGATGGCGACAAGCTGAGGATGCATGGTGGCTCGATGATGATGCAGGGTGTGACGATGAGGGGGCACGGTTAGACAACAAGAGGCATGGTCGGATGGTGACGACAGAAGAGAGAAAAAAATAGGGCTGCGATGGATGACTGGAAATGGGGGGGAAGGAAACTACAGTCGATTTAGGTTATATGAAAATGACGTCGTTTGGTTTTAGTCAATTTCATTTTTTAAAATGCTGAACCAAAAGCAAATGACAATGTTTATGACTAAAATTTACTGACAGATTACCATACGCATTTTCTTCGAGAATCATTCCCACTTTCTTTACCAACAAACATTTCCTACCGTCGCTATATTTCGTCAAAAAAATTTTCGGGTTGATTTCGCTACATTTTTATCGACAGAAATTTTTCCCGACAATTGTACGGATGAAATATGATTTTCCATCAGTAATTTTCAATGGTTACATTTTCGTCGGCAATTGTCCATTGCAATAACTAATTTTCTTGTAGTGTCCATTAGCATGATTTGTTTAACTCTTTCTAGACATTTGAGACATATTCGAATTTAAAAAACAAATGTTCCTTAGTTTCTTCACACAACATACATAAAAAGCACCTATCATCCATTGCCCAAAAATGCATTTTGTCCATAATTTGTTCTTCATAATCAACCATAGAGGGAATGAAAGTTTTGGAGTCAGTAACTGATTCCATACAATATTATACTAGGAGACTTTAGATCCAGGTGTATGCAAAAGTTTTATGGCTATCTTGTAAGTCTTGTTGGCAATTGATTTCCCTTTTTAATAGAAAATATCAGTCTTGTGAATATCTGGTGGATAAGTTGGATTATATCTTAACAATTCTTGTAGAAGAGCCCAATTACTATCCACAATCAAATTAGAGACTTTATCATCTAAGTTGCCCATTGTTCTAGCTTTAACACTCCTAATTTGATAGATTACTTAGCCATAAACTGTCCAGTTGTCATACCAAATTGATGACTTCTCTCCATTCCCAACTTTATAACCAAAATTAGGTTTAATTTTATCCTTAAGAAGCAAGAGCTGGCTAAGGAACCAAGAATGAGATGAACTCTTATGCACTCTCAAAATAGAAAAATCCATTTATCCATTTAATCCAAAGTGATGATCTATCTTCCAAGGTTCGCCATAATCTTTTCATAATTAAGGCTAAATTTGTTACCTTAATGTTATTAACTCCTAGACCCCCCTGATCCTTAGGAGAATATACATAAGACCACTTGACCTTTGCTAAGCCTTTAACTCCCTCTAAGTGTCTCTAAAGAAAATTCCTGAACATTATTTCCAATATTTTGATAATCTTCTTTGAAAGAAAGAATGAAAGTTACAATAAACAACAACGAGGATAGAATAGATTTAATAAATTGTAGTTTCCATCAAAGTGTTTTGTTATTCTAAGCAGAAAGTTTATTATGCACCTTTTCAATCAAAGGATAGCATTCATAATATCTTAGTTTTCTTGTAGATGTAGGGAGACCAAGATATATAAAGGTAGGATTCTTTCTATACATTCCAGTAATTATTCCAATTTGAAGTTCCATACCCAAGTTTGCTTCAGAAAGCAAGAAAAAAGCTCTTATTTACTTTTAGTTCTAGGCCTAAAATGCCTTTAAAGAACATAAGAGAATCTATAAGAGTTTCTATAAAACCCAAATAAGCTTGGCATTTTATAAGCAAGTCATGAGCAAAGCACAAGTTCACTAGGGAAACCTTTCAACATTTAGAATGATACCTAAAGTTTGGATTCTTACTAACATTATCTTATAAAGAAGAGAAAGATCTTCCATACATAATATGAAAAGATATGGGGATAGGGAGCCCTTGTTTGATACCTCTAGCTCCTTTAAAGATCTTGGAAGGCATTCCATTAACTAGCACTGAAAAGGGGACAATTGAGACACATTCTTTAATCCAGTTGATGAATTTCTGAGAAAAACTAAATAACTTTAGAAAATGAAAGAAGAACTCCCAAATTGTTTATCAAATGCTTTGTTAAAATCAACCTTAATAGAACAATTTTTTAGAGATCTGCCTTTGGAATAACCCTTGAGTAATTCCTAGATAATAAGAATATTATCTCCAATCTGTCTACTTTCCATAAAGGCTCATTGATTATAACTGTCAAGAACATTAACAACCTTTTTCATTCTAGTAGCAAGCAACTTAGATATGATCTTATATAGAAACTTCAAGCAAGATATGAGTCTATACTTACTGAGGGATACTGGACTTTTAACCTTAGGAATCAAATAAATGAAGGGCTTATTGATTTCTTTCATCAATTTACTAGTTCTAAAAAATTCATAAGCTACATCCAAAACCACTCTTCCAACAATATCTCAGGATTTTTGATAGAAAAATCCATTCAAACCAAATGGTCTAGGTGCCTTTTGTTGATGGTAAAACCTATCTACTTGTTTTACACTCAAAAATTGCAAGTGCACGGGTCGTGACTTGTAGTAAAAAGAGCGGATATTGATCCCATAGGGATTGATGCCTAGACACCTCTTAATTTAAACACAACTATGTTTAAGAAACTAAATTATGAAATGCAAATAATCTGAAAATTTAAATTAAAATTAAAAGAGACTAATGTAAACAATGGACAATACCACAATTGCAAAAAAATTGAATTCAAGAATCTAATTGCTAGAGATTATTTTTTACTTATTTTGTCTCTCTCTTATTTTATTGATTGGATTGTGTCTCACCTTAGATTTTCGAATGTACTAATTACCCTCTCTCAAGGTGTAACTATTTTTTCCTAATCGAATTAGCGGCAATCGATTGAACGATCTCTCAACCTACCTAATGACTCTACCGATTCAACTAGTTATTAAGCTATCCTATGGGTGATCAATTGACTAATTGAGATCTCTCTTCTAATTATTCAATTAACATAATGATTGCTAGTCTATAGGTTGCCAACTCTTGTTGTACAATCTTACACGATTCTCATCTCACTCACTCTCTTGATTTGTTGCAAGATAACAATTTAAAACAACAATCATAAAAAACACTTCACTCAATTCAATAAAATAGGTGTCTTGAAAAAATAATTCAAAAGCAATTTCTAAAATGAAATCAGCCTAACATGGTCTCCATAACATCATCAACAATCAAATAAACCATTTTTGCAAAGAATAGAGAAGATTAGAATGAAATAAAATTGAATAAAAAGACTCCTTCTGTTCTTTGCCAAAATCTGGAATTTTGGTGTTGAGGTGCTATTTTGCTCAATTTGATGATGATCCTTGTCTTCAATCCCTCCTCAATGCTCTGAACATGTGTTCTCCACTCAAAGATGGTGTTTATACAAGTGGGTGTCGTCTCCGTTGAAGATGGAGGCTTAATGATGGTTTTATAGTCCAAAAATCCTAGGTTTAATGAAGCCTCGCAGATTGCCTCATATTACAATTCCCACGCTTGTGGGAATTTGTATGATTCCCATGAGCGTGGGAATTGCACACAGATGCACTTCTCATTTCTGCTGTGATTTCCCACGTCCTTGGGAATTTGTCCTAGATGAACTCTTCTTGTTTTCTCTTCTTTGATCTTTTGTTCAACCTTCAAGTTTCTCCCTCTTCTTCCCTACATAAAAATAATCAATTCTTACCCTCAATTAGCATCAAACACACAAGAACAACAATGGAAATTAAACTTAATGAAAAGATACAAAATGAATCCTAAACTACAGCAATAAACAACAATTATGCAAGAAAACACAAGCCAATTACCTCTAAAAATACATCCTAATGCACACCTATCAATATCCCCACACTTGAATCTTTGCTTATCCTCAAACTAAATAAATACAACCAATCAGTTCTACCACTTCATTTTCGTATAGATCAAAACATACAATCCCTCAAATTTAAGCCAACTGAAATATCAAGTTAATGCACATATCATGACTACTTTTTCATTGATGTACATAATAAGCAAACTCATAATTAACACAATCACTCAAAGATAAGTAAAATGCACAAATGAATCTTCCTCACGATTTTCACTCATTTCGCTCAAGTGTTTAAGGTTTAGTGTTTCGCTCAAACTTCTTATAGGAAATTACACTACCATAGGCTTGCTAATACACCAATTCTCCTCTACAATGATTGCATGCATAAATAGATCAAAAGGACTTATTTAAGGTAGTAATGTGATAAGGGTTAAGGTGGGTTAAAAGAGGGGAAAGAGGGTTAAGCACAAGGATAAGTAAAGTACAAAGCAGAAAAAAATGAGATAACTAAACATAACTATGAGACATACAAATATAACTAATATTCTGCACTTATTGATGTTATTCACTTGTTCTTCCTTTTTCTTTTCTTTTTTTTCATTTTTCTTTCTTTTTCTTCATAGATGGAAGAACTATGAGTCAAAACTAGCACTATATGCAATGTAGTCCATAGTTAGAAATATACTCAACTTATCTCCGTAAAAAATTCACACAATCCCAACTAATGGTTTACTTAATACTTTACTAAGCTTATGTAAGGTTAGGATAATGGGGTTTAAAGTGTTAAAATTTTGAGTGTTTTTAAGAAATAAAAGGTTAAGGCTCAATGGGGGTAGCAAGGGATAATTAACGAGTAGGTCATTTAAGCCAAAGGTTAATACGAAAAGGGCCTAGATCATCTCTATTAAGCATGCATCCAGTAGACTCAAAATGATTCAAAGCAAGTTCTGAAGGTAGTAACCTATGGAAGTACACTTAACAAATAAATGAACTGACTATAGGAGTCATATGGCTCAATCCTCACTTTGGCTCAATTGAAAACTCATTATGCTTCTCTACGATACCTCATTGTTCAAATGTCAATTTGTGTCTAAGCTTATGTAACTAACTACTTTTCATCACTCTATATGGTTCACTTTCTACTCAAGTAGCCTAATCTGAGTTCAAGCATGCATTCAATCTAGTTCTAACTAACATGATAGAATTTCATGGCAATACTTATCAATGACTCAACAGTGGTTCCATTACTAACACAAAGCACCTACAATATGCCTAAACATGTATCCTATTTAACACAATATAAAAAAAATGTAATTAAGAAAGTTGATGTCACCTCCCCACACTTAAAGATCACATTTTCCTCAATGTGACAAGTCAACTCCCAAGTGAGTGAAAATGACAATAAACCAAATAAAAAAATGAAAACAACTCAAATACAAGAAATTGAAATCAATATATGATAACAAACTAAACAGACCAAAATGAATTCATACCAAAATTAAAGAAATTAAAACTAAACAAAAGAAATTAAATGCAATCACATAAAAGAAATAATAAAATGTAAAAGTTAAAGGGTAAGAAAAGCTTATACAGATGATAATGGTGACGGTGATGGCATAGGAGCTTTAAAATTGTTCCTCCTACAGAAGTTTAGGAACCTTCTCTTTAAGCTGCGTTGCTTCTTGTGAACTTGCCACATTTAAGTGCCAAGTTCATCGAGTTGGGATGTCATCCATTGTTGATTTGTAGCTATTTGGTCGAGAATCGATTGATATCGGTTAGCTGTCGTTGGTTCCCTCGGCTCCTCAGCTACTGCTTCCTCCTCTGGTTCTAGAGCTGCGCTGGATGTAGAGGGTCGGTCTATAATTGCACTGGCGCCCCTCCTGCTCCTCACTATAGTGTGCATCTGAGGATTGCCAAGTGCCATAGATTAGACCTCCACAATCTCATAGCGTCTCAAATAGGCTATGTCAAACATATCGTAGGGATTAATATGCAAATTTTTTATATTAACATTATAAAATACATCCAGAGCTGAAGCAATATGAACCATCCCAAAAGACACATTCTTTTGATTATTCACACTAACTAGTGATCGAAAAATTCTATAAGGTGTGTTAATTTTAATTTTTTGATCCATGCACCATAAAAGAAAATCTCTTTGGCTGATCATTTGTTGCTTTCCATTTTATTAAACACAATCAGACATATAAATTTATACAACAGCAAATGTTCAGTACTACATATTAAAGAATTCGGTGCATTGCGTGAGTCAAAATGTTCTTCACTAGTAAGAATTTTTCAATAGTAATCAACATCAAAATCAACGTGACATCTAGAATTTTTGCATTCGATAAATTGAAAATTTAACACATGACAGTATAATCAAATTTAAAAACATTTTCAGCTAACCTAAACTAAAACACATCCATTTTAGGGTTATACCAGACGGTTGTGAAAAACTCTAAGGTTATATTGGCATAAATAGGTATATCGCTTTAAAAAAACCTATTCCACCCTACGTTTCCAGCTAGTTGCTCAAGTTGTCGTCTCACTCTTAGGTTCTCTAGCACTTCGAAATTAAAATACCTAGGAGTGACTATTTCTCTATTCCTAAAATGGAGAAATCTCATACCTTCTTCTTCTTAGTAAATTGAAATTGGGGCCCGAAAGGTTGCTGCTAAGTTAAGCTTACCTTCGCTGGAAACTTAAAGTTGGAGTTCGTCAACCAGATTCCATTGCAAGAAGAAAATCTGCAAAAAATGAGAGAGAGAGTGAAATTTAGATTTAAGAGAGAGAGACCAAAATCTTACCCAAATCTTTGTGTTTTTTAATGATTAAAGCATGAAAAGATGAAAGGATTGTAAGAATAATGAAAGAGTTGAAGAAAATACTAAGAATCTAGAGGAAAATTGAAGAGTGTTAGAGAGTGGGAGGAGAGAACTTCATAGGTTAGAGAGAGAGGGGGTGAAATTTGAAGATAGGGTGAGAGAAAAAAGGGAAGGGAAACTTTAAGTTTCCCTCCTGATGAGATTCCCACACTCGTGGGAATTCCCACAATCCAAAAACTTTCTGAAGAGGATTCCCATATTCGTGGGAATCACTACAATTCTCATGAACGTGGGTCTTCTCTCCAGAAATTTTTTAGAGAGACTTCCCACGCTCGTGAGATTCACTTCAATTTCCACGAATGTGGGAATTAGTGATCCTCACAATTTCAAACCTTCTTCCAAGCTTAAATAAATTCTGCATGATCCCAAATCCTACAAACACCTCAAGATAATATCATCAACAAGAATTTGAAAAGAAAACAAGTTGAAATTCAAACAAAATCAACATGAACATCAATCAAACTCAATTAAAAAATGATCACAACTAAAGAAAGCAAACAGACAAATAGGTAAACAAAAAAATCAAAAGGAAATAGAATTCCATGGGTTGCCTCCCATGTAGCACTTCTTTTAACGTCGGTAGCTCAATGCTCTTCTTTCATTGGAAACTCATATAGGATCAATTATCAGCGGCTTACTTCTACCTTTTTCATTCAACATTGATTTTGTAGCTTGTAACTAAGCTACAAATTTCAAAATGAATAGAAGGACAATATTGATAAAGTTGAGCAAACCAATTAATTCCATCAATGTCCTTTTCATTAACAAACTGTCAATAAAATAGGGAATAACAAAACTCCCTGAATCTTCCATTGAATCAAACAACTTGTTCTATATGAAGGAGAGTTGCTCTCTTTCTTCCTTAATCACCTTCGTCTCCTCTGCTTCTTCCTTTTCAGGAACAGAGACTTTCATAACTTCTTCAAACTTGATGTCTGTTATCATCTATTCTTCGTCCGTTTGTTCTTCAGAAGATTTGAACAAATCAATTGTCTTAAATGAGCTACTATCCTTTGGATTCTTAGATACATCATTCATGTTAAATTTCTCTTGATCATCATCAATCTAAAAGATATAATTCTTTTTATGAACATCTACCTAAGGTTTTTTTATGTTCACCTTTGCTACATCAAGAACTGGTGAATAATAAGGAGGGTTGGCATTCTTTTCTTCAATCTTTTTTTTGTCTCTTATTCTTCAATAAAGTAGGGTTCAGCATGGTGTTCCAATGGTTCTTCTAGCTCTTCCTCATTCTTAAGTGTCATAGCCTCATATTGCTCTAGTTTATGTAATTCCATATTTCTTAGTGATTCTTCCACACTTCTCTTACAAAATTCATGGGAAAGTTGTCTTACTTGAATCTCTAGGTTATGAATAGAAGTGGCATGATTTTCAAGAATTTGATCAAATTTCTTTTCTAGTCTCTTCTTACTTTCCTCTTTGTTGGAAAACATCCTCTTCTGGTTCTCTTCCTGAGCTGCCAGTTTGGAACCAAACATCTCCATAAACTTGTCCAACTTCCTCTCCATCGCTCCAATTCGATCTTGTTGAAATTTAAATAGGTCTTGATGTCCCATGTGAGTACTTGCATTGTTGGACCAATAAAAATCTGGGTCATTCTGCCATCCTGTAATGTACGTGTTCCAATAAGAATCGGTACTTTCCTAACCATATTACGCTTCATTGTAATTTGCAAAAGTTCCTTGCTCCCTATAATAATTATCTTCCATCATTGTTGTTTCTATTTCTTCTCGGCATCTAGTTGTTTAAATTTCTCATTCCTCATTCTAAGATGTCTTGATGTATCTCTACTTTACGCCCTATACTTCTTCTTAACTAATTTCTGTCGATCTTCACGTATTCCTTGTGTTCATGCAACTGTAAATACATAAGGAAAAGTATCAAAAACTCTTAAATCAAAGTAATTTAAATTAAATACGATGCTCAACAATCAATCCCCAATCATGGCACCAAAAACTTTTTGATGGTAAAACCTATCTACTTATTTTACGTTCAAAAACCACAACCGCATTGGATGTGACCTGTAGTAAAAAGAGCGGATATCGTTCCCACAAGGATTAATGCCTAGACACCGCTTAATTTAGACACAATTGTGTTTTAAAAACTAAATTGTGAAATGAAAATAATCTAAAAAATTAAATTAAAATTAAAAGAGACTAATGTAAATAATGGATAATACCGTAATTTCAAAAAATCTGAATTCAAGAATCTAAATGCTAGAGATTACTTTTTTCATATTTTGTTTCCCTCCTATTTTATTGATTGGATTGTGTCTCACCTTAGATTTTTAAATGTACTAATTACCCTCTTTTAAGGTGTAACTATTTTGGCCTAATTGACTTAACTAGAATCGATTGGACGATCTCTCAATCTACCCAATGACTCTACCGATTCAACTAGTTATTAAGCTATCCTATGGGTGATCAATTGACTAATCGAGATCTCTCTTCTAATTATTCAATTGACATAATGATTAGTAGTTTATAGTTCGCCAACTCTCGTTGTACAATCCTACATGAATCTCATCTCACTCACTTTCTCGATTTGTTGTAAGAAAATAATTTAAAACAATAATCATAAAAAACACTTCATTCAATTCAAAAAAATAGAAGTCTTGACAAAATAATTCAAAAGCAATCCCTAAAACGAAATCAACCTAACTTGGTCTCCCTAATATCATCAACAATCAAATACATAATTTTTACAAAGAATAAAGAAGATTAGAATGAAAGAAAATTGAATAAAAAGATTCCTTCTCTTTTTTGCCAAAATCTAGAATTTTGGTGTTCATGTGCTATTTTGCCCAATCTTGATGATGATCCTTGTCGTCAATCCCTCCTCAATGCTCTGAATATGTGTTCTCCACTCAAGGATGGTGTTTCTACAGGTGGGTGTCGTCTCCTTTTAAGATGGAGGCTTAATGATGTTTTTATAGTCCAAAAATCTTAGGTTTAATGAAGCCTTACAGATTGCCTTAGATTACAATTCCCACGCTCATGGGAATTTGCATGATTCTCACGAGCGTAGGAATTGCACAGAGATGCACTTCTCATTTCTGATGTGATTTCCCAAATTCGTGGGAATTTGCATGATTCGCACGAAAGTGGGAATTGTCCTATATGAACTCTTCTTGTCTTCTCTTCTTTGATCTTTTGTTCAACCTCCAAGTTGCTCCCTCTTCTTCCCTACACAAAAATAATCAGTTCTTACCCTTAATTAGCATCAAACACACAAGAACAAAAATAGAAATCAAACTTAATGAAAACATACAAAATGAATCCTAAACTAGAATAATAAACAACAATTATGCAAGAAAACACATGCCAATTACCTATAAAAACATATCTTACTACACACCTATCACCCTTTAACCATTAAGCAAGAAAATTGGGTCCATAATTTCTTTATCTTCAATAGGCATAATTAGAACTAAAACAATATCATTAGGAATTTTCTTTAAGATGAATCTATTTAAGACTGTTAGGAAAGAAGTAGAAACATATTTGAGAAGAAATATGAAGCCTTATGGAGAATGGATTTTTGATCTTGCAACACGAGTCCATTACTTGAGGTAATTGCCCAAATTCTATTCAAAATTTTCCTTGCTTGTACAGTGTTAAAAAAATTTAGTGCCTAGATCTCCATCTTTTAACTATGCAATTCTTGACCTTTGCTTGATAAGATTGAAATGACTCTGGATAACTTGCTTATAAAAATCTAGCTAATATTTCTCTTGGATAATGAGAACAGGATTTTCAGGATTAACAACTAGCAATTTCTGCACTTTAGACAATCTATTCTTAGCATCCTCTTCTACTTTCTACGTGATGTTCCCTAAAGATTTATTTAGCAAATTTAAGTTCCTCTTTGGTGTCTCTAAGTTTCTACACACAACAAAATTGATAAGTTCTATAAACTAGATTCGTAATCCCTTTTCTACAAGCCTCCAAGAATCTTGGTTGTTGTATTAAGTAATTGTTGAACTTAAAGGGATGGCATTTCACATATTAGCAATAAAACCAGCTTGCTTGATAGGAGAGTAATCATAGAATAAGGAAATAAGCGAAGCTATCTGGGAATTTAGACAACCAATCAAAGTTCACAAGAGCTTTGTCTAATTTTTTCCTTATGAACCAGAGTTCACAAGTTGGATTTAATTGTGAAGTTTGAGAAACATTGTGATTAAATATGAGTTATTAAATAAATAAGGATCAGTATAAGATATTGAGTCTTATTTAGGTATAATTGGTAGTTAATTAGAATTAATTTTAATTCTAATTAAGTTTAATTAAAGTTGAAATTAAATATTTATTTTAATTAAATTACTAAAATATTCAAAACCTATTATAAATAGTTTTAGGTTTTAAGGAAATTAGTACTCCTTTTCTAACCTTCTCTATAAGAGTTGTAAAGTTCTCTCAACATGTTATGTAGATACTATTAAAGGTCGAACATAAGGATGTCAAAATATAACCAACCCTACCTGGCCTATGGTCAATAGGTTTAGCCCGGTCAAACTAACCCACAAGCTGGCTGGGGCCCGTGACATTTCGGGAGTCATGGTCTGTGAGCCAAGGTGTTCGTGCCGGGTCGTGGCCCAAACAGAGCATCCAGGCCCTTAACTCGTGGCCTGCTCACGGCCACAAATAAAACGACATTGTTTTGTTTGTTACAAAATGACGTTGTTTTGTTTGTTGCAAAACGACGTCGTTTTGTTCATTTTTAAAATATTTCTTCCACTGAAAAAACGATGTCGTTTTGTTTTAAAAGTAAACTGACATCGTTTAAGATATAAGACAATTAATAAAATACGAGACAAAGCGATGTCATTTTCTTACAAGAAAAAATGACATCGTTTTGCCTCTCATTAAATGAAAGTCACCCAGCCCAGCTACCTCCCTCGCTCACACGCTCGCACCTGCCCTTCAGCCTCCTACCTGCCTCTACCTCCCTTTGTCCCCGAGAACTCATAGCCTCACCTAGTGACCCAGTTGCTTTTATAATTTCACTCTCACTCATACAACACTTTTCACTTCTCTGTTGTTCTTTTTCGTTTCAGTTTGTTCCTTCGATCTTCTTCTTCGTATATCATCTGTTGTGGAAACGTCGAAGGTAAGCTCCCATTCTCTCTTCGTCAATTTAGTTTTCTTGGTTGTCTTAAGATGTGATGTGGCTAATTTGAGAACTTTGTATGTTAATATTAGGAATATGAGATAATGCTTGTAATGTGTTTGATGAAATGTCGCAAATATTAATGTGTTTGTTTTCGCATTTCAAACCATCTTTCCTGCTATGTTAGTATTTTGATCTTCTGTTCCTATTAACCCCCGGTGCATGAGAGTATGAAGTTAATCTTGAGAATTATATGTCATATTTGTAGTTAATCTGTGATGTTACAAAATCCAATCATCGTTCTTCTTGTTAAGCTGTGATGTTACGAACTCCAATTATTACTCTCTTGTTAAATGAAGTTTTCTTTAGGTGAGTGATTTGAATCATATTGCATAACCTCACTATTGGTGTTTCACATTTAGTAATTCTAGTCTTTTCTCTATATTTTGTGGTCTAGTTTTGAAAATTACATTGTAAACAAAACCATAATAAATTTAGGAGATTCAGTGAACCTATGTCATTTGCATATTAGTGATAAGAAATGCAAGATACGAAGAAACAAATCAATAGAAATCATTATGAATGATTCAACATAAAATGATGATTACATTAGGATCATTCAACTAAATACTACAGGATCATGATATAAAACAAACCAAATTGGTATGTCATATAAGAAATATTCCTCATTCTAGTTAATATATTGTCCAAAGACACCTAAGGCTAAAAAAATAAAAAAGGTGAGATGTTAAAGAACACAAAGGAATGAATCATATACATATTAGCTTCCCACATCTCACCCTCTTCCTTACTTTCACCGCCCTCTAATTTAATGGTTTCAAATAGAAACCACTTTGCCCTTTTGGCTTCTAGATTTATTGGCTAGCTTAATCTTCATGATATCCATGGCTAGCTATAGCTAGTTCCAATTCCTTTTCTTTACTTTATAAGAACATTTATGAATTAATACTGTTGAAACTGAATCTTGATTGATGATTATTTTTCAGTCCCTAGATATTATGATACATCCTCATAATTTCGATACATAATTATACATGTATGGTGGTTATATAAGCGGACATGCTAGATAGTTTGCTCCATCGAATATGAGGTACTTGAAATATAATTGAGCTAATATAGGACTAGTACTAGGATATTTTCAATTGCCAGAGTTGGACTTTAGGATTAGCTTGGAGTTGTTCTATAAACAGTTAAAGAGCCAACTTGGATGGCATGTCATACATTGGGTAGGCCCTTTTGCCTTCAAAGTTCTAGCATATTCTACTAACTTACTTGGAGAACCACTTTAATGTTTACAGAATATGCATCGGAGAACCACTTTAATGTATAGCATACATCAACCTAACTTACTTAGACATTCTAGCATATTCAAAGTTTGTACATTCTTTGATTTTCTTGAACATTTTGTTTTATATGGAATATTTTAACTAGAATGTAGGCAAAGTATTTTGGTTAAGAATGTGTCATTTTTCTAATACATTTTTATTTCTAATCTCAAGTATTTATATTTTTTTGTCAGATAGATGAGCATATTCCTTCTGTTGAGAGTTCCAATCCAGTATTAGAGGTAAAAGTGAAAACTTCTATTCTCTCACCAAGTGACGATAGAAGTTTAAATAGAACTCAAGTTAGTCAATATAAAAGTGACCTGTGAAATCACTTTAAGAAGACTATATCGATCGACAGAATTGGAAAAGCATAGTGCAATTATTGTCATAAGTTGTATTCAAATGGTTCGAAAGGTGGAACATCTCATTTAAAAAGACATATGGAATCATGTACTGGAAGGAAGATGATTTTAGGAGGTCAAACATTTTTGACCCCTAACCTTATAAAAGGAAAGAATGAAATGACCATAACAACTTTTGAATGAAATGACCGTAACAACTTTTGACAACAATAGATCAAGAATTTTGATGGCTAGTATGGTTATTGGAGATGACCAACCATTGTTATAGTTGAAAGCAAGACATTCAAGATATTTCTAAATTCACTCTAATCTACTTTCAAGGTTCTAAGTTGGAATACATTGAGGAATAATGATTTCAAAATTTATGATGAAATGACCATAACAACTTTTGAATGAAATGACCGTAACAACTTTTGACAACAGTAGATCAAGAATTTTGATGGCTAGTATGGTTATTGGAGATGACCAACCATTGTTATAGTTGAAAGTAAGACATTCAAGATATTTCTTAATTCACTCTAATCTACTTTCAAGGTTCTAAGTTGGAATACATTGAGGAATAATGATTTCAAAATTTATGAGGAAATGACCATAACAACTTTTGAATGAAATGACCGTAACAACTTTTGACAACAATAGATCAAGAATTTTGATGGCTA
>JAOQML010000008.1:28275899-28292987 GCA_027568935.1 Erythroxylum urbanii
TGTGGTTGTTAATGACAAATGAGTATGATACTAAAATTTAAAAATGTATGATGTAATATAACCTAATAGTGTGGTTGTCACGACAGTTTTACTGACGAACATCATTTGACATTCTTTAATTAATTTTTAATTTGTCAATATTGAAAATTTTGATATTTATAATTACGAATATCTAATAAGACAATTCAATGTTAATAAAGTAAGTTATATTTTTAGATAACATTATAAAACACACCTAAATTAAATCAAATCATATATAAAAGCTTCAAATTAAACATTAAAAGAAAAGTTTAATATTATAAAACCTAAAATAAATTTTTTTATTAAAACTATAAAAATAATTTTCTAAAATTAAAATTAGTGAAGATAAAATGTAAGTATCTTTTAAACTTCTTAATAAACATAACAAATCAAATAAAAACTTCAATTTAAGGGATTATGCTCAGGCTTACAATAACCATGCACTTTTTCATGCACCCAATTATCCTATATCACATCTCTCATTATATAAATCCAATACATAAAAATTATAGTATAAAATTGAATATTATATAGTACTCGAACCTCCTCTTTCACATGAACATTTTCAAAAGTAGTATGGTTCTGAATAGGTTACGTAAACCATGACGAAATTGAGTTATATATACTCAACATGCAAGTCTCTATCTAAGAGACATTTCATCAAACACCTCATAGGCAATATGTATTATTTCTAACATTCACACAAAATAAATGCATTTTTTCATTATTTACCAACAACAACACATGTAAACAACAAATAAACCAACAATTCAACAAAAAAATGCATAATCCAACAATCATAACAAAACCCACCACCCAACACCCACCCACGGTATACATATATATAACCACCTAAGAGCTTCATTTTTTGGAGACAAAATAAACCCAATAGAGACCTTACCTCAAAATGATACACGATGGAGCAAAAACTAAGTAGAAATTGATGGTGGAAGCCACGAAAATGACAGAAAACTGACGCAACTGAGGGAGGAGGAAAAAAATGGCAGAGGGGGGAGGAAAGGTCGGGTTAAAATGATGATGATAAAATGGCGTCATTTTACTTATGAACAATTTGGCATTTACCGATGGACACATCGCTCCATCAGTAAATTACCGACGAAAAATCATTTCCGTCGGTAATTTACTGACGGGACATATTTCCCATCGGTATTCAATTTCACCAATTCTCACACTATTTGTTGCGGCCTTATTTTACGACGGAACTACATATTTCGTCGCTATATTAAGACAGAAAAATCACGGTTTTATTTTCCCTCCACATATATCGACGAATGTCTCGTCCTTCAGTAAACCTGTTCATTTTACCGACGGAATGTCTCTTTTTGTCACTAATTACCTACAGAAATCTTACCATCGGTAATATTCCTTCAGTAATTTGTTATTTTCTTGTAGTGTTAATAAAGCTTGATATTTATGCATATAATTTGATTATATGTGCATAAAATGTTTTAATCTATGTTTGATATATTATACATATATGATTGCATGTTTTCTATGTACGATATTGTTATATGTGATTTTGTGCTTGATAAGATGAATAAAAGAAATCCCTCGTTAAAATATTAAGTATACATTGAGAACATGCTTATTTTCTTCCACTGTTATAAGAATAAACTAGACTTCTGTTTATTGTTAGGCTTGTTAAGCAAACTCAAGACTACTTTAACTCAAATATGTTTAGTCTTATAACAATGAGTCCTATTTAACCATATTTGTGTGATTTGGATGAGCAAATTCATGATCACATGAATTTAGAGGCAGGATTAGGAATAACATATAAGATATATTTTGGCAAGAGTCGTTACCTAATGAATTTATAAGCCATATGAGTTATGATTGATAAAGTTATTATTTACCTAATTTAAGTTTAGTTGTTTTATTAAGAAAACTTAAGATCGTTGATATAAAGCTGTTAGTGAACTATATTTCTTAGACATATGTTAAGTTTGAGAAGAGTTATCAAAGTTTGATAAAAAATTTGTATGTCCATTATGCAATTTTGCTATTAATCCCTGTTGAGGATTTGGAGACAAAGTTTTAGAGATATGTTAACATCATATAGATGATAAAAATGTATGGACATTTTGAATTAACTAATGTCTCATAAGCTTTGATGATAACATTTAAGATATATGTCAACATCATATTGCATGATGCAAATAGTTATATAAAGTACAACTGTAAGCTAGTAGCTTAATGAAATTGTTCTACTCAAATTTAGCTTACTAAAAATATAAATATGGATTACAATTAAATGCATTTGCTATAGTATGATAATAGTTGTCATTAAAAGAAAAATAATTGCAAGACTTTTCTTGTTAATGCATGATATGATAAAGATCACATATATTTCTAGTTCATGCATATAAATATATGATGCTGAATATAGATTCAAACTTACTATAATGTTTAAGGCGTGATAAGAAATAGATTGTTAAGTAAAAGTAGTTAATTCATTTTTATATAAATAGTTTATATATGTTGGATCAAAGTAGACTTATGCTTAACATAAGTATCAAGAATATAAAGTTAGATAACTAAAACTATCCTTTTATGCCATATTGGTTAAATCAAAATAATGAGAATCATAAAGTTACATGCAAGGATATATATTCTTTTGATTATGATTCATATAAAACTTGTGTAACTTGGGGGTTGAAAATAACCAAATCAACCTTTGGTGATAGGATGATGATGGTATTAAATTGTTAAATCTTATACATTAGATGTAGTAATAATTCATAAAAGGATTATACTTGTATTTCATTAGATTACTAATGACTTTGTGTGATACAGTGATATGTATCAAATATAATATTTATTTAAATGTTTAAAAAGTAAAAAATGTTTAAATCCAAATAAAAATAAACATTGAGAATATTGAAGCCCTTCGATGAGATTGATGTGGTAAGGTATAAATTCTTCGGTTATCTATGGGGAATGAGATTCTCTAGTGAACATCTCAACAACTAAATTTCATAAGAATATGAATTTATGTAATGATAAAAAATGCAATATGAGATATTGTATAATATAACTTGTATTCGGAAGTTTCAATTAGATCAATTAGCAAGATTTCATATTAGATATGGAATACTAAGACTTTGAAATCGTCATGGTTAATGATTTTGGGTTGTGATGCTTAGTTGAAGCATGTATGTCTAATAAGCTTATAACTAAATTGGATAATAAAGGGTTATAAAATATCCAAAAGGTTGGATCTAATCTTGCAGACCTATTGAACAAATTGTTTGTTTCAATATATACTTATAGGAGAATAGTTCTCAAGATAAGTAGTGGAAGCATTATGAAATTTGAAATGTTCAAATCTCATGACAATACATTCAATTGGAACTATTGCCTTTATTGATACATTTGATGTATAGTTGAAAAGCTACAACATGTTGAAAGATTTACTTTAATGATGAACTTAAAGAGTTTCTTTTGGAGATGATTATAAATTGATCATTTCTACAAGAAGATTAGTGGAAATATAATTGTCCTCTTCAGTGGAAGTATATGGAGACATATTGCTTATAAAGAGAACAATAACTCATATTTCAATTGTTGAAAATATAATTGTTTAAGAATAACTCTTACTAGATATGAAAAAGGTAATAACTTAATTTTATGAGTTAGATCTATAAAGATAAATATGGAAGTTATTTATCTATTTTAGTCCAAGTATACAAATAATGTACTAAAGGTATTTAATATTTAAAATATCTCATACTTGTGAAGTATCAAAGATTTCCATTATTCTATAAGTTGATATTTGAGTTCAAGATTATAAGGATATTAAACTTAGAAGTAAATCCTCATCAAGATATATATTACTTAGAATAATATTATTTTGAGATTAGAAACGTTTAAATATAGAATTAATTGCTAATCAAGCCATATTACATTTTTATTTAACGGAATTCTTAAATGGATTAATGAGTTCTTTAATGAACTTGATATAGTTCCTAGTATTATTGTAGAATATTAGAGACATTGTACATATAAAAGGAGCTAAGATCTCATTAAAGATCTATGTACATATTTAGGTAGTTTCTCTTAATTATAACAATAATAAAGATGAAAGTTGTAAGATATAAGCAAATGCTCACTATAGAAAATATTGTAGAATTCTCTCACTAAATCACTGTCTCAGTAGTATGATTGTCATATAGAGATATAGTATAATATAATCAAATGATTGGCTTAGTGTAAATGAGAGATTGTTGGTTTATACACTACAACCAATGGGTTGATTATAGTTTGGTGACATAATTATTCAAAAGCATTCTTTATCTTATACGTATTTAGATGTATATGATAAAGTCCATAGGATAAATATAAATTCCAATTGAAATTATAATAGGATCATAATTATGATATTCATATTGCATTTATGTATTATCTCTGAATTATTTCTAATCATTGTTCTATTAAGACCAGACATTAATAAAGCGTAAAAAATTAGCACATGTTATACTTTTTTACTTATAATTGGACATTAATAGCCAATCTTGATCTATGGAAAAAAATTGTTTAATTAGAGAATTAAAGATAAATTAAAAGAGTTTAATTTATATAATTCTAAATATAATATAGGGTTATAATTTGTATCCATTGGCTACATATTTTGGAACTTAAAACAAAGAACAAGATAAAGAAAGAAAAGATGATTTAATCAAGCTGGACTTGACTGTAAAGTTTAAGGAATTTTATGATTAAATATAAGATATTTAATAAACAAAGACTAATATAAGATATTGGGTCTTATTTGAGCATATTTGATATTTAATTAAATTAATTTTAATTGAAATTAAAATTAAAATTTTATTTCAATTAAATTACAAAATATCCAAAACTTATTATAAATAGGTTTAGGCTTTAAATGAGCTAGTACTCCTTGCATAACCTTCTCTACAACGATTATAAAGTTCTCTTAATATGCTCTATGCATATACGTTAGAGCTACTGTAGTTGAAATGAGTTGATTTCATAAATGGTTCTAAGGGAAATGATAAAAAAAGATCAAGCTTAAGAATAAGGTGTGAATTATGATCCATATACTTTATTAAGTTTTATATGTTATTCATGTTATAGAATTTAAGTGATATTGACTTTAAAAAATTATATAAAAGTTTTGCATTTATTCTATTACAAGCGGGATCTGATCCTGCGGCGATTTTCCAACAACTTATTATGCCATTGGTTATCTTACTACTTTACTATTCTCATTCTCTTGATAAATATGCATTTAAATGATACTGACTAGTTTATAAAGATATTTGTAATAAATTATAGGAAGAGAGTATACATCAACTATTGTTTGTTGAATATTTAATAGTATTAATATATGTAAATAATTTAAATAATAATAATACATATGCCGTAGGAAATAAGACATTCAATAGCAAAGCACGTGAATCCATTCCTAAAAGTTGAGATTGAGCTATACGGCGAGGTTACCTTTTTTTTTTTTTTTTGGCTCTCTAGTTATTTTAGGCGGGTTTCAATTATGAAAAAGTACCTTTAAGTCATCCACACTCAAACCAATCTTAGCTCGAGTCAAGTAGGTTCTTTACGGGAGGTAAAGTTTTGACCCTAAATTTTAAACTGCTACATACATAAAATAGGTTTGAACTCGCGATCTCACTTAAGCCAAAAGAATCCCTTACTAACTCATCTACGAGGTTACCTTTTAACTAAAAGTTAATGCTCATAAGAGGAACACCTTCTTTGTAGCAATTTTTCTGTGTTGCTTTGATCCGTACATGTAAATTAAATCTTAAAAATGGATCGTCCCAAATGATTCTTTTTAGTTGAATATTCATAATTGATTACTCCAATAACATTTCTGTGAGTTGATTGAGGAAACAAGAGCATTGAACTTATTAGGAAATTTTAAACTCATTAATTGACAACGTTTATACTTTATAATTATCAAATATACAAAACCTAATCAAAAAGTTCAGATCAAAAGCAAACCATAAACGAGTAAGGAAAGGAAAAGACAAAAAGGAAGATTAAAGATATACATCCCGAATTTAGTTTATTTGAAGAAGGAGCAACTTATGATTGAATTTAGTTACTCAAGAAGAAATACTTGTTATTGACTCAGCAGGTATCATTTTTGGCCTTTCTTAGGCAATAATCTCTAGTGAAAAAAGTAAAGTTGATGTTTTGGCTATTTAATTCTTTCTTCCTAGCACCTGGGTTGATCACGAGGCGGTGGAAGGAGTGACTCGTTAGGACCTTTTCCATTATCTACTATAAACGCCATCTTCAGTCCCCATGATGTGTGAACTTCCAAGTGGCAATGCATAAACCAAACCCCTGCAGCTCAAAATTCTCATGTATTAGTATTCATGTGATTTAATTCACAGTGTTTGTTTTAATATCTCTTATAGCAGTTCTCAACATGCTAGTCCTTACTAGTTTTTATTGTGTTATAGAAGTTGCCTATGATCTCCACATCTCAAGATCTTCACAATAAAAAATCGATAAGAAAAATTAGAAAAACCTACCAGGATTATCAGCTCTAAATCTTATTGCCGTCCATCCACCAGATGGGACTCCGATTGTGTTTCTTTCCACAGGATCAACAAGGTTGAACTTCTTTGGATCTTGGTTTGGATTGAAGTTTCCTATTCCCCTCCCAACTTCAAAGAAATTAAAGCCATGCAAATGTAAGGGGTGGTTCTCAGGAGCAATCATGCCAGTATCTTGAAGAACCAATTGCACCGTAGAGTTATATGGAATCCTGTAAAGCCTCGTTCCTTGTGTAGTCTGCATGTTCGTCGGCTGCGTGCCAGTGTAGTTAAATTGAACTGGCGGGTTACCGGGAAAGTCGTCCGTGAAAACTCCTTTAATGTTGAAGAAATGAGCTTGAAGCAGAGAAATCTTTGGCATGACAAATGTGACATTGTTAATATTTGCCACAACTCTTTTGCCGTTTGGGCAAGTAGCACAAGGATTAATACCGAGACCAACGGTAAAGAAGAGTGAACGATCGATTTTCAAGGGTACTTTTGCAGGGTATTCTTTGGAGTTCAGGCTACGAAGAGACTTGGCGAAGTTCGTTGCTATATGGGTGGCGTTTTGGGGAGGTGGAGTGGTGAGGGTGGTCCTGGCGCTAGCAAGAGTGCCAGAGTAATGTAAAGTGGCAGTGGCTGTCGTATTGTCCACTGTAATAGGAGAGTCCATGAAAGGGGAGGCTGCAACCAAGTACTTGCCGGAGCTACAATTTGTGTTAACAAGGACATTTGTAGTTTGGCCTGGGGCTATCAAAATGGTGTCAGTTTTGAATGGTTTAACATACGCTGCATCGACCTCGACGACTGTGAGTTGATGGCCAGCGATCTTGAAGAAGAGCTCCTCATTCAGTGCAGCATTGATGATCCGAAGCATGTAGATTTTACGAGAGTGCACTGATAAACTAAATCCACCTGTAATCAAATAATAAAAAGAGAAAAGAATCACTAAAACAACTAGGAAAATGTGTGATTAATTGTGCTAGTGACTCTGCTTGATGATCTGATAGTTGATAATGAAGAATTGTTGTTAGTTAGTTGTATTACCCTGTGAAGGGCAGGATGCTAGCGAGCCTGGATAGCCATTGATGGTGTGAGCATCTGAGACATTTGGTGCAGTACCAGATTTCATCGCTTCATTCGCTACAGCTTCAACATCAGATTTCCACCACTCACCTGTGAATTAATTAATATGAAATTGATTCAATCAAGGTAGGCACAAGAACAGATCTGCAACGTCTTGCTTTATTATATCACATGAAAAGGATTACCATGTGGCTTACTATAACTGCACATTTGGTGCTTCTTAATTTCTCTCACTGCAAATTAGGCTTACCTAAGATGATGGTCTCTTCCTTGTGAGGTGCGGGGAAGGGGTAAGGAACACCGCGTTTGGGCAAGATGACGATACCACCGTGAACGGTGGCTCTGAGCCAGGAAATGTGTGCGTGCCAAAAGAGAGTGCCCCTTTGTCCAGTAAGTGTAAAATTGTATGTGTATACTTGTCCTGGCTGAATAGGGCACTGAGTTATGTACGCTGGACCGTCCGCCCAGCCAGTTCGCAATTGCCTTATCCCATGCCTGACCATGACGCATCATCCAGACATTTTATTACGCACCAAAACCATAAGTATATTGGAATGTCTTTTCAAACTCACCAATGGATGCTAAGATTGTAGTTGACATGGTTCACCACCTTCACTAGAACAGTGTCGTCCTCCCTAGCAACTATAGTGGGTCCAGGAAACATCCCATTCACGGTGACAATTGGCTTTGTTGAACACATTCTCGTAACGTTGTTCAGCACCACCTGCATGAAATGGACGTACACGAATGTGGATTTAGTGTCCACTTTTTCCTTCAATTAGGAGTAGGAAGTTTCCAGACTTTGTTAATGTAACCTCACCTCAATAAGTATACTTTTATGTTATTTTAACATATATTTTTTTGGGTTACTCTACGAGTTGTTTTGAGTGGGCCTAAATTATTGGTGACATTTTTAAACCCTTATTACACTCAAATTAATCCCGGCTCGTATCTCGCAGGATTCCGAAAAGTGACTCAACATTACTATCAAGTATTTAATACTGCTGCGTTCTGAAGCGCGAGTCGAATGTCTAACTTTGCTTAAGCGAAAACCAGTTTTCCCCTCATGGTTATTTTAAGACATTTTGAATGATCATGCATTCAACTTGTACGTATAAAAGATATGGATACAAAACGAGGAAGTTGATGACGTGGATATTAATAAGTCTGAATAGTAATACGATGCAGTGTTCTTCCTTCTAAAGTATGACTTGGAACTCGTTTGTCTTCCAAATTGATTATAAAAAAAAAGAGATACTTGACATGAAACAAAATTAAGCAATTAATATCAGCATGTCTAGATCGATGTCAAAATCATTTTTGTCAAAAGTTATAAAGCAAGCAATATCAAGTTCGTGACGTGATAAGATTTTCGTTTTTTGAGGATAAATCATTAAGTACGAAACTTCCACGCAAAAAATTAGATCTATGAAAATGGTCATTAAGAAAAGGTAAACATTGACATGAAAACATATCCATCTACTGTACTTAAACACAAATACCATCATTTTCATTGACTAATTACAATTTAATTAACAAGCACAAGTTAAGCTTCTATTTTCTACTTATAAGTTGATTAATAAATAACTTGTTAACTTCGCTAATTATTTGAGTCACGGCATATTAACAACCTGGGAATCACCTACTCATAGTCATACATGTGGAAGCTTTCGTAAGAAACGAACGATAAAACAAATCAAGTATAAAAGGAATAAAAGGTGATACTAATACTATATGTACCACTTATAACACAACATCTAAACGAGAAGCATACCTAGAGAAAGAATTATGCAACATCATTTAGAAAAGAAGTAAATATTTCATATTTGCTATGGTTAGACAGCTAATTTCACCAACTGGCTTGAATCGAATTCTTTTGTGTTAGGACCATGTACCACTGACTGAGTAGCTTGTTTAAGCAACTAATCGCATTATTTGAACTGTCGGTACCTATCACAACTTGAAGGTGAAGATCAAATTAAGCTGGCTGGCAGGAATTCTTTAAGTTGGAACACAGACCTCTTAACCATTATTATTATTATTAAGAAGCCTGAGGTGGTGGCAATGGCGGAAGTTTATTTGTTTGCTTTACTTTTTCTTCATTGATGTATCACCATGGAAAATCATCAGTCCTCAATCCATATGAACTTGTTAATATGCATGCATGCAACAGCATAATGGCTAACATATATATAAAATGTAATGATCGAATTAAGCAATTAATTAAAACCTTTGTCCTGGAAACCCATGATGTAGGTCGTCTAAGCCACTAATAGATGGTCTTAAGCTTTACGACTTAAAAGTTGATGTTACTATCTCGTCTTTGTTTCGTTGTATTCTTTCCTCTGTTAGCATCCTAAGCAGTGAGAAAACTTGAAAAGTCCACAAAATGAGCATGAACTAATGAGCCTAGTTTTCATGTCAATTCAACTCTTGGTGGAGAAAAACTAGAAATGAAAATTCAAAGGGAGATTCTGAAACTGAAGACAATGATTTCATGAGACCACTAATTATTAACAGATTCAGTTAATGTTAAAGCTAAAGTACTTACATTGAACTTGTAGTGCCTAACTATGCACTCCACCGGGGACAGAAACGTACAACTGGCAAAGACCAAGAGGACAAGAACCCACTGTGCCATGATCCCGGCGCCCGACATCCCTCTCTCCTGTCTCAGACACCGACACAGAGCCAATGTTTGTAGTAAAATGTTGTTATTTGCTGAACCCACACCCGCCAGGACTTATATACAAACCTTAAAAGTCGAACACGTTGATGCCATGTCGTTTTACCGGATTAGGTGGGTTCAAGACAGTACTTGAGGGGCAAGCTAAATATTATAGTGCACACAAATACATAGCCAGAAAACGAACTGGACGCCTCAACGATTTCTTAAGTGTCACACAAAGTAGTTATGAGATGAGAAAGGATATATAATATTGGAAGCTAAGCTAGTGGAGGGACTTGTGCTATTTGTCAATAGACTAGGTGGTCAGCAGCAGCAGATACTGGGTTTGGTCCAACCGTAATGGGGTGAAGTACACCCGATTCCCATCTAACTTCACCATAAAAGTGGAAATGGAACCATTTCTACCTCTCCCTCTCCCTCTGTCCCTGAGGTCATGGAAATGTCATCTTAATCAACAACTGAAACACTAATCCTACTCATAATCTACCTCGGACCTTCTTTCCTTCTCCTGGTATAAGATTCTGCAAAGCAGATTAGTGCCAATCAATGAAGATAGAAATGCACAAGAACTAGAGGCTTAGTTAATACTTTTTCCGTCTCATTTTCAATGGGGTCCCTAAAAATAGTGTACAAGATGTCAGCATTTTCCTGTAATTAATGAGAATTTCATCCTATAAAAACGTTTCCTATAGTTGTAGTAGCAGCATTACTAGTAATTGCCGTTGGCTTGTAGTGTTTAGTATATTCAAAATCGTTGTACAGTTATGGACTTCTGATAAAGGAATACCAGAACATGATTTCAACCATGCCCTCCTTAATTTATAATTATCTACCAAGTCAAAATAGTATGGTATCTTAATTTAATATCGAGTACAAAAATGAGGTAAGTAACAAAGATGACTTCATGGATTGGAGCATCATAACTGATTCGGGCCATTCTTTTTCTCCAGGTTTGGTGGTTCAGTTTCCTGTTAGTGAGATCAATAATATAAATTGATGGTATCTATACAAATTCCACTTTTCAGCTGTAAGAACTTAATCTAATCCCTCTTAGACCCGTAATGTTATATAACTTGAATTAACCCGTCGCCATGTTTACAACTTTAGAATGCTTGTTTATTATTGGTCCTCCGGCCTAGTTAAGTAGTGATATGTGGTTTCATTAAAAAAAAGAAAGGAAAAACAGGGGAAATACGTGGAAGGCGTCGGTGGATGACATGGACAGATACACGTAGGGAGAGAGTCACGTAAGCCTTAATTGAGAAGAAAAGAAAAAAGAAATAAAAAGTGTGCATAGGAAGGACTTCTCTCTTTCGGCTCTGGTTGGGCAATAGTTGTCATGGGGCTTTTATAACATCAATTAGCATTAGGAAGTGGGTACCGTAACAAAGTCATGGGCTGTTCCCATTTTCACGTGTATAAGTGTGGCGTTCTAATTTAGTTGTTTTCTCATTCTAGAAGCATTTAGGTTTCATGCACTTTCCAAATATTAAAAAATCAATATTTAACAATGATTGGAATATTGATTCTATTCATTTTGAGCTGTGTTTTGTTTATAGCTTCACTTTAGTAAATGGGGTGTTTAATCAAAAAAATATTCCTATTATGTCTAAAATAGAGGAATTTTACAAATTATTTTGGAATCAAAATTAATTTGCCTAAAAACCATTTCAATGAGAACTTTTATGCGCCGATTAAATTGTAGTTATTTTATAATATCAATTACAGAGGTTTGTCCTTGAAAATGTCAAGGAACCAAACCAATTTTTTTAAAAAAATTACCTATAAAAAGAATTGGATAAGGCTTTCGGATAAGAAAAGTTGGAAAGCTATCAAATGATCATGTTCTTTGCATGTCTAATAGTAAATTAATCGATGGTTCTAATAGTAAATTAATCGATGGTTCTTTTGCCAGAGGTGGATACGTTTGTAAATCTACTTTGACCAAAAAAAAAGAAAAAGAATAGGTAATGTCCAAGACAATTTCTTTAATTTTATAAGAACAGGTTAATGGTGTGAGTACCGCATCGAGCAATACTAATCAAAAAATAGTACGATGGTACCCACTAATTTTGTACCGTTAGTTGATACTGGTTAGTACCAACATTTTTCAGGAATTGAAATGTAATTTTAAAAAAAAAAATTAGACTAAAGTATAAAATTTTAAAAATAACCCTAAATATTTTACCCTACTTGACCCCTACCCTACACACAGCCACCTTGGCTTATGCTCTCACCACTCATACATAATTGCCTTTCATCTTGCCTCACCATGCCTCACCTTCAACTTGCCTTGCCTCTGCATCAGCTTGTTAGTCGCCTTACTGTCCCGCCTCTGCCACCGTCGCTTGTTCAAGCCTCAAGGTTGCAATTGCAAAATGCAAATTAGCTATTCAACCATGAATAATTGAAATTTGTGCAATTCAGTATGATGACTGCTGAATGTGTTGTGTTGTGTTAAATACTTGAATGTTGAGTATTGAGTTAATTATGTGGGTGAGTGACCTATAGTTGTGAATTTGGAAATTGCATTTTGAAAATTGAGGATAGCATATAGCTGGATAGTGAATGGATAGATGTGTTTGTTTTTATTTGAATTGTGGAAATTGAGGATTTTATATAGAATTACAATATTTGGAGTTTCAGTTGTATTTTGTCATTTGTGTTGTTTGGATTCTGGAAATTAGGGATTCAATCATTTAATACAAAAAGAAGTTTGTATTATTGTTTGAAATTTAAAAATATTTAATTAAATATTGGTTTTTATTATAAACTAGGTTATATATTATAAATTAATTTCTTAACATACAAAATGGGTTAATTAATTTAGGTTGAATTATGTGATTACATGAATTAAGTTAAAGATGTGAGTTTATGTTTGAATTATATAACCATATAAAATGAGTTATTTTTATGACTATATGGTTGAATTATGTGATTACACAAATTGAGTTATACATGTGACTTATAAATTTATGTTTAAATTATGTAGTTATATAAGTTATGGTTGAATTATATAATCATACAAAATGGTTATAATAGTGACTTTACGGTAAAATTGTGTAATTACATAAATTGATTTATAATTGTGAGTTGTGACTTTATGTTTAAATTATGTAATCACATAAAATAGATTATAGTTGTTAAAGTGTAGCAATCAATGTATATATTTGAAGTTTGGGTTAAGAAACATGATAAATTCTTGGATAGAATATGCTTAATCATCAAATTTTCTTAAAGAATCATTTATATATGCTTAGGAAGGTCACTTGCGTGCCCGTGCCCGTGCACATGCGCGTGCACACACATACACACACACATGTACCATATGATTGTTGAGAAACTGTTATTGCTCTATTTCTTCCGATTATTATATATAACTTGATTTTGATACGAATTTATTAAGTTAATTTTAATATGATTCTTCAATTATTTTTACAAATAAATGGAAGGAAGTTTAAGTATATCAAATAATTCAGTCGCTTCAGATATGGGAAGATTCGATGATCCAGCTTGGGCTCATATTAGATTGGTTTTTGGAATGAAAAACTGTAATATTTATTTGTATTGTAACAATCATTTAAAAGGTGGGTGAAACATTTAGATAGATTAAAGGTGATGTGGAGCCTTGTAAGAAAGTGAGTCATAAATGATAGATGAAGACTTTGCTTGAAGAGTATCAATATGAGAAAGATAAAAGGCAAAGATTGAACTACAAAGTTAGTAGTGGAAGTTCTTTTGTTGGTGTTTAGGATGATAGTGAGGATGATAAAGGTGGTAGTATTCCTACTTAACTAGAAGGAAATATTGCACCTAATGTTAGGAAAAGAAGAAGAAAAAAAGTGTCTAATACTTTGCAATATGAATAACTCCTAGAGCTTAGTCTTTAATTCATAGTGCCTTACAATTTAGAGAAGCGACTCATAATGTGAATATGGCAATGGCTAGATGGTGGTACGATTCATGTATAGTATTTAGTGATGCCCAATCTTATTATTATCAACCTATAATGAATGTTATTACCTCTTATGGTCCAAGATACAAAGCTCTTTCAATTAACGACTATAGAGGTAAACTTCTGAGCAGCTCTATTTATGAAATAAAAAGTTATTTGGATGAAAGAATGATGATTTGGGCTACTTATAGGTGTCTAATCATGTGTAATGGATGGACAAATAAAAGACATGAGTCTATTATTAAATTTTCAGTTTATTCTGCAAAGAGTATAATATTTTGAAGTCTATTAATGCATTTGGCCTTGTTAAGAATGCTAATACTTTATTTTAAATATTTGATGAATTTTTGAATGAAATTGGGCTAGAAAATATTGTTGAATTCATTACTGAAAATGACTCCCCTTATAAAGCAGCAAGAAGAAGATTACAAAACCAGTATAGTTATTTTTATTAGCATCTTTGTGCTTTACATTGCATTGACCTGATGTTGAAAAATATAGGAGATGTTAGGTATTTTCCTATTATTGATGAGATTATGTAAAAAGCAAAATAGGTGACCAAGTTGATCTACGATTGTGTATGAGTTTTGAATTTAATAAGAAAGAGTTTCCATAATAGTAAGAATTTGTGTCATCTTACTATTACAAGATTTGCAACTAATTTCTTATCACTTCAGTTTTTTACTCTAATGAGAAAAGAGTTGAGACAAATGTTTATAAGTGATAAATAGGTTGCATCTCAATTGAGGTTTAATGTTGGATTGAAAGTCTCTAGAATTATACTTGAAGACAATGAATTTTCATCCCAATGTCAATTTGTCATCCTAGTTTATGAGCCTTTGGTGAGGGTACTTAGTCTGGCTGATAGTAATGACAAAGAAATAATGAGTTATTTTTTTTGATGTTATGGAGTGAACAAAGGAAGCAATCAAGGTCAATATGAAAATAAGCATATTTATACATACCTTATCTAGCAGTTACCAATAAGAGATGAGAAAACAACTTTATTTTCCGTTGTTTGCTGCTGAGCCATTTTTGAATCCTAGTTTCTATTTCAGACAAAATTTTATAAAGAAAGTTAAAGTTAATATGGGAATGCTATTAACTATTACAATAATTGTTCCCCATGCAATGATGTAAGTCCTATATATATATATATATATCTAATCTATTCATTTCACACCATATTGCACTCACACATTAACTTAGAATTCGAATTGCAAATTTGTTTATAATGTTACTTTTGTTGTCTTACAATTATTTGATGGGACCAATTTGGAAGTGATGTTCCAGAATTGCAAATGTTTGCAATTCGAATTCTAAGTTAATGTGTGAGTGCAATATGGTATGAAATGAATATATTAGAATGCGAAAGATTGAATGACTGTTAGAGTAGTGCTCTAAAGGTAATTACCTTTAGCACTTTTGTATTGACTTTGTTTTGATTAATAAAGCGAAAGATATTTTTCATTAATTTGATATTCGTTTATATATGAATTGATATTGATCTTAAATCAAATAAATGAAGTCCATGATACAAAACATAGCATGAAGAAAATCATGATGAGATCATGATAATCAGATTCCTATTATATGTAATTATGTTAGTATCTAAATAATCCCTAGTTATAGGATTAATAAGGTATGAAATTATTAATCTAGATAGACTAGCATATGTTATACTCCTTGATTTGATCAAGCAGTGAATCTCATAAACTGTAAACATGCGATATTTAGAGTTAACATGTGGATGCTTACTAAGGGTTGTAAGTACATTGGATGACCCGCTATGAGATTATCATATGGATGATCTATCGAATATCAATGATTAATCTCATCATAGCAATGGTGCAATTATCTTTAGACTTAAGGTACTCAAGGATATCTTGGATACTAATCCTGTGCTTTGACATCATTCCTTGTCACCCCATAATGAGGTTGCTCTTAGGGTGGTGATTGGGTACAACTATTGGTATTCAAAAGTAATTGGGTAGTCAATAAAGATTTCAACACTCCTAATAGAAGGAGATGATGCCCACGGTCTCTTATTACGCCAGTACTTAGGAGTCTCTAGCCAGAGTAGTTATGTGTCATAAAGAGAGTCTTTAATGTCACATCATGACACATAAGAGTAATTAGATCCTAGGATAAGAATTAACATCACTTGGACTAAATATGACGTAGTCAGTTTAGTGGTAGTTGACACATAGCCCATACTCCGAACCAAGTGGGGCATAGTATGATGAAAGGACAAATTGCACAGTAAATGTCTATGGAAAGGTTCATAAGTTGGATAATTAACTATCCAAGAGTTTGTGAGTTAATCCACTAATATTCCTGCAAATTGGCATCATGAAACCTTTTATGATTTGCTTGAATTAAGAGTTAATTCAAGTGTCTAAAATAACCGCGAACCTAAGGGTCACATGTATAAAATATCGGATGAAAAACATAATGTTTATGGCTAAATTTAAGTAGCCTATCGTGGCTGAAGGCAAGCCTATTTTTTAAGTAGGCTACGGCCACGATCGTGATAGAGGGGCCGAATGATACATAAGTGAGTTCTTCATTTATGTACACAAGTTCTTACCACTTCTTACACATTCCAGTGAGAGATAAGGGCTCTAGAAGAGTTCTAGAGTGGTAGAGAGGTATCAAAAACCTTGTTCTTGCAATTTATGCAATTGTTGCATGAATCAAAGTGCATGCAATAAGATTCTTGATCTATCTTCCATCATTTTGAGCATCTACTAGAACTCATCTAGTTTGGTGCTCAAATCACCCTTATA
>JAOQML010000008.1:28321844-28334719 GCA_027568935.1 Erythroxylum urbanii
CAAAAATGTAGTTTTAGAAAATAAAACATTGTCCTTTGCACTTCAAGTGTAGGTTTGTTGAAAATAATATCATTCCTCAAAATTTGAAATAAAAACATTAGTTTCACTGCAAGTGCAAAGAGTTATTCAAAACAATGTCATTTATTAAATACACAAGTATACTAGCATCTATTTGAGATTCAATTTTACAAGTAAATACCTAGGTTCAAAATTCACATACAAGTCATTATGTATGTCTTTGGTTGTCCTAGTCCCATTTTAGAGACATGTTTTTCCCAACTCACCTCAAAAGAAGGTGTACGATCCTTTAAATTCAACAATCCTCTGTATGAGCTCCTTGATCCATAGCTCCCGAGCCTTTATACATACAAATGTAATGTACTTACTTTTCAAACATATAAGTTATATTTATACACCATCACATAAGTGTATAAAACTCAACCTTTATTATTCACACAAGCTTTCTTTTGCATTTTCCCAGGCATTTAATGCCTTGATCCAATACTTACACATTAAAAAGCATAATTGAGCACATTTTTATCCAAGCACATTAGGCCATTACTCATCAATCTAAGCAAAAATTCAAGTTTACTTTAAGTATACATGAAAGCCTCTTTCCAATGCACACCATTAAAATCCTTAAATCCTAAGCCAAATTCACTTAGGCATTTTATCAAACACCTAAACGCATAAACTTGAAAGCCTCCTAATGTGCTTCTTGCTCATTTTTCATTATCAATTCACATTATACATACGCAATTATACGTAGACAATTAACATCATAGAGTTCATTTAAACCATCAATTTCAAAAGATATTCAAAATTTCACAAACTTTCACCAAAGATAGGGAAATTTGATTTTGTCTTAAGGAAGCTCTTCCATGACCCATTTAATTAATCTAAACCATGTTTCATGCATATTCAAGCATAGAGAACAACATATCTTAACATCAAACTCAAAATCATAATGTAAAGAGAGATGAGACAAAATTTACCTATACTTTCCTTTAGTGACATCTTCAAATCCTTTGTGGATTTCTCAAATCTAATGATAGATTTGAGTTCCTTGACCCCAAATTAACTTAAAACAAATTGGTTTAGGTTAAAGAATCAAAAACGTGGTGAAATTTTGGTGAGGGCCTAAACTTCCTCTTCTCTTCCTCTCTTCTCCTTTCTTCTCTTTTCTTTTAATTAAAACAAAGTGTTTTAAGGCCAAATAATGTGGTGCCTGGCCATAAGATGAAGAAGGGTCTAGAATTTAACTCTTCTTTGACTAAACATGGTCAAATTACCTTTTTGCCCTTAGTTATGTGAAATTAACATTATACCCTTCAAACTTTGCCTAAATTTGCAATTAAGCCCAAAATTTGAGAGTGACCAAAATTTTATTTTCATTTTGGTCCTATGGCTTTTGAAAATTATAATTAAACCCTTTAACTTTATAAAATTACATATTGGTCCTCTAAGAATTGAAAAATTACATTTAACTCTAACAATTTGTAAATAAGCCCTTATGTACATTAACTTTTCCAATTAAACTTTCTAAGTGTCCAATAAGTCTATAAATCATGTCTAATCACCTCTAAGGCATTAGAACACGTTTAACTTGGCCACCATGGCCATATCCATCCAATGGAATTGATTTTTCACACTTAGAAGCTTATATAATAGCAATCTCCAAGATTTTGCATACCGATGAACTCTAAGTTGATGTAAGGACATATAGCGTTATATATCACTGGCATAAATACTAAAAAGGATTCAAATATATTTTTGAACTCATATACAGCCATGTATATGTCAATATACAATAGTATCTCCAAGTATAGACCAATATAAAAGGGCTCAAAGAGTTCGGCGTTACATAATCTTACTAAACTAGGTTCATTTTTATCTTCCTTTAATCATTGTACAAATTAGTTAGAGTAAAATGAATTTAATATGCTTACAAAATTTTGATTTTTTCTTTTCAAATTTCAAAGGATTATAATAAAATAAAATGCCCTATTTTTGGGTGTAGTTTGAACTATTGATTTGTGCAATTGGAAGTAACCAATTAGGTTTACGAATTTAACATGTTTCTAAAGTTTGGCTCCATAATTTATAAGAAAACTAATAAAATATATTCGGTAGGATTAAAAAGTCTCACTATGGTCTTATTCAATTTTAAAAAGCAATAAAAAAATTTAAATTCTAAAGAGTTTCACTATAATATTATTAAATTTCAAAAGAAAATTAATAAAATAAAATTGATAGGCCTATAAAATCTTGCTCCAATCTTATTAAATTTCACAAAAAAATAAAATAAATCATAAAAGGTATGGTTTAGACACTAAAATTTATATTAAATTTTACTTTACATCATAATGTTTGATATTATTAAAAAATATAATAATATTATGAAAATCAATTTTAAAATTTAAATTGTTTGGGTTCTATTGAAAACATGATATGTGACTTTTAAAACTTAGTTATGAGCCCACCATTTCAACTTATCATCTCGGTAATGATGGGTTCTACCACCTTTTTCAAGGATGAAACCAAAAAAATTGGATGCAAGCAAGTTCAGTAACGAGAAGAAAGTTTGTCTTTAAATTTGTTTTTTGATTTACATTAGTTTGGTTTCAGTGTCATGTAAACATGTGATTAAGGGAAAGAAGACAGTTTTAGAAGTTTTAGAAACAGTCTTTACTACTTAGGGGTAAGGCTGTATACTACTAAATCTCCTCAAATTTTGCGTGTCATTGAGATTTCTACTGAGTGTTGTTGTTGATGTTGTTAAGAAAGTTTTAGAAGTCATAAAACTCCTTATATGCTAGTTCAAGGCTTGGCAACTGCGTAGGCTTGGGTTTACCTAAACTCGGCTCAATTTTTTAGCTCAAATTTTAGGCTTGGCAATTGGGCTCCGTTTGCTAAAAATGTCATTATTTTGAATTTTTTTAAAAATTAATAATAAGTCAGGCCTGAGCTCGGGCTTGATCCAGTTCATTGTCATCCCTAACTATTTTGTCAACTTATTGAGAATTTCAAGGTATCTATATACTTAATTCTATTACCTATTCTCCTTTGTTTAATGATGTAATTTGAACTTAATGTTACATTTCCTTATTCCTACGTATGTTTATTAAATCCTATAAATCATATATATATATACGACTCATATACTCTTCCTCTTTTTGTGAATAAAAACGATGGGGTTTCTGTTCCTAGTTTTGAAAAAATAAAGAAGCAAAAGAAAGGATTTTTCAATTTTCCCTCCTAATTAAAGTAAATTAAGGCCACATACTTAACTAGAAGGGGTGCAATAACTAAGGCAGCTAAACCAACCAAAAGTTTGAAGTTGAAGTAATCATATTCTTATATACATGCCATTAACAAAAGATCATATAAGCCAACCTTAAAGTTTATCCAAGTCCTCTTGCAGATTTGGATGGTTGAAATAAGCATGAACTTAGGCACAACAAATAACCAAGTTGATAATTCTTCTCTAAGTAACTTAATTTTCAATATTTTATGATTTGAAGATTGACATCGAATGTTCTTCTTACGATGTATATACTATATTGTAGTAGAATTACATAAATGGTTAAAAAAACTGAGTTGATATTGTCATGGAACTACTTTTTCATAATTAAAATAGATGCAATACACGTGAGGTAGTGGTTACATCTTTCTTATAATCATTATTTGAAAAAAAAAAACTCATAGGCGTCGACTATAAATACGTACCATAATTTAAGAGGAAATAATATAGAATAACCAATAGTGATCGAATTACAGATGAAATAAAAAAATAATTACGAATGTGATAAAAAATAATTTTTACAATTTTTAACTAAATCTCTTTAATTGAATAACTTAAAAAACTGGAATAAAAAATTAAAAGGTTGAAATGTACCAGATCCAAATTCTTGCAAATATTTTCTTTAAACTGTTAACCATAAGTTGCTCATATTTTCATTCTTTAATAATATCCATAGAATAGAGAAAAAGAACTCAAAAATTTTGAGAGAAAAAGATAAGAGTGCCAGCTTCCTAATAACTTTTTCCTATTTATAGAAAAAGATACTAGAGTTTCTTTTTGATTAAAATTCAATTCTTAATTATAATTAAAGTTTCAATCTAACAATAATTATAATTTAATTTTAGTAAAAATAAATATCTCATATTTGATAAGTCTAACTTAATTTAAATTGATTTTCTCTTTTAAATTGTCCTCTATGTGTGATCTATTAGGTTTCCAATATGTTAACAATAATTATAAATTTTAATTATAGTTCATAATTAGTATTAGATAAATTAAAATGCATTTAATTTATCTTTAATTCTCCAATTAAATAATTAATAGTCATAGATTAAGATTGACATCTAACGACATGTTCATGACCATCCAAATATTATGAATGTCAAGATAGTTTAACTTAACTTATTAATGTATGCTTATAATTTATAGTTTAATCCTTTTGACTTCTAATACTCTATTTGGATATAGAGTATGAAATTATTATCTACTCTATTTAAATACAATTGTGATCATCCTTACTAATTATTAATCAATCTATAATTGATATTTGAAAACAACCTTTTCAAATGTCAATTCACTCTAACCGGATATTTCTTTAAATCACTAGTAATCAAGAATATTAGAACATTCTCCCTAATTATTTTAGGGTGATGATTGCTTTATTGACTTAACTATCTCTACATTGATCATACTATATCCAAGTACTATCGAATGTGCTACTATAAATAGGATAGGTCATAAACAACATCAAAACAATAGTGATTACCACATAAGAGACCTTTCTAATTTCAAGTCTATTGATCAATTATACAATCATTATTAGTGAGGAAATCCATAGACACATAAGTAACGCTCTATTCGAGATCATCATAATCAACACAATTTAGTGAAATCATTCTCCAATAAGAACCATAAATTTGTTTAATTTTCTCTATTCTTTAGTCTATAAGATCGACTACTTCGTTTATAAGGAAGAAGCAAAATATATATTAGTCTTTTTGCTCTAATAATATCGGGTTTTAATATAGTTATGACTAAGAACAATTTAGGAATAGTACATATATGTAATATGAATATCATAAGTATGATTTCATGCCTTTAATTAATTATGTAATAAAATAAGTAACCAACCTATTAACTGTAGGACATACACCAACAATAACTCTCCAATATAGTACTATATGCGTTACTAAAACATCATAATAATATATAAAAGTAAAGAAAAGGAAGCTTTATCCTTAACTTCCATAGGCTCGAATATGGAAGCAGTTTACAGGTGTGAAATGAAAGAATAATTGATGAAAAGATCATTTAATGGAAAGTCACCCAATGTTTAAAAACCTGTGTTTATAAATAATTTGCCATAAAAGTTGAAATGTTTAGATAAAAGCTTCTTCCTTACCTAGTAACATCTATACCATCTACAAGCAAAGAGGTCGCAATGAGGCTACCAATCACTTTCTTCAATTCCAAAAATTTTATAGATCACAATTTGGTGTAGTTCAGTAATAAGTAAAAGAGAGAAATAAGTTACCATTTTCTAGAAACTGGCCAAACTGTAGGTCTCTAATAGAAAAAAAGCAATCGTTATGAAAAATATTTGTCTTAAAATTGAAACATTTAAGTTTAATACAATCTTTTCAAATTTGAAAAGGAAAAGTGAGACTCTATAAGCTTCTCTAATTCATTTTAAGCAAAAGAACTTGGAAAATTATTAATGAAAATTTTCTATTTATTATTTATATAACTCATATATAATAATATATTTATAATACATTTAATATATATTCTATTTTTTATATAATTACTTATAATTTAAACCAATATTTAACTTAGACCTTAATATTTAATATTTTTGAAAATGTTCAGAACATTATGAAAACTATTTAAACTAAACATCAATTTGACATAACATTAATTTTTGTGGTTTTTGTAACAAAAATGTACATGTTTTAAAAATTAATAGGACCTATTATTGCTAAAGTCACTATCGCAACGGTAGGCTCCATCACCTCTTTTAGGAGCTTAATTATCTTTCTTTTCTAGACTTGAAGCTTTTCAACTTGTAGGTTTTTATTTTGAATTAGGAAGCTAAGAGACTTCTTTTTAAGATTAGGCTTTTCAACTAGTTGATTTTTATTTTGAACCATAGAGATAAGGGACTTCTCTTAGACCAAAAACTTTTTAGCTTGCATGTATTTCTTTTGAATTAGGTAGTTAAACAATTTATTTTAAACTAAAGGTTTTTCAGCTAGTAAGTTTTTATTTTGAGCCAGAAAGTTAAGAGACTTCTCTTAGGAGTAAGGCTTTTAGCTTGTATGTTTTTATTTTAGGGAAAAAAGTCAAAAGATTTCTCTGGGACCTAATACTTTTCAGCCTATAGGTTTTGTTTTTTGATTTAGAGAGTTAAAGGGCTTCTTCTAGACCTTAGGATTTTTAGCCTATATTTTTTTTAGATACGAACTTAAAGGATTTTTGTTAAACTTGAGACTTTTTAACTTTCATATTTTTATTTTAAATCATAGAGTTAAGAGACTTTTTTTTATACCTGAAGCTTTTCAGCTTGGGGTTTTTATTTTAAGATAGGAAACTAAAGAACTTATGTTAAATTCCAAAATTTTCTACCTATATGTTTTTATTTGAGTTAGGGAGCTAAAGAACTTCTCTTAGGCATGACGTTTTGAACTTATAAGTTTTTGTTTTGGAGTCTTAATTTAGTTTGAATCAAATACATGAAATTTTATTAGAAACTATATATTATAAATAAAGTATAAAATTTTAAAATTTTATTAGAATGTAAATACTTCTTCGAATGAGTCTCATTTTAAATGTGTACCACTTTAAAACCATCTAGCTCTCAAGTTTATAACTTTCAACTTTGATTAAGTATTTAATGTAATATAGCCCTAGCTAATTTGGAGTATATTTTTCTTGAGAATTCTGCTTTTAAAAAAATATAGGTTCCTATGTAACTAAATCACAACTTTGGAAATTTTTTTATCTTCTCTTATGGGACTTTAGTTATTTAAACCTTTGTTTCTTTACTTTATTTTTCATAGTTGCAATATCAATACATTCTTAATTGAAATCTATTTATAAACACAATCGATCATCACTGTCATATGGATTATATGTATACACCTTTAAACTTGATAATTTTAGCTTTATGAAAATGAAGACTTTTTCTGTAGTAGGAGTTAATGGGGGCACCTAGTATGCCCATAATATGTGATATATCTCATCGATCTAAATAACTTTAACATCCTGAACTATAACATTTAATCCCTATAATATGGAGCTACTTGTAACCCTGCCTAATCCATTGGCCTACGAGTATATTATGGATGTAAACTGATGTTTGATTATAATTTTTCACAGAAATCTTTAAATAATATACTACTAAATTTGGTGTCATTATTTGTAATGATAACTTGATACCTCCATATGATATTTTTCTTTGAGAAGCTTTCTATTGCTTTTTCTATCATATTGGCCAATAGTTCAGTTTCCACCCAATTTATAAAAAATTAAACCTTAACCAGGAAGAATTTAAGTTTCCTTATAGTAGGTTTAAATGGTCTAAAGACATTCTTTATTAAGTAAAAGGGATCGTATTAGATATTATAGTATAATTGATCACTTATGAATGATTTAAATTCGAATATCTTTCAAACTTATTGCATATTTTTGTAAATTTTTTGGAATTCGTTTAATTTACAGGACAAAAATATCACTACCACTAATATCCTATATGCCAAAATGACGCACCTTGATGCGATCCATATACTTCTTCATGTATTTATGTAAGAATGAACTACACTTCCACTTTTAAAATGCATAAAATTAACTTACAGGAAATTACTTCTCTACTTACTTTAGGCATATTAACCAAAATCCATTAAAAAAAATGACCTAAGTGTTAAGCAAAATTTTCTTCAAGTATCCCTTAATAGTTCATTCTATCCATTCCCTAATTTTTAGTGTTCTAAATTCTTCATATTTTCCTACTTATCCTATTTGATTTCTCTATTTGGCATTCCTTTATCTCTTTATTTTTTAAATGTTTAACATTAAATTCCTCCATATTCATCATATATGTGACATTATTTTCTTTTAATACAATTATGTAATTTTATTTCACCATCTTGTGTGCTCTAAACACCTATCTTGCTTATGGGAAATTACTTCTCTACTTAATTTAGGCATATTAACTAAAATCCATACACAAATGAGAGTAAAATTTTCTTCAAGTATTCCTTCATAGTTCATTCTATCCGTTCCTTAATTTTTAGTGTTCTAAATTCTTCATATTTTCCTTTATCTCTTTATTCTTTTTAAAATCTGTAACATTAAATTCCTCCATATTCATCATATGTGCGACATTCTTTTCTTTTAATACAATGATGCAATTTTATTTCACCATCTTGTGTGCTCTAAACACCTATCTTGCTCTTTTTAAGGTTAAAAACTTTATTAACAATTGAAAGGGAGAAGGAATTCCCCCAACAATTTAAAAGGAAGGCCTACTAAATGTAAAATTATACATAGAGGATATTCTTATTATATAGAACTTTGTTATGTTTCTCATCCATCTCGAATCTAATCCTAACATCACAAGTAAAGATATTTTTCCTTTTGTGTAGATTTTCTCTCTCCTAATATTAAGTAAGAGTGTTATCATATGTTTTAATCTATCTAATGAGATGCCTATCTTTTTGAAGACATTATAAAACAAAATATCGATAACACTACTAGGGGTTTGCTATTGAAATAGTTACTACTATGGTATCTTTGTTGGATCAAAAATAATTCATGCTTGGTTTGGCTAAACGATAGATTTCAAAAAGTTTTCTGAAATCAAAACATAGCGGAAGCATAATACCAAAACAATATGCTTTTAATCCATACATGATATGACATAAAGAAAATAAATATAATAAGAATATGATCAGAATATTATTGACTCCCCGCTACAGCTTCAACTCCTCATTGCTGTGTCCTCAACCAATCTGATCTACCACTTATTCTTCTTGGACAACTTAGTTATTAAGATCCTTTTGTGGGAAAGGAGAAGAAAATTTGGAGAGCTTTTCTTTGCTATGGCTGACGATTTTGGGAGAGAGTGGATAGCCACAAAAGCACGCACACTCATTCAGAAGAATGTTAAATGAGTTGCATCACTTTGCTATGTCCGTTTGGTTTTTAAGAAAGTGAAGGACAAACAAAACACTCACACTCATTTAGAAGGAATACCAAATGAGTATTACATTTTTGTTTTTAAAACAAGCCATCAAATCCATTTAATGAGAAGCATGACCGAATTCTACATCTTTGTAGATTTCGGTTTTGCTTATCCTTTTTATTTTTTTAGATTTTGTTTCAATTTAATTAATCTAATTAATCAAACCAAAATCTAGCCCAATATTAAATGTCCTTTTAGGCTTATAATTAACAATTAATCAATGCAAGCCCAACATTTAATTATAGGCTTAAGATCCAATTTAATTAACTCTTAATTAAATTATTCTGGTCTTATTATCCCGAATGCAATTCGGCTATTTCTCTCCTTTCAGTCTCATTTTTCTTTCCGTAACCTCCATTTATTTTTCTTACCCATCCTAGAAGCCAAGTGGAGAATCTAATTGGATTTAAAAAATTCAAGCTCTAATAAGTTTGGAATTAATTTAATCTCATTAGAATTAATTCTGACTTATTAACTAAATATCATTCCACTAAAGGCAATTGGCTAAACTACTCTTGAATTACTTAAAATTATGAGAAAATGTGTTTCAAAATAATTAATTTGATGTCCAATCGCATACTCTATTATGAACCATATTATAGTCATCCACCAAATAAAGAGTAAAACTATCATTTTGCCCTTATATTGGTTTTTCCTTCTAGATTTTCTGTTTCACTCTACCTGGTGATTAACACACAAGATCTAATCTTGGTGTTAAGACTTGATGGGTAGCTAGTCCATCAAACTATTGGTGCCAATTTAATCCCCAATCTCTGTAAAACATCTAGCAGTGATGATATCACTATAAACTCTTTATTTGAGTGATATCACTATAAACTCTTTACTTGAGTGAACGTTCCCTAATGCATGTTTCAATTAATAATTCCAACATGGGACACTAGATTGATACCCTTTAAAAATCAATTCCGATCATATCAAAAATTATAACGAAACACACATGAGTTCATCACTCATCAAGATTGTGATTCGTAATAAACAAATGCTAAGGTGTATATTTTAAGATTAAAGTAACAACCTAATTTATTTGTTAAAAACATGCACGATTCTACATTTATTTAATAGTGCCATTACCGATAGTCAACTACTATTATGATTTGAAGCTCATCATTCCCTTGAAGTAAACTCCTTTACTTATATAGAGGTAAATTGCAACACTACAGTCTAAATGATAATCAAGTGACTAATTTGATTATTCGACTGTGAATCAATTACTTTAGATTCTAATAATATACATGTATATGTATATTACTTACAAAGGAACCTTAGTACCTTATGACTAGTTATATTATTCTCATACAAATAAAACCAAACTCATTTGTTTTATTAATAATAAATATTTTCATTACAATATTGAAATTGGAAGAAAATTAAGTTATATGTAAATACACTAGCTTTCTAGGGCACTATATTTACATAACCTTAACAATCTCCCATTTATCCTAAAGCAAGTTTGACATATCCCTCATTTTTATGCCTTCTAGATGACCCTCGAAGCTCTTCTATGATATCGTCTTCAACGAATCAGCAAGGTTTTAATCTGCGGGAATCTTTACCATATCCACCTCACCACGTTATATTATCTCCCTTATGAGATGATAATTTCTCTTAATGTGTTTTGCAGCTTTGTGGTTCTGAGGTTCTTTAGAATTAGTCACTGCCCCACTATTATCACAATAAAGTTTAATGGCCTTTCCTGCCTTAGGAACTACCTCAAAATCCTTTAGGAACTTATGGAGCTAGTCTGCTTCCTTTGCTACTTCACAAACAGTAACATTCTCAGCCTCCATAGTCAAATCAGCAACACAAGATTGGTTGACACTCCTCCTGACTATGGCTCCACCTCCTAAGGTAAATATATAACTAAAGGTTGATTTCCTTGAATCAACATCTGATTGGAAATCATAATATGTATATCCCATCAGAATAAGATCACTTCCAGAGTAAACAAGCATTAAGTTCTTCGTCCTACGAAGATACTTCATTACGCATTTGACTGCAGTCCAATGCTCCATTCCTAGATTGGACTAGAATCTGCTTATCAATCCCATTGCGTAATAGATATCTGGTCTAATGTAAAACATGACATACATTAAACTTCCAACTGTCGAAGCATATGGAATGTTACATATGCATTTAACCTCCTCTTGAGTCTTAGGTGCTTGCTCCTTCGAAGGTTTGATTCCATATCTAGTAGGTGTGAAATCCTTTTGGAATCCTGCATGGCAAACTTATTGAGCATGTTCTCAATGTAGGTCAGTTGAGACAAGGCTATCTGCTTGTTCTTATGATCCCTTATAAGCTTGATCCCTAATAAGCTTGATCCCTAGAACATAACTAGCCTCTCCTAAATCCTTTATTGAGAACTATTAGTTCAGCCATCCCTTGACCATAGATAACATTCCTACATCATTCTCAATAAGCAGAATGTCATCGACATACAAAATTAAGAAAGTAACCTTTCTTTCTTGTATCCTTTTGTACACACAAGGTGTATCTAGGTTTTGTATGAACCCCATAGGTTTTGATAGCCTTATCAAACAGAATATTCCAAGACCTAGATGCTTTTTTAAGTCCATAAATGGATCTTTGCAAGTTGCATACCTTATGCTCATTACTTGGCTCGACGAATCCTTGTGGTTGGGCCATATAAATGGTCTCCTCAAGATCCCCATTAAGAAATGCGATCTTGATGCTCATTTGCCATATTTGACAATTGAAATAAGCTGCTATGGCTAAAAGAATTCTGATGGACTTAAGCATGACAACTGGAGAAAAAGTCTCCTCATAGTATATACCCTCCTTTTGAGTATAAACCTTAATTACAAATCTAGCTTTAAAGGTCTCTACCTTTCCATCAGATCCTCTCTTCCTTTTGAAGATCTACTTACCCCTTATGTGCACCTAATGGTGGATCTACAAGGATCTAAACTTCGTTAGGGTAAATGGAATAGATCTCCAATTCCATTACCTTGAGTGACTTATCCACATCAACACCATTAATAGCCTATGTATAAGTAATGGGATCCGTTACTTCTTAATCTGAGATGGAAATTATGCCTTCTCCTAGACCTAGATAGCTGTTTGGTTGTTTTACGACCCTCCCACTACATCTAAACACTACTTGACGTTCAGGCTGCTCTTCCGATTCAACTCTTAAATCCATTTCAACATCTTGTTCTGCTATATCCAAATCAACTATTAGTTTGGATGAAATAGCTAACTCCTTTAGTACTACTTCACTTCTTCCTTTGTGGTTTCTCACAAATTCTTCCTCCAAGAAGGTCGCATTTGTCGACACAAATACCTTCATGTCCTAAAGACTGTAAAAATAGTACCCTCGTGTACTTATAGGATATCCTACAAACAAACATATCTCTGACCTTTGTTCCATCTTTATGGATTTCGGTCTTAGAACAAGTGATGGGTAGCCCCAAGTCCTCAAGCGTTGCAATGAAGGCACTCGTCCAGTCCACAACTCCCTAGTGTTTTAGGTACCAATTTGGATGGAGTAAAGTTAAGAAGATAAGTTGTCGTTTGTATGGCATATCCCCAGAACAATTCTGGAAGGCTAGCGTAGGACATCATTGA
>JAOQML010000008.1:28394951-28416101 GCA_027568935.1 Erythroxylum urbanii
TGGGAGACTGATGTATCTTGCACATACTCGACCTGACTTAGCATATGCTCTAAGTGTCGTTAGTCAATTCATGCACTCTCCTAATGAAGAACATATGAATGCAGTTACCCGAATTTTGCGCTATTTGAAGTCATCTCCAGGAAAAGGGATTATGTTTAAAAAGGGTAATAAACTAGAGGTTAAAGGATATACTGATGCGGACTGGGCTGGATCAATGGTAGATAGGCGATCTACAGCAGGATATTTCACTTTTGTAGGAGGAAATTTGGTTAGTTGGTGAAGCAACAAGCAAGATGTGGTTGCCTTATCTAGTGCTGAATCTGAATTCATAGGAATGACTAAAGAAATATGTGAATTATTATGGATTTGCAAATTATTAAAAAACTTGAATATTAAGCATAACAGCCCGATGAAGCTATATTACGATAATAAGGTAGCTTGTGATATTGCCCACAACCCAATGTAACATGATCGAACCAAGCATATGGAAGTTGATAGGCATTTCATCAAAGAGAAACTAGAAGCAAAGATCATTGAAACACCTCATCTCTCATCTCAAGAATAACTTGCTGATCTACTAACTAAACCTGTGTCAAGTAAGGCATTTCATAGTAGTCTCAACAAATTAGGAACGAACAATATTTTCGCACCAACTTGAGGGTGAGTGTTAAAGTTTTCAACGTTATTTCCAAGTTCGTGTTCTTCCATATATAGATTGATTGTATATACATTTCCTATATTAGAGATTTGCTTTCCTAGCTGAGAGATTTTCTCTCCTAAATTTTTTACATTCCATGTTTTGTACAGTATTATATATGCCCACATATTGTAATGAGAAAGGTATAAAAAGATACCAAATTTTTTACTGCTAGTCTAAAAGATGACTTCTTTTAAAAATATTTAGGTGTAATATGGTAGGCTCAAATGAGGAAATGAATGTGATCTATTTAAGTTCCTTTAGAATTCTCTAATATGGCATGTAAGCCTTAGAGAATAGTTATATTAATGAATACAATCAAGCTCATTTGTTTTGAGGATCGACAACAAAGGCAAAATATAGCTTTGATTCTCATTCGTTTGTAAAATTGGGAGAACCTTATAATGTTGAATAGATGATTGTTATCTATAAGAATGGCTAAAGAAACCCATAGTGGTTGGTTATGTTAGCTTTAAAAAGGTGCTCAATATTATAGTTATTATCGTGGTACAAACTTTACCTTCCACTCATTTTTTGAAGTAATTAACTGCCATTAAGATAAATCTGATTTATCATATCATAGAAGGAAAAAGTTTTAGGATGTCCATTTCCTACTGAACAAATGGCATTAGGCCAGAAATGGGAATAAAATCAGTGATAAAGTTATGATGCAGGTCTGAGTCTCGTTACTTTTTCATGTAGTCCTGAGTGTCTACTTTCAACATTGACCAGTAATATCCCTGCCTCGAAAATTTGTTAGCCAATAATATTCACACTCTCCCTTGTAGAGATCCCTAGGAATTTGAGATATTCCTAATAAAGCTACACAGGGTATATAAGGTGATTAAATCTTCTGTACTCACTAGCTTGTACTAATTCTATTCCACGTGATTTTATCCATATAATTCTCTAGATTTTACATATGTATATGTATGAGATCGCGTGGAACAGAGTTGATACAGACTAGTGAGTACAGAGGATTTCGTTCCTATATAAGGCAAAGTAAAAGATATGTGATAAAGCTTATAGTTTATCAATGTGTACCTCGTAGCCTTACATCTGATTCTCCTCGACTCTCTAGCATTTTTGGGAGTGTTCCATATTGTATCTCTTTTATTCACACATCCTCTAAATGCTCGACACTACTTACTTTGATTTTAATGTACATGGGTTAAAACCCAACCTCTTAGGAGATCCCTATTTTCCATGCCTCTTAGGCTCGTCGCTTGGACAACTAGTCTACCAAATGTTCTTGTTGTGAGAGATCAGCTGCAAGTCTATGGTAATACCCTGGTCCATTTGAATATATATTAGTTTGTACTTTCACATGCTTTCCTCCTTAGTTTTAAAGATCCTCTAAACTTGATTTACTACTAGTTGAGAATCTGACTTCATTTAAAAGGCCCTAGTTGCACGTGAGAAGCTAACCTAACCTGCACAACAATATTTCTAACTTATTGATTGAGGTCTAAAAACTATACCTCTATGCATATTTTTTTATATACACATTAGGTATCCCAGTTTTACCGGACTAATCCTAAGACCCCACCCTAAGAGTCCTAGAGGAGGTAAATCTGGAATCCCAAGGTCTTTCAGGTTCTTACGTAGCCCGTACACTTCTGCGCACAAAGAGTCATCATATACTAATTGATCAACTGCTGATTGATCACTGGCTCTGCTCAGTATCAGGTTCCAAACAGCCCTAGGTTCCTTAATAGTTCCAATTCCCACACTGCCACTAGAAACGAGACGTCCGTAATTGATCCGACTAAGGAGCATGCCCAGGGGACTAGAGGATCATCAACAAAGAAAATTCCCCCTCTCCCCTCCTTTTTGGTGACGCGAATTCAAGACTTCCTACAAAAGAGAGCCTTAAAGTAAGGAGTTGAAACCAATTAGGTCATTCCTACTTGTCTTGATACCCTATTATTTTTTCCACTACTAGATTTATTAACAAATGTCATCCACATGTCAGCAAGCTCTGCATCTATTGGTTGCTTCATTGGCTAACTTGTGCATTCCATATTCACTTAATTCCATCGAACACTTGATCAATTGCCTCGAGGACTCAAGTTTCTACAATATCTATCGTAATGGTAGATTTGTTACTACTCTCACCATATGAACCTAGAAATAAGGCTATTATTTCTAGTAGAGACCACCAATACTAAGACTACCTTCTCTAAATTTTCATATCTCTCTTAGGCCCTTTAAAGGATTTTTTTTATGTATTATACTAACTTCTCGTGACTTTACTCTTCCTTTACTAGAGAACTAAGTTAACTGCCCTTTCTAAAACAGTTAAGTAGAGAAATGAAGCTTTTCCTGACCAAGGAATAGGTAATAGTGGGGGTTTTCATAGGTAACCTTCAGCTACTCGAAGACTTGTTGGCCATCCACTTGGAATAATAAACATCACATAATTTGTGTACTTTTTCTTCCAGAACTGTCTGCTCTCAAAGGCTTTTCATTTCTTCTTCCTTATGGGCTTATAATTAAGTTTTACATTTAATATATGTACTGCCACTTCTAGATCTTCCCCCTCCTCCTCGATTCTTTAGGTTTCTAAGTAAATATCTCTTATTATTCTCACAATGTTGATTATAGAGGCGCTTCTTTGATAAGTGCTAATCAAACTTTATTTTTAGCATGATTTTAAGGGTTTTTTATTGTGTTTTGATGGCTTTATAGGATTTTATATTCAATATAGCTTATATTTTATTTTTAAGCCTTGTTTTATCTCCCCAATAAAGAGGAACAAATTTGGGCAAATTTGAGTCAAGTTAGAGTACTTTTAGTATGATTTTAAAGGAATAATCCAGAACATAGTTTAAAACATGAAACTATGTCCAATCAGTGTTTCTTTTTCATTCTTGTATTTTTAAGATTAACTTGTATACTTAGTGGATTAATAATTTAGAGTTTGATTATTGAGCAATAAAGCATCATAGATCTGGGTTGGGATTCATAATCGGTGATTATGTTTCAAATTTTTGGGCCTTTTGAAAGATAAACGATAGGGGGACTATTATGATGGCAGATAATTATTAGAACATTTAGAGGCAAAAAGGAGCAACTTTGGAGAGAAAGAAAGAAATTTCCTTCAAGATTTAGTTGAAGAACTTCAAGAATTCAAAATCTATAAGAATAGGTTCTTTTATTTTGTGTTCTTTTCTTAATTTTTGTTAGTTTTATTTATCTTATTATAAACTAAATTAGAATATATCTAAATAGGTGAAACCTAGAAGTATTTTTGTGGATTGATTATTTTATTTATTCAAAAGACACCAATTTTTATGAATTATTCATGATTATTTCTTATGTTTGAATTAAAATTTTAGTGTCTTAATTTGATTTCAAATTTTATATATAGAAATTAAGAAATCATATGTATTAATAGATCTTGACCTCAATTACAAGAGTTACATAGAATCTTAGATATAGGAAGACATAAATCTTCTTGTTTAGACTTAGATCTAATAAAGAAATTCATATAATAAGTTAATGCATTCTTCAAGTGTTATAAATACAAAAAGATTTCAATCAATCAACTTAAGCGTAAAAATTGTATTGCTTATTAAAGACTATAGTTATGACTTTGGAATTTCTACTGGTATAAGAAACTAGGATTATTGATTGAATCAAGATAAATTTAAGTATAGAAAGGTTCTAGGACAAATCTACATTTGGATGTTAATTATCATTTGATTTCTTCATTCTTGTTTATTGTTTTAACTTTTTGTTACATATTAGTAATTTTTGTTTAGTCAATCATCATTTTGTTAGATTAAATAATAGAAAGGTATTACTAGTACAAATAGTTCTTATAGAAATGATATTCGTATTCACTAGACCATACTATAAAAATGATAACTACACTTGCTAGTTGATCTTTAGTATTGCTCAAATCATAAGAATCAAGATTTTGGTCCTATTGTTATGGAATAAGATACCAGAAACACTTTATTTTTTATTAATATAATCAATTTATCTTTTCTTTCTTATTTATTTATTTTAGAATTTTATTCTTAATCTTGTATTTGTTTACTAAATTTCATGATTTGTGTACCTTGGTTTATATCCTGAAATACTACTTAATCTAAAAATCAAAAGGAATTTACTTTAAAATTTAAGGAGAAGAAACCTAATAATTCAAAGGAAACTAGAATTTCTAAGGTTATAACTACCAAGTACAATGGCAAGATAGGAGGGATAGCATACTAAGGAAATTATGCTAAATTGTTGCTTATAGGAACAAAATATAGCATTACTAGGCCAAGAGCATAAGCCAACAATTTTGAGATAAAGTTCAAAATGATTCAACTAGTTCAACAACTTGTGAAAGTTCGTGACTTATTAGAAAAGGACCCAACTTCACATATTATCTACTTTTTGGAGATGTGATACTTTTAAGGTTAATGGAGCTTCAGGTAATTCTATTTGATTGAGGTTGTTTCCTTTCACATTGAGGGATAGAGCTAAATCATGGTTAAAATCCTTTCCTCCTAGATATACTACCACTTAGATTGATCTTACAGAAAACATAAGCCAAGTATTTTTCTTTATCATTAATACTGAAACTCAGGAATGACATCTTTTCCTTTTAAAAATTAGAGAGTGAAATTTCGTATGATACCTAAGAGAGATGGAAGGAGCTATTGAGAAAATTTCCACATCATAGACCTGATTTAGGATAGACAATGCAAACATTTGATAATAGATTTAGTTATTCATTCAAAATAGTTGATTGATAATCTTTGTACAGAACTACTAACTTTAGAATTCCTTCTTTAGAACTTCGAAGTAATTACAAGAGTTGATTAAGAATGTAGCTATAAATAATTACCAGTGGAGGGAACCCGAGGCTAAAGCCAAAATCAAATGTTATTCTTAATGTTGATATGGTGGCAATAGAAACAACTAAGTTGGAAGCTTTGAATGAAAAAGCTTGATGATATAAGTTTAACAGCTCAACTAATATAAGCGATGAGTTGTAATATTTGTGGTTCCACTTTAATCATAAATGTCAAGCAACTAAAAACGAAGGATAGCCTACCGAGCAATTTGATTTTCCAGAGAATCAACCTTAAAATAATCCCTATAGTAATACTTATAATTCGAAGTGGAAAAATAATACAAAATTTTTATAGAATAATCACAGTAAAGACAAAGGCCTCCACTTGGATTTAGCAATAATAATAGCAATAAAAAGCAAGTCTTGTGGAGATCCTGACAAATTCCATTACTACATTCGAGGATCGTATCTAAAATATTGAAATGCCTCTCTAAAATCAAGAAGCCTCCATCTACAACTTGGAAAATCATATTGAACATTTTGTTAAACTTATCTCTGAAAGGTAACAAAATACTTTTCCTAGTAACACTAATTTAATAACAAAGTGAGCAAATGAAAGTGGTGACTTTGAGGAGTGAACAGGAGCTAAAAATTGAAGAAAAATAGAAAGAAAAAATGTGTAACAAAATAAGCATGAGAGCAGAGAAAAGTGAAGGAGGAGGAGCCAAAGAAGAAAGTTACCAAAAGAGTACAAACTGGAAATATCATACCTGAGCAAAGTTAAGAAAGATAGAAAGGAAGATCAATTTAGTAAGTTTTCAAAGATTTTTAAACAATTACATATTAAAATTTTTTTATTAAAACTCTTTTGTGGATGCCAAAATATGTCAAGTTCTTAAAGGATACCCTTTCTAATAAAAAGAGATTCGAGGAGTTTTTTATGGTTACTTTAAGTGAGGAGCGCTTCGCCATCCTTTGAAACAAGCTACCTTAGAAAGCCAAAGATATAGGTAGCTTTTATTCCTTAAAATATTAGTATTTTGTGAATTAAAAGGGAATTAGCAAACTTAAGAGTTAGTATTAACTTAATGCCATATGACATGTTTAAAAAATTAGTCGTGGGTGAACCTATGCCAACTAAGATAAACATTCAATTAGCAAAATAGATCAATAAAGTATGTTTGGGGTACTATAGAAGATGTTTTTATTAAGGATGACCAATTTATCTTTTTTGTTGATTTTATAATTTTAGATAGAGGATGATATAAAGTTCTTTGTATTTTAGGACAAAACTTCATAGTTACTTCTAAAGCTTTTATAAGTGTGAATGATAGAAAACTAATCTTAAGGGTAAAAGATGAGGAAGAAGTTTTTAAAATATCCAGAGCCAAGAGATATTTCGTTGATAAAGATGATACTCATTTCTATATAGATGTGATTTATACTTAAATTTTTCGTGCTATGTAGGAAATAATTACATTAGATCTATTGGAGTTTTGTATTATGTAAAAAGAAGAAGAGAAGATGTAAAAAGTTAACATTCACACTAATAAGTAAATAAATGAGAAAGAAAAATAAATAAATATGAAAAATATTTTAATTTTATTATTTCTAAAAATATAAATTTCTCTGCATTTAAAAAATAAAACTCAAATTAACAATGTTATAAAATACATAGTTAAAAGAGATGAATTTATATGAAAACAATATATAGTAATATGATACAATGTTATATACAATTAAATGAGAAACATAAATTAAAGAAAAAAGATTGATACTTATTTTTATACATTCAATTACGGTAAATATATATATATATACATAAAGATCTATTGGAGTTTTGTATCATGTAAAAAGAAGAAGATGAATCGCAAACATGTAATGAATAAAATTTTGGAACAAAGTATTACAATAAGATGGGTTCAATAACGCTAATATCTTGTTTCGTAAACCCACCACCCAAAATACTTTCATTTCTCTTAAAAAACAGACAAAATGTCTTTAAGAGAAGAGAAGCTTTAATAAACAATCATTTACGGACATGTAGTGCAGTATCAAATATGCATATTCGGGTACTATGCCAAATCTTTTACTAAGCTAGTTCAGTAAAAAATCTGTTTAATTTTGTGGTTCAATCAATCCTTGTTAAGCAGGATAACACGTTCTTCTTTAGCGCAAATTAAATAATACTTTTCAGACTTTGCATGTTCACCGAAACAATTTGATGATCGTCCACGGATCTCTCGCCAAACTTAAAAAGGCAGAACAGCTGAACAGGGAACATATCATCCCCACCTTTCACTCAATCACTGACTTCATTCATGTGACTTATCACATTCTTCAATTCATTTCCAATCCCAAAAATAATATTTATTATCAGGAAAACAAAGAACTAACTCCCATTTCACTTCTTCTCCAGTCTCTGGTATTTTTTCTATTTCCTGGTCCCTTTCGTTACGCCGTATTCTTTGTCAGTTTTCCCTTTAAAATCTCATCTTTTTTTTCCCAAATTTCTCGTCTTATTGGACGTTTCTATAAATATCTCCATGTTCTGTAGCTTGGCTATCATATGATATCATTTCACCTTTTTGTGATTCGTTAGCCTTCCAAGTTGCTTCTACTTGTAGCTTTCCTTGTCTTTTCTCTAGCCTACTCACTCTCCCGTTCTAAGCATCAACACTCAATAGCTGTTGCACTCTTTTCTCTGTTTCCACTATTTTTTTTTTTCAATCGACTCTTTTTCCTTTCTGGTTCAACCAAAAGCAGAGTGACCCAAGGTTCCAACTTTATCTATCTGTTTAATTTGTTTGACGGATTCCTTTACATACACTAATATCTTATTACTATTTTGATGTGATTAATCATGGTAATTATAATGATCTCTGGACTTCTTTGATGAATGAGTTTCTTAGAGACCTCCAACCGAATTTTTTATTGCTGGGAGATTGTGTTTAAGGGGATCTTACTTTTCCGTTCTGGGATTCCATTCTGTTTGTATATCTATCTATATGAACATATATATACCACTGAAGACAAAAGTTGGATTTTTATACTTGTTCTTCAGGAGTTGATAGAAGATTTAGCGATGGTGAAAGATAATGGCGGTGCTACCACCAACGTTTCTGCTGTTTCTTCCAATGTCCCGGCAGCTGCGCACCCATTAGCCAGTGGAGCGGCGGAGATTGCTTCCAACATCAACTATCATGCGCAATACAGCCCTCATTTCTCTCCTTTCAAGTTTGAAACTGAGCAAGCCTTCTATGCTACAGCAGAAAGCGTTCGAGATCGCCTTGTGCAGGTACTCGTCCCTTTTAGCTGTACTCTTAATCCGTTAGATGGCTGTACTCTGTTTTTCTAATCCAATTCTGTTATTAACTCTTAAAGGTAATAGTTCTTAAATATAGCAATGGCGGAATCAGATCAGAGTCAGATTCCTAATATGGTGGTTATTATTTGTTAGACATGTTAACCTTTCCATGTGCTGTTGGGAGAACAGCATTTAAGCCTTTGTCCCTCTTCTTTTTAATATTTTGCATAGGTTTGGAATCAGTCGTGATCTCATTTATACAGTAGGAGAGCTCTTCCGCAAGAAGAAAGAAATTTCCGGATCAAAATGAGAATAGTGGGTGATTGGTTTGGTAATAACTAAGAAAGCTAAGAACTCAATGTGTTACTGGCTGAATGTTTTGTTGCACGCTTTTCTGAATTTGTCTCGTTATTGTGTCTAATAGTGTAAGATACAATGTAAATTGACCAAAAAATGAGTCCAACAATAAAAATTGATCAAAAGAGTGTTTATCAAAGATTTGCTTGGATTTGCAATTTTTTTTTTTTGCAATAGAAAAGTGAAATCGATTAATCTTGTTCCTTTTGATCTCTGCAGCAATGGAATGAAACTTACCATCATTTTCACAAAGTTGATCCAAAACAAACTTACTATCTGTCAATGGAATATCTGCAAGGACGAGCTTTGACCAATGCAGTTGGAAACTTGGACATTCAAGATGCATATGCTGATGCTTTAAGCAAATTGGGACATGAGCTTGAAGAAATAGTTGAGCAGGTTAGAGTTTACATCATTCTTTTATTATGCCTTGGTCAGAAGAGCAACCATTCGTGTAGTCATTTTAAAAAACTATACTGCATTGAAAATTTCTCTCTTTCACCATGCATAAACCAAATTTTCATTTGTCTGGGTCCAATCCCAATCTCTTTCGGGCAGAAAAGGCATTATATTTAATCACTGCTTGCCTATGAAATTTGGCAAACACTACCATAGATTTTCTATCATCCTTTATGGAAAAGTTGAACCAAACCAAATGTCTATCTAATGATTATCTGATGTAAATCTTGTAGGAGAAGGATGCAGCACTTGGAAATGGCGGTCTGGGGAGACTTGCTTCTTGCTTTCTGGACTCCATGGCAACATTGAATTTGCCTGCATGGGGATATGGTTTGAGGTACAAGTATGGACTGTTCAAACAGCGGATAACCAAGGAGGGCCAACAAGAGATAGCTGAGGACTGGCTTGAGGTTTGATCCACATGAAAACTTTGTCAAAGTGGCACTTAATCTGAGAAACTCATTGACATTATCTTGAGTCAACTTCTGCAGAAATTCAGTCCTTGGGAAGTTGTCCGGCATGATATTGTATTCCCTATCAGATTCTTTGGTCAAGTTGAGATTAATCCTGATGGATCGTAAGTGATTCTTAAAGGGTGGCTTTTAGGCTTGCCATATCGTTGTTTAATATGGTTTTGAGTATTTTTTTAATGTAAACAGGAAGACAGTTTCAGCTTTACTTTTTCTTCTTACTTAAAGTTCTTGTTTTCTTCTGATGAATCATTGAAAGTTTCCCGTCTGCTATACAGCCGAGAATGGGTTGGCGGAGAACTTGTGCAGGCTCTAGCTTATGATGTGCCAATTCCTGGGTACAAAACTAAGAACACAATTAGTCTTCGCCTCTGGGACGCAAAAGCTTCTTCCGAGGATTTCAATCTGTTTCAGTTCAATGATGGACAATATGAATCTGCTTTACAACTTCATTCTCATGCTCAGCAGGTTAATGTCACCTAATGTATTCTTCCACCCCTCAGTTTCATATTGTGTTTTAAGTATTTGCATAATTACATTAATTCAACTATCCTTTTCCTAATCCATATGCATGTTCCAGTTTGTTAGTTAAAGATTTCCTTTCACACTTGATAAAACTGTGTACACTATTAATGACTGGTGTAACTTTTCCTCTGGAAGTGCTTACGAACATTCTGCACTTGCAGATTTGTGCTGTTCTTTATCCTGGGGATGCTACAGAAGATGGAAAGCTCTTGAGACTGAAGCAACAATTCTTTCTCTGCAGTGCTTCACTTCAGGTTTGCAAGCTTAGTTTTCTATCACTCCTGTCATGGATGTTATTGGAAAAAGTCAGCATTCCTCGTTTTACTTCATTGGCCAGTCATCATTGCTTTGAAATTATTGCCTAGGGACATTAAAGACGTAATGCTCCAATGAAATCTCATACAATTGAACCCACTTTCAAGAATACCAAAGTATGAGAGAGTCTTGCATTTTTCAGAATTATAGTTGGCTTGAAGCTGTGGCATGCATGAGTTAATTTGGTTTTCTGCATTTTCTTTTTCCTTATCCTGGTGCCGTCCTGATCAATGACATTCTTCAATATGCTAAAAAGATCACGAAAATAATTTCTGCTGGTTTTTGGAACCAAATGTGCATTAAGGACCTTTCAATGGATCTATTGCAGGACATCATTCTCAGGTTTAAGGAGAGAAAGAATGGAAAGGGCTCATGGCAATGGTCTGAATTTCCCAGCAAGGTTGCGGTACAACTGAATGACACTCATCCTACTCTTGCAATTCCAGAGTTGATGAGGTTATTGATGGATGAAGAAGGACTTGGATGGGATGAAGCCTGGGATGTAACTACAAGGTGCTTCTCTTTTGATATTGGGGAGTACTTTTACCTTTTGTGGGATCTTCTCAATTCTTGTGGAGCATATTTAAACTGAGGCCTAACAAATATCAAATGCTAATGATGAACCAGGACCATTGCATATACCAACCACACTGTACTTCCTGAAGCACTGGAGAAGTGGTCACAATCTTTGATGTGGAAGCTTCTTCCCCGTCATATGGAAATCATTGAAGAAATAGACAAGCGGGTATACAACAAATTTATAATCCTCCATATCTGCACAAATTTGCAATCTATGCATAAAAAGTTTAAATCTTGCAGTTCTTTGCAATGATACATAACAGTCGAACTGATCTCGAGAGTAAGCTTCCCAGCCTGTGCATCTTGGATAATAATCCTCAAAAGCCAGTCGTACGGATGGCAAATTTATGTGTAGTATCTTCGCATACGGTAAGTAGACCATATTTTTAAAAAATTTTAATTATGCATTACAAAACTATTTCAGGTTTAAGATCTCCAAAAATCTTGAATGGGACCTAATAAGACAATATCACAGTAGAGTGAAAATGTAAGCCATCATTAGGTTCTGACCATGCATATTTAGTATTTCCTTACTGAGGATAGGGACACCCTTACATCTGAACTTTATACATTAGTTAAAAAAGTTAATTTCTGACTATTTCAAACATATCCAAGTGTCTACTAATGCAAAATATTTTATATTATAAAGGTCTCTTCTCACTCTCTACTTTGTTGAAGCTCTCATTGCTGTGTGAAATGAGGGTACAGACATGAGTTTCAGTAACATGTTATTGCCAATCACTTTGTAGGTAAATGGTGTTGCACAGTTGCACAGTGATATTTTGAAGAATGAATTATTTGCAGACTATGTCTCAATATGGCCAAGAAAGTTTCAAAATAAGACTAATGGCATCACTCCTCGACGGTGGCTCCGCAATTGTAGTCCTGAGCTCAGTAGTTTAATCACAAAATGGTTAAAAACCAACCAGTGGATTACCAACCTGAACCTGCTTACAGGTCTTCGACAGGTATGCTGTAACATGTATGGCTTTTGCAACAAACTCTTCTGCACGCAAGCCTTCCTGTAATGGTGTTTAAATTCTTGACGGATGTTTTTATCAAATAGTTTGCTGACAACTCAGACTTTCAAGCTGAATGGGCATCTGCCAAGATGGCTAAAAAGCAACGTTTGGCCAATTACATACTCCGGGTGACAGGTGTAAGCATTGATCCAAACAGTCTCTTTGACATACAAGTAAAGCGCATTCATGAATATAAGAGACAGCTGCTGAACATTTTGGGTACCATTTATCGATACAAGAAATTAAAGGTAAGGAAATATCCTTGTAGTGTACCTGTTCAATTGCTTTGTATCATTCAAAAGCAACTGACATTCAAAACTCAATATGTATGCACCATGTCGTCATCACAATCCAGCAGCATAGGCTGCTGCTTCGTTTTTTGTTACCTATTCTTTTAGAGTTGAGTAGAAAAGAACTTTAAACGGTTGAAGTGCCAATTAAGATAGGTTACAGGCTAAACCATGACTAAATTGACCATACAGAAAATGATTTGGCTTTTTTTTTTTCTCCATGCACCTGTCTACATAACAATAGTTCCAGAATACAGAAAGATGGGAGATGTTTAGAGATTGCTACCCTAATGAAATAAGTGCAGTTTTATCTCCTTAAAGCTGGCCCATATTTTCACGTGTAAATTTCATCTAGGTACTGATTGATAAGTATGGCCCTTTTGTTTCTTGTTGATGCTTTGTGAATTCAAATGGAGTTTCTCAACGTCTTAGTTATGGAAACTTACTATCTGGTGAGCTTGATATAAATTAATGAAGCTTATCTTATTGGCAAAATTCTCAATTTTCTATGAACTGCCGGCTACAGGAGATGAGCCCTGAAGAGAGGAAGAAAACAACTCCACGTACCGTTATGGTTGGAGGAAAAGCATTTGCCACATACACAAATGCTAAAAGAATAGTGAAGCTGGTAAATGATGTTGGTGAGGTTGTCAACACTGATCCTGAAGTCAACAATTACTTGAAGGTATGCATTGTAAAACTGGTCTTTCATCCACTGCTTGAATTTTTAGGCTAGTTGTGTAGGACAAATTAATAATTTCATTTGGAGTAGAGCCAAGCTTTTGATTGATACCCAGTTGAAGTAAAACTGCCCCACACCAAAATACATCCTTGAAATGTGAAAAGGGACCTACAACCAAGCGGTAGGATTAGGAGTTTCTCAAGGCCGCATTGGCTGTTTCCAGCCATCGTTAAAACTGTAGACAGTAATTCTTTCAGTTAGGGTAACCATTGAACCACGTCACTCACTTTCATTCAAGTGAAGTGGCTATCATTGGTATATTTAGCGTAGATGCTCAATGGCTAGGTTGTGAGTACTCTGAAGGTCGGCAAACCATTTAGTTCTATTATGGACAGTTGTGTTTTAACAAAAAAAAACCTTGTGAGTTGTCGACCTTGTGTACATGGATGTATTCCTTAATCAAAGCTGTGACGTTTAACATTGTTAACAATTACAGAGGTTGGTCAATGCAAAGCCATAGGGAAGTAGAGGTAGGGCAAATTCTGCAGAAAGTCCTGAAAGCACTTGTTGACACGAAAAGCTAATAACGCATGCTATGTTAAATATCACGTGTTAGAACATATATGATGACATTTAAACATATATTTGAATTGAAATTTCAGGTAGTTTTCGTTCCCAACTACAATGTGTCAGTAGCTGAGATGCTGATTCCAGGGAGTGAACTGTCGCAACATATCAGCACTGCAGGTATGGAGGCAAGCGGGACAAGCAACATGAAATTCGCACTCAATGGCTGCCTAATTATAGGAACACTTGATGGAGCCAACGTGGAGATCAGGGAGGAAATCGGAGAGGAAAATTTCTTTCTCTTTGGTGCGACAGCAGATCAGATCTCTCAACTGCGCAAAGAAAGAGAGGAGGGCTTGGTAAGATTCTCAATATCCTCAAAAAGTATTGCTAAAAGTTGTCTTCCCTTGCCTTAACATTATGTTAAAACACAGTTCAAACCAGATCCTCGGTTTGAGGAGGCCAAGCAGTTTGTGAGAAGCGGAGCATTTGGAAAATATGATTATGGCCCACTTCTTGATTCTCTGGAGGGAAACACTGGGTACGGCCGTGGAGATTATTTCCTGGTTGGTTATGATTTCCCAAGCTACCTCGACGCGCAGGAAAGAGTCGACGAGGCATACAAGTAAGCTATTGCCTATCTTAAAATTTGACCAGATTTTTATATAAAAGCTGATTTAAATTTGTTATACAAAATTTACATATAAATTAGAAACACTTTAAATTTATTAACATTTTATGTTGCAGGGATCGGACGAGGTGGCTCAAGATGTCAATATTAAGCACTGCTGGCAGCGGCAAATTCAGCAGTGATCGGACTATTGCTCAATACGCCAAAGAAATCTGGAACATAGAGGAGTGCCGAGTGCCATAACCTGTTTGTTACTTAGAATGGCAACAGTTTGCAGTGCAACTTACCAAATAAACCAAATAAACGCACCTTTGTGCTCGTATCAATGCATATCATGCTCTCTGAAGTTATATTTTGCTGCATTTTATAGCTAATAGCAAGCTTCAGACACACTGTTTCTACACCACCACTGTCACTTATTAATTAATAAAACCATAGCTGATAGCTAGAAAGACAATATAAAGAGTAGTATGAACGTTGAATAACATAAACACTCCAATATACATCAACTGCAGTGCCGTGCCATGATTCTGAACCCAAATCAGAAACTCCACAAGCAGCCACTCTTAAGTCACAAATTTGCCTCACACTCAGGTTGATGACTCAGGTCCCGGTGATGCCGACCTTGGGGTACCTGTCCTAGAAACGGATCTGGAACTGGCACTCACACTTAGGCTTCTATCATAACTATCACCTGAATATCCCCGTCTGTAACGTGAACCACTTTTCCTTGAACCCCTCCTAGGAGGAGAAACACTGCTTGAATACCTTCGCCTCAAGCTCCTTGTCAGGTTAGGGGAAATGCTGCGCGAGTAGCTCCTCCTTGAGCCCCTTCTTAGGTACGGGGAAATGCTGCGTGAGTAGCTCCTCCTAAAGCTCCTCCTCGAACTCCTCAAGTTGGGGGAAATGCTGCGCGAGTAGCTCCTCCTTGTCCTTCGAGGTGTAGGACTAACATAATCATACCGAGATCTTCTATAGTATCGATCATCTGGCATGTAATACCTAGAGTCATATGGTGAGTATGACCGATCACGCCGGCTAACAGGAGACCTACTGTAAGGGGATCGAGACCGTGAATATGATCGTCGGCTATAATAGCGAGACCTACTATAAGGGGAGCGAGACCGTGAATATGATCGTCGGCCATAATAGCGAGGCCTACTATAAGGGGAACGAGACTGTGAATATGATCGCCGGCTATAATAGCGAGAAGAATTGGATCTGCACCGGTAACTGTAGGGAGAGTTGGATCTTCTTCTGCTAGGATAAGGAGAGTAGGATCTCCTGTTTGGATAAGGGGAGTAGGACCTACTTCTGCTGCATTCAGATGAGTAACCAGGAGACCGGCTGCAGCTCCTATAATGAGAGTAGCTAGGAGATCGACGAGGAGAGTAACTCGGCGTCCAGCGACGCACTACAAAAAATCAACACAAGTAAATAAAGCATGGATCAACACAAAAAAACCCATAAAAATGCAATATCCTTCAGGTTCTAAAAGACATACCACGGATTGTTCTTAGCCCCAAGTACCTTCCAGGAGTAGGAGTCCGTCCTCTCCGCCTCTTCGCCTGCATTTAAGTTAACATTATTAGTTCATTAAATAATCAAACTCCATAACAATAAACATAATGCATTGTATTAAATTTTTTCCTTTGATTTTGATGAGCTTAACTAAGCATTATATAAACATGTAGGTGATAAGCCAAGCATAATGAATTATAATTGGCAAAAAAGAAGAGAAATGCAGGGCATACAACCCCAACAGTCTGATACTTGTTGATTTGTTTGTTTAGTTGTGGTAAGAACTTTGAATTTGATGAAGAGCTGCTACACACAGCTAACCTGCTGCCACAGAAGTTTCAAGGGGAAAGAAGCAAACAACTTTCAAACTCATAAGCACTAATAAAAACAAGCCATCCAGAAATTACGTACGAAATAAGCATCAAGATGTAATTAAATTTAAGCTGTTTTCTTCTGCATACCATTAAATAACCCAAGATTTTACCTTCTCCACGGTAATGGCTCGTCCTTCCAAAACAGAGCGATTCAAGTACTTGATACAACGATCAGCTTCACCAACCGTGGACATTGTAACAAATCCAAAACCCCGAGATTCTCTTGTCCACGGATCAACAACAAGATGAACATCGATAACCTATAACAAACAACCCTCAAATAGTAAGAGATACATGTCAACTGCGAATGAATATAAAAAAATAAAAGGCAAGATACAAACAATACGGTGCAAACCTTTCCCTCAGTAGCAAAATGCCTCTCGAGCTCTCTTTTAGTGATCCTTGGTGACAATCCCGTCACATACAAATTGTTACCAGGGTTCTCCACATCACTTAATTCACTCCTGTCAACCATGAAACCATCAGACGACATCACGAAAACCTCATGCAAAAACTGTTAAGGAATCCAAAAAAAAAAATTCTTCAAAAGCCACCAGCTCTACCTTGACAGGCTTCCAGACCTAGACCTTGACCTCGACAAAGACCTGGAGATGGACCTGCCGTATCTCTTATATGGAGAAGGAGAAGGGGAGTAAGTTGATCTTCTGGAGTAGGACATCTGGGACAGCATAAATGCAGAAAATTGAGATTATATTACCGAGAAAAAAACTCTGAAATAACAATTGATGTCCGCATATACTCGCAGCTATAATTGGGGATAATGAGACACAAATACTGAAAAAAAAAAAGAAGAAAACTCATACACCATGGACAGTGAACAACACAATACGTCACACAAATAGCACAGTTAAACAAAATAACATGGGCCGAATTCGTCTCCTGACAAATCAAGGAAATTCCATATCCACATCCTTCTTATCCCTCGACAAAGAAAAAAATTTGCATATCCTTAAACAAATCTTATTATCTCAAGATATCATAATACAAACCTAAGCAACCAACAAGAATCGAATAGTTTCTAATCATCGCGCCAACTATCGGAGAAAAGAAGAAGAAATAATAATCATAATCAAGATCGTACCTTAGCAAGCTACAAATTTTGGTGTCCAAAAAATCTCGCGTACCCTGTCGACCTTGTCTCGAAGCAACCAACAGGCATCGATAACGGGTGCAGAAATTTATAGTAAGAAAGAAGCTTCTGGAGACAGCCGGACGCCGTATACTACCCTAACTGAATTTAAATTGTTCGTTTCGGGTCCGCTGTGCTCTTTACGTAACTAATAACAAAAACTAATATGAAAAATTATACAAATATAAAATTAAGTATAACTTTACCATCTAATAAATAATATTAGATTAAAACATTAAAGAAAAAGAATGATACAATTTACGATAAAAGATTGTACCAAAATTGCGAAAATAATCAATTAAAAGTAAAAATTGAAATTAAAATATTTATAGTTAAAAAATGAGACAATTTATAACAAAAGATCATGTAAGGCTGAGAAAATAATCAATTAAAAGTAAAACTTAAAATTAAAATATTTATAATTATATTTATATTCATGTATAGACTTTAACAACCCAACAAACATAAGTGAAATTAAAAAAAGGATTAGGAATTTTCTAATTAATAATATAATTTTGAGGTTAGGAGGAATTAACTTATAAGCAACTTGAATTACATCATCTTAAATATATAAACTCCATCTCTTGAAAAAAAATTAGTAAAAACACCATCCCACCTGAAAAAAATAGAATTTATCATGGGCATATTAAGTAATATGTATTTATTAATTTATGTTTCATATCAAACCCTTCGAATCGGAGGTTTCTTATTTTTACTGTTTGGAATGGAATGGAATGTAACATAAAACTTTCCACTTCTATCTCATTCCGTTCCATTCCATTATGAAATTTTTAACCAAACAATAGAAGTATGTTACGTTCCATCTCATTCTATTTTCATTCTCTCAACTAAATACGACTTAAAGAATGATAAAATGCTTTAGCTAAATTGGTTAACAACATAAAAGCTTGTATATTTAAATCATAAGAAGCACTTTCTCTGCAATAATTTATCATTAGCATAATTTTTTAACGAATTTAAACAAGTCTCGTTAGAAAATCAAAGAATTAGTTTCATGGTTTAACAAAGGGGAATTAACTTATAAGCAACTTGAATTACGTCATCTTAAATATATAAATTCCATCTCTTGAAAAACAAAATAGTAAAAACACCGTTCCACCTGAGAAAAATAGAATGTATCATCGTACTTCGTTACAAACTATTACTCAAAATCCTCGAGTGTTGCTTAAAGTTGAACTATTATTGGTCCAACTTATGTGTCACCAAGGCATTCTCTTCTCTAAGGCAAATATAAATGGTGCTAGTAATTAGCAATTTTCTACTCTTTAGCCAAGAAATTACACGAGATGTTATTTCAAATTGTACACAAATTCTGCAAATTATAACCCAAAATGATCAATACTCCCACTATAAATTTTATGTTGAATTACTTTAGTAGGTTTAAAAACTTGGGATAAACATTGAAGTAAGGTTTAGTTTAAGGTGCTTAACCATTGAACCAAGCAATAAAAGTATTCCATGATTGTCAAAAAATTTTGTTTCATTTTACTTTAACTGTGGTAAAACCTACCAATATTTCAATCTTTTTTCCCACCAAATCTATATTTATTTGTTAGAAAATTAAGGTACAAATTGATATCACTCGCAATGAAATAATTACAAAACGTATTTCATATTAGATTTCTCGAAGCTAAGATCACTTAAATTTTATAAAACAACACATATATTATAATAAAGTAAAAATCATAATTCGTACATTATTCAAAGCTTGATCATTGTCTTGTTGTTTCCTGTGAGCAGTTTTTAAAACTGACTTATCTTAACTATCATAATTATACAAATGTCTGACCTCTAATAGTATCCATATAAAATATTGAGAGTACTTTACAATTATTGCAGAGAGGGTTAAGAAAAAAGTGTTATCTCATTTGGAGCCTAAGTTTATTTATAATATGTTTTAGATATTTTAATAATTTAACTTAATTAAATTCTAATTCTATTGATCCTTATTTATTAAATACCTTAAATTTAATTATAAAGTTTCTCAAACTTTACAATCAATTCCAACTTGATTAAAACATCTTTTTTCTCTTCAACTTGTTCTTTGTGTGTGACCCATTAGGTTCTCAAATATGTTAGTAATAGATGTAAATTATAACTCTCAAACATATCTAGGATTAGATAAATTAAATTTCTTTGATTTATCTTTAATTCTCCAATTAAATAATTATATACATAAATCAAGATTAATATCTAGCAACGAATAATGACCATTCAAATATTCAAGAATATTAAAGTAGTTTTGACTAACCTTTCCTTGCATTGTTGTTTTGTATAATTTAATCTTTTCATTATATAATGTTTCGATTAGAAATAAAGCATGAAATCAATATCTATAATATTTCATTCCAATCATGTTATTTCATTGCCACTAGTATTTGATTCAATTAATGACATTTGCAAATTATTTTCAAAATGTCATTCCACTATGGCAAAAGATTTCCTGAATCAATACTAACCGAGAATAATAAAACATTAATCAATACTAATCGAGAATAATGGAACATTCTTCCTAATTACTTTAAGGTGATGAATCCTATATTAGTCACTCAACTACCTCCATATAGTTTATGTTAGAGCCAATGACTACCGAGTGAGCTACTCTTGACTAGAATAGGTCATAAGTAGTATTAAAACATAACAATCGTTATATGAGATAACTTTAGAGATCTTATGTCAAAAAATCACTTATACAATTAACATAATGATAATTTCTATAGATATACCAGTAATTTTCCAAACGGATTTCTTATATAGGGTTAGTTTAATGAACTTTTTTTCTAATAAGTACTCACACAGTTATTTATTTATTTTTATAATTTAGTCTATAAGATAGATTACTTACTTTATAAGGAAGAAAGATAATGTGTATTAGTCTTTTTGACCTCTATTAATATCTAGTCTCAATAAAGCAATGAATAAGAACATTTTAGGGATATTACATAAATATAATAGAAATCTCATCATAATTTCATTAGTAATGTATATTTATCATATATATCCAATGTATAAGAGAAATAATGCCTATAAATAATTATATCACTAAATTATAACCAACTTACACTAAACAAATCGTTTAAGTATCTTATATCATATCACCATATGATGATCATGCTAGCGCTAAAGTAGTGGTTTAGTGAGAGAATTATAGAAGATACTCTATGGTGTGCACTTGCTTAAATCTTACAACTTTCATGTTTATTTTCATCATAACTAAAAGAAGTTGCCTAATACATGCTTGGATCTTTGATGATACCTTAGTTCCTTTTACGTGCCTAGTGACTCTAATGTTCTACAATACATTACTGTTTGAATAATGCTAGGAACTTCATTAAATAACTTCTTGATCCATTTAATCATTTCCACTAAATGAAAAATATATTATGAC
>JAOQML010000008.1:28419289-28440306 GCA_027568935.1 Erythroxylum urbanii
GGCTCTTAGAAAAGGAGTTAGGAAATGCACTATCAAATATCCTATGTCTGACTCTGTCTCTCTTCAAAACTTGTCTTATTGGTAACTGTCTTAATCTTGTTCTTAAATTAATACCTTCTTTTGTTACATCGATAAATAGTTAATCTGTATATATTATATCTGTATTTTTAAATTCAATATTATGATATGAATTGGTTAATGCATAGCTAATGTAATAAGTAATAGAAAATGGATACTGACCATTTATCATTAAATGTTCTCTATAAAACTTCTATGTAATTATAGTAGTTTCATCAAGATTACATGATTGTAAAGAAATTCTTAATTTTAAATGGATATTAAATTTTATTTTTCCTTAAGCTAAATTTCTATTTATGATTCCTATTTTTTAATCATTTAAAGTATTCATTCTTTCATCAATAATAGTCATTCATATTGGTGAGTCAATTCTTTCTTGAAATATGGATTTTAATAATATTTAAATAGTTGAAAGATGTATATATCTAATCTCTTTTGTTTTTTTAAAATTTTTTATAATTGTTTATAAATTTATTCTTGATCTGTTAATACGAATATGTCTGTAACATTTGTCAATTCTAATAGGAATTTTATGTATTATTTTTTTAAAATAAATAATATTTTTTTGATTTATAATATTTTTAAAAAAATCATAATTAATATCTTGTGACTTGTTCGACTTTAAGATTTGTCCATCACAACTAAACATTTTATTATCTCCAATTTTTGTTCTGTTTTGTCTCTAAATTTTTGTTTCGTTCTATCTCTGCACTCAGAGGACAGTAACCAAAAGCAGCGGTAGAATAACCATAAACTAATGGCAGGATAATTTAAAACCGAGAAGCCAAACAGGCACCTAAGAAAGATCGTCTCGGAGGAACAACGGTGCACGTTCGAGGTTTCTAATTCTTCCCCGTCAACCGTAAGTCTCGCATTTAAAAACCCGCGAAAAAAAAACCCATCGTCTTTGAATATCAGCTCCGACAGAGAACGATTTCTCAACTCAACACCCCAGTGGATTGTAATTTGTAAATGAACCGGATCAAAGCCACAGACGAGCTCTCTTTCCGGGTCGGGTTCTCCGGCCACAGTGGTCACCTTAGGGTGGAGCCTCTATCCTCCGTGGAGCGCTCCAATCCGGTGAAGTCACTTCCTGATTTCATCCTCGTAAGTCACTTATATTCAGTTTAGGTTCTTTTGAGCTTGTTAATTGCATTTTGCGACTTTAGGTCATCGGATGTAGAATAGTGGCTCTGGTTTTTCATTGTTCTGAATGAGCTAGGGTTGTACAAAGATGTGTTCTTTTCTTTATGTGTTTACTGTGAATGTTGAAGTAAACATTTACTTGCTTTTTGATTCGTTGTTTGCTGGTTGATGCTTAGGCATGTTCTTGGGAAAGTGGAACTAGGAATTTGAGGTTGTGGAGGGTTTAAGTTGTGCGTTGATGGCTCTTCTGTGTATTGGTAGACATTGTGTCAAGTAGGTATTGAGATTTTAATGTAGATTTTATCAGGGAAAAATGTACCCTATTGATACAGAAAAAAGTACTACCACACAGTAAGATCACATGTGACTTATTTAACCTACAGGATGTGTCTTGTAGAACGCACTCATTTTGTTTCATTGAAGTCTGCTTTCAGTGTTTTTTTTTTCTTACTCACTCATTTGAACCATTACATGTTTTACAATTGGTTTTTTTTTTTATCTACATTCATTCCAGCCCCCTGCATTTCCTAGGGAAACTCGTGAATCGTTAAAGCAACATATTGAGGAGGAATTTCTCAGGCCGACGTTAGATCCTGATGAATTTGCCGTGGAAAAGGCAGGAAGGCAGTGGGATTTTGACTGGTTTGGCAGGGCAAAAGTGCCCCTAGAGCCATCGTTGCCACGAATTGTTGTTGTTCCAAAATGGGAGCTACCATACACACGAAAATTGAATGCCCAAGGAATATGGGATCCTGAATCAGTAGAGGTATGATTAAAATTTGTACCTTCTATGGAGGTTGCATTTTAATCAACTTAGCACCTCAGGTTTAAATTAGGTACTATTCACTTTGAGTTGAATACTGGCTGCCACAGAAGATTGTTCTCTCTGTCCTTTTAACTCCTGGAAGATGTTGCGAATTTAGGTGGATGTGTCAGATATAATGGTAGGAGCACAAGAGTCTGGTGCTTTGCCTCGCATAGCAGGGTCTGCTAAAGATTTTGTGAGAGGAAGCACAAACAGTCGTCCTTTTCGTCCTGGGGGGTTAGAAGAATCTCAGTCTCTGGACAGAATCCTCCCGGAAGGTGCTTTTAATGGAGAATGGTTACATGAAGTGCTTAATGCTGGTCCAGTCCAGACAATTCCCCCAGGTTTTAAGCAAGGATTAGACCTTGGTGATCTTAAGGTGACCAACTTAATATCAACAAAATTAGAAAGCTCAATGAGAAAGTCATAGGTTTTGATTTCATGAAATCATGGTTTATTTAATACATGTGCTTCTGTATCAACATTTTCTATTTCCTTAAAATCTTTAAGGCATATCCATCTTCGTGGAATACTTACAAGGAACAGAGCTCACTTGGTAGCAAATCAGATAAGAAACTGGTCAGTTGTGCTATCATCTATTATTGCTGCAATTATTTGCAAATCTTGAAATTACATGTTACGTGCTGATAATACTTTTGCAGAATGATTTGTCTCTAGAATTTGATGACTTGTTTAAGAAGGCCTGGGAAGAGGATGCTGTACAGTATGAGGGAGATGGTATGTATGATTTGCATATATCTGTTTACACAAAAACACATCTTTCGGAGTTGAGTTCTTTTGCAAACCATGGATAAATATTTTGATCTAATAAAGTAAGATCAAAGCTTGATAACAACACAAGCTCTTGGCATGTGCTCGACACTGAGACACATCATTCATAGTATGAATCTGTAGATCCAAATATTGAATGATAATGAAGAAGCATATTTTGTTTTATGTTATCACAAAAAGTATTAAGGTGGCTGCTAGTTGCTTATGGTGTTAGGTACATTTGATGGTGATGATCAGAACATAAAATACCCTTCTATAATTTCTTTCCATGTACACAGCAAGGAGACTACAATTGGGCTTGAACATGGCTCCATGTCATAATAGACTTTAATCACACTCAGAAATTCAGGGTTCAATTTGATCTTGTGATTAATCCTTGGCTTACAATTAAAAAGGGCACAAGAATGTCCTTAAAAATGACCATTTCATGCCAAACGATGAAGGATGCCACTGTCCATTATTTCTTTGAGGACTTCGATGGACTATGATTTTGTTGCTACTTTTATGAGATTTGGTAACTTAGTTTTAGGAACTTGAACTAATGCAGTGTCCATGCTTCTTTGTTCTTGTTAGGTTTTATGTAGTCAGGTCTACGCTAAAATAAAGTACCAAGCTTTTCTTTGGAGTGAAGTGCAGTTGATTTAGTTTAATTTATACTGACATGATAACTTGGTTTCTGAAACATTGATCTTTGTAGGTTCCAGAATTTTGTGATTCTTTGTTATTTCCTTTTATTTGATTAGCTGATACTGATGCTTATTGGAAAGATCATTTGACAAAAGAGGAACCTATGAAGTCAGATGTTGAAGTGAGTGAGGTTGATGTGTCAATCAATGATTCTGTATGTGAATCGTCCGTATTGGATGAGCTTTTGTCACTTAATTCAGCTGAGCCACCTTCAGGATCAAAGGCAACTAGTAATGATGATGGAGACCAGCAGAAAGAGGTATCTCGTTTTGAAGGCGAAGACGGTTATCTCAGTTATTCAGACATTAGGACGATATTTTCTTTTGCTTACAATCTAACTGTATCAATGCTCTGAGCAAATTTATCTTGCCTATGTAGCTATGTAAATCCCTCCTTTTGCAGGCCTGGGCTTTTAGTGGCAGTGGTGAAGGGATTGCAGAACATTTCTCTGAAATGGTTCCTGATACGGCAATTAGTTTTCCATTTGAACTGGATGCATTTCAAAAGGAGGTACTGATATATGCTAATATTCTTATTAGAATGAGTAAGTAAGCTTTTTAGGTGGCGCTGATGCATTTGGAATATCTGGTTTTCTGTCCTAGAGATTATTAGGGGGTGACTGTGTTATGGTTTTTGTCCTTGTATCTTTCTCCTCAAGAGTAAACATTTTCCACATAATTCAAATGGAAGCAATTGGATGTCCAACTCGGGCCTATATAACATGACCACTTGTATTCTCATTATTAATGCTTCTTCTCTGAACTTTTTGCTTCAGCAAGTCATCGTTTAACTTACTTTTGCCTTGCTGACATTTAGAATATCTGTTTAACATTGCTGAATATTTGTAAGTGCCTGATGGTGCATGATATTTTTAGTTCAGGATTCTTTACTAGAACTTCCCCTTTGTTCCTTCCGTTATACTTTTTCTTCTTTATTCTTTTTTTGATCCCTGTGGAACATGGATTTTGTATATTCTGCTTTTGATATAACTTATACATGAGGCTTGCATTATTTTCTATGAAAATATTTCCCTATTTCCAATATCACCAACTACGCTGGTCCCTGTTGCAAACTCTCATTTTATGTATTATTTTGATTTTGGCATAGTCAGAACTGTGGGTGCTTCTAGTGCTGGTTATCTGGTAGCAATTGAGATCTTGCGACATACGTTTGAACAGGCTCTACTCAAGCTAATTACCTTTTCTTATTTCTAAACCAATTGAGATCTTGTGACATATGTTTGAACAGGCTCTACTCAAGCTAATTACCTTTTCTTATTTCTATAACCAGTTTCATCTTGTTCTAGATGCTGTATTTTGCAGTCCTTTTAAACCCTTTGGTTCATAACTTGGGATATTGCTTGATGTTAGCTAGTATTGTTGACCAAACCCATACCGTGCAGTGCTTGAATTTCTTTCTATCATCTTATAATTAAAGACAGCTGCTAAGTTGAAAGTTATAGAAAGATCTCACTCTGCTGGCATAACCATTTACTTCCTCTCTTAATTTTTATTCTATTTTTGTTAGGCTATATATCATTTGGAGAAGGGAGATTCTGTATTTGTTGCAGCTCATACATCAGCTGGAAAGACAGTTGTTGCAGAATATGCCTTTGCGTTGGCATCGAAAGTACAATCTTCTGAAACTATGTTAACTTTCTCCCGTTTTCTGTATCTCACCTAATTATTCTGATATCTGTTTGCATTGTTTTTTCTTTTCTTCCTTTTTTGGCTGTATGCCATCTAACAAGATTTTCCTGTGTTGCAGCACTGCACTAGAGCTGTCTATACTGCTCCCATTAAAACCATCAGCAACCAAAAGTATAGGGATTTTTGTGGCAAATTTGACGTTGGCCTTCTCACTGGTGATGTTAGCATAAGACCGGAAGCTTCCTGTCTCATCATGACTACTGAAATATTACGGTCAATGCTTTACCGTGGAGCTGACATTATACGAGATATAGAATGGGTAAAAGGGTAGCCTTTTCTGGTTTTAAACTGTAATCTCCCTTCTGTTTGATATATATGGATCTTTCATATATATACGTTTGGCATATTCCACTTTTGTAAACAAGAAATGAATTTCTGCTTCTGTCTGCTATGTCTTTTGGGACAGGTCATATTTGATGAAGTGCACTATGTCAATGATGTTGAAAGAGGTGTTGTCTGGGAAGAAGTTATAATCATGTTACCAAGGCATATAAATATTATCCTCCTTTCAGCCACGGTAGGTGCTTATAGGTTGAAATTGCATATGATAATTGTTATAATTTGTCAAATCACTGACAATCAGGTCCCTGACTTTAGATCTGCTGTAGCTTTTGTAAGCAGAGAGAGTGAGGCAGTTATCTTCCTGAGCATTATCGATCTTGTAGCATCTAACATATCTCAATTTGTTTATGGCACCAAAATATCTTCCATTGTTCTTTTTTTTGCGACATGCTATGTCTTCATGGCACCAAAACATCTTCCGTTGTTATTTATTTTGTGACATGCTATGTCTTCATCTCATATGATTGTGTCTTACTTCTTTGTCTTTCATGTGATTGATTTCATTTGAGTTTGACAATCTAAAAACAGTGGATAGAAATACCAAATGGATGAACTGTTTTCGAGTGTACCTACTGCCTGGTTTGTTTGTTAAAACATCAGGGGCCTATGATTTCAGAACTTTTGCAGCTTAGTATTCACTTAAATTTCTCTTTAAAAAAATTCAGTGGCTTAGATTATGAACTTTTGTTATGTGAGCACAAGGTTGCTAATGTATATGACTGGTAATATGTCTCAGTAGCTCACTTTGCGTGCCATGCAACTCTTTTTACCTGCTCATCTTTATGTTCTGAAAGTTGTGCTCCCTAGAAAACTTGAAGGAAACATGAGCTGTGCTGTTTTATGTAGAGTGGTTGAGTTAAATGCAGTTTTACTTACAGGCACAATTTTTTTGATTTGTTGTGACATGCAGAGACACTTGCAAATAAGAACTTTCATTTATCAGTCTCTTTGCTCTTTTAGGAACTTGTTATCCAAAGTGTTCCTCATTGTATGCAGGTACCAAATACTTATGAATTTGCAGACTGGATTGGTCGGACAAAGCAAAAAAGAATTTGTATTACTGGGCAAGTGCTTAAATTGTTACTGGATTACATTGAAACTTTACCTTTTATGAGTTTGAGTTTCATGACTAGTTATGAACTTTTGTCATTTCGTGTTTTAAGTCTGATAAGAAAGAACAAGTACCAATTTGAAATATGGTCTCGGTTGCCTTGTAATTTTTGTTTACCATGTTCTTATATGTTACAGAACTACAAAAAGGCCTGTCCCACTGGAGCATTGTGTATTTTATGCTGGAGAGCTATACAAAATCTGTGAGAATGACAATTTTATAAGTGAAGGACTGAAACTTGCTAAGGATGCCTATAAGAAAAAGCATTCAGGTGTCAACACTGGATCACATGTGTCTTCAGGATTGCATGATGCAGCTCGTGGTCAGAAACGAGAAAACCTTAATCGCACCAAACAGATCAAGCATTCTGCTACCCAGAATACGGGTAGCTTGTCTGGGACTAGTTGGGGAAATCAAAACAATGGAAGTGGCCAAAATAACTTGGGACTAAGGAGATCTGAGGCTTCTTTATTGTTGCAGCTTGTTAATAAGCTTTTGAAGAAGTCCCTGTTACCTGTATGTTTGATATCTTTCCCTAATTCTGTTGTTAAATAGGTCCCTTTTTTTTTTCTCTTTCCAATTGTGTTGGATCATGTTTGAATTGATTTCTTAGTTCTTTATGCACTTTTTTAAGATTGTGAAGGAACTTCTTAGAAGATGTAGGGAAACAGTCTTCAGCATGGGTGTAATCACATAATGCATTGATAGAACATGCTTCTGAAAAATTGAACACGGTATCTCTGTTTAAAATGTGGACATGTGTTGTTTACATACAATCTTTGGCAATTTTGTTTTTCCTGCAACAAGACATGATATTCTGTTTATCCTTTGAAAGTTTTCAGAATGTTAGAATTCTGTCTTTTTTTGGGTTTGGAGAAGAGTTCGGATTTTCAAGAGAGGGAAGTTTATGATATGTTAGGATATTTTTTACTTTGAATTTTTCACATGGGAAAGTCCTGAACTGAACACCACAAAATTTCCTTCTCTTATTTTAAACAAATTTTCTCGATACATCTTGGAACAGCAAACTGACTGATGCAGTCATGTCATTCTATCTTTTCTGTATATGACATAGAAATATTTTGGTTTTCTTATGTTCTGCATGGCTAATATTACAATTGGCTTTCTTATGTTCTGCATGGCTAATATTACAACCTCAGGTAGTTATGTTTTGTTTTGCAAAGAACTGATGTGATAAATCGGTTGATGGCATGTTCAGTATGGACTTGACCAGTAGTTCAGAGAAGAGTGAGATTTATGTTTTCTGTTTTCTGAATACATCTTGGAGCTGCAAACTGACTCATTCAGTTATGTCATTCTATCTTTTCTGTTTTGGTTTTCTTATGTTCTGCATGGCTAATATTACCTCAGGTAGTTATGTTTTGTTTCTCGAAGAACCGATGTGATAAATCGGCTGATGGCATGTTCAGTATGGACTTGACCAGTAGTTCTGAGAAGAGTGAGATCTGTGTTTTCTGTGATAAAGCATTTTCACGTCTGAAGGGATCAGACCGGAATTTGCCTCAGGTTTGATAGCCTATAAACAGCAGTATGTTTGACAAGTTTGATGGTCATATAACACTGATGATAATCAACTTTTCGATTTGTGCTTACTATTTGATGGAAAAGATAGTCAGAGTTCAGAACCTTCTTCGTAGAGGGATTGGTGTGCATCATGCAGGTCTACTTCCAATTGTTAAGGAAGTTGTTGAAATGCTTTTCTGTCGTGGTGTGATCAAGGTAGTATCTGTGATCACCAGATTGCCTTTGTATTGAATTACATTCATGTTTAGAATGGTTTTAAACACATTTTCATTCTCTTTTCTCTATAAAGTGCACAAGAGTTGGTGTTCACCATCATTGTATACTTGAATATTTTTATAAGATGGTACCTAAAGGTGATATATTTTGTTGATGTTTATGTATGGTTCTATTGTAGGTTCTTTTCTCAACTGAGACATTTGCTATGGGTGTCAATGCCCCAGCTAGAACTGTGAGTGGAGATTTCTCTTTCTTCATATTCTTTTTCTTCTTCATATGAACCATTGTAAAGGTTAAATAAGGTCTAGTGCTATCATTTGGATTTGTGCATGTTAACATTTTGCTATTTATACTCCATGTTTTTCCTGTGGATGCTTTTAGTGGCTAACCGTGAGGCTTATGATGCGGAGAAGGAATTAGAGAGCTTTGCCAGACTAAAGTGATTGGTTTCGGTTGACTTGAAAAATTGAAACACCTATTGATACGGATTTGCTGTTTGTCTGATATGTGTGTTTACTTTCTTAATATGATAACTATAATAGTATGGTCAACTTTAACTTAATGTTTTTGGTCGGGCAGTGATTGTGTATATCGTCAAGCATGCAAATTATTATGCACGTTGCAACAACTAGACAAACACATCCAGCACCTACATGTAATACTTTGATGGGTGTGGTCGTAACCGGTTATTTATGATATTCCTCAATATGTTTTGTTCTGGTACTTTTACAGGTTGTGTTTGATACTTTAAGGAAGTTTGATGGCAAGGAATTTAGGCAGTTACTTCCAGGAGAATATACTCAAATGGCAGGTCGTGCTGGCCGACGAGGACTTGACAAAACTGGTACTGTTATTGTAATGTGTCGTGATGAAATCCCAGAAGAGGGGGACTTGAAAAATGCTATAGTTGGGAGTGCAACTAGGCTTGAATCTCAGTTTCGATTGACTTATATTATGATCTTGCACCTCCTCCGTGTGGAAGAATTGAAGGTAATTAGAAGATTAGATTATCTTTTAGTTTGTGAAAAGATTACTAACTTCTAACAGCTTTAGCATTTGTATATTGGCTATGACTTTTTCTTACACTAATACAATCGTTACATATCCTTTGCTTGATTAAAGTTCTAAAGGAAGTGGTTACCTGGTTCAAGCTTTTGCACATTGACTACAGTTGGGATTATTGGGTGGCATAATTGCAGGTGGAGGACATGTTGAAAAGAAGTTTTTCTGAGTTCCATGCTCAAAAGAAACTTCCTGAAAAGCAGCAAATTCTGATGCGAAAGCTTGCTCAGGGTTTCAAAACTGTGGAGTAAGTGTAGAAACATTAAAACTTGATTACTGATTTGTTGTTAGAGGTGCAATATTTCTAGATTTCTAAGTTGAAAGGAGTAGAAGAGAAAAAACAGAAAATAGAGAGGGTTCTGATGAACTCTCATATAATTATAGAAAATGTATGTTAATTATAATATTCTTAAATAAGATATCTGTTGAGAGAGAACTAGGTGTATTAAGTTAACCTTATATACATATATATAAATATATATATACCTTATAATAATACTGTCAATAGCCTCCTTTGAGTTGGAACATAGATATTGTCACTGCCCGAATTGATACAAAGATATATGAAACTCTTGGTTCCCATAAGGACTTAGTTAAAGGCTATGCTAACTGAAATGTAAAAACTACAAATTCTATAATCGATCCTCTAGACGCAATTTTCCTCCTTTGAGTTGGATCATAGATATTGTCATTATCCAATTTGATAAAAAGGTATGAAATTCTTGGTTCCCATAAGGACTTAGTTAAAGGATATGCTAACTGATTTATAGAAAATATAAACTCTATAATCAATTCTCTAGAAGCTATCTTTTTCTTTGCTGAAATAATGTTCGCTTGTGTTTGGTTAACCCTATATAAATGTAAATATATGAGAAATCAATTATATAAATATCCTTGTAATAATATTTTCTATAATCTTGGGGCACAGATGTTTTCAATGCCCAACTTGATACAAATATATGAAACTCTTGGTTCCCGTGAAGACTTAGTAAAGGGATATGCTATAGAAACTGTAAATTCTATAATCAATTCTCTATCACAATTTCCTTTTCTGATGAAATGACATGCACCTTTGTATGTTTTATTCTCTCATGATAGACTGAATTAGAGGCTATTGCAGTACTGTCTGATTGTCATATATCAATCTCATAGGCATTAGTGGAGTAGGCCTAAGGGGATCAATCCCAGTCTCCTGTTATAGATGACGTAGCAATAGTAGCTCACAAGGTGCACTTAAATATTTCTATATTTAACTTCTATGCTAGAGGGAGCTAACACGTTCTGCTTCTTATTCTTGTGTGAAATTAAGTTTCCTCTTATTAATATACAATAGCCTAAAGCAGTACGTCTATCAAAGTGTGAGCTTGCATAATCAGCATCTATATATTGCAATATGTCAATGTCTCCATGATTACGACAGTCCTTGTCTTAGGTCTTTTTAATGTACCATACAATGCAAAGTGCTACTTCCCAATGTTCAACATAGAGTGAGGACATAAATTGACTCACAACAGTATCCAAGTAGGCAATTTCAAGTCTGCTGATTGTGAGATATAACAACATTCCAATCAACTTGTGGCGGGATCAAAATATGGCTTGCCGTGATTGTGTACAATTTTAACTTTGGGATCCATAAGGGTTCTCACAAGCTTAGACCCAAATAATTTGGTCTCTTTTACTAGATCTAAAGCATATTTTCTCTGAGAGGTAAATTCCTTGTTTGGATGGTGCTATTTTAAAACCCAAAAAATACTGCAAAGGACCCAGATGTTTAATATGAAATTGCTATTGTAGGTATTTCAACTTAGAGATGTCAACTGAATTATCTCCAGTGAGTTCAATAACATACAGTGTTATCAGCATAGACAACTGTCAGGATGATTACCTGTTCTCCATGGTGATAAAATAGAAAATGATCTAACTGAAGTCTCTAGCATGCGATTCAATACCTTTGTCTCTCCATCTGACTAAGGATGGTGATGACAAGTGCAATTCAATTCCTTGAAGCCTATAAAACTTCTGCCAGAAGATGCTGAGGAATGTAGGGTAAGATGCTGAGGAATGTAGTGTCTTTGTCACTTACACTGGAGCTTGGCATCTGGTGGAGCTTGATCGCATGAGTTAGGAAATTGTATAAGGATGGATAATGCAATAAAGTAGACATATTTGTTTAGTCTGTCAACTACTACTAAAATAACATTATATCCTTTAGATTTTGGAAGGTCCTCTATCAAAACTAGATTGATTTCAATTTACCAACATTGTTCAGGGATTCGCAGAGGCTGACGCAGTCCTGGAGAAGCTATGGTCCCATATTTGTTGATCGACACTTTGATAAAGTCCATCCTTTTGTAGCCCCTTCCAATGAAATATAGATTGCACCCTTTTGCTTGTTGGTAAAGCCCCAGAGTGACACCCACTAGAATTGCTGTGCAAGCGTACAGTGATTTTGCTTCTCAAGTCAGGATCAATTCCCACCACAATCGTACCTTTCCAGTTTCAATGCCATCTTGCAATTAATAAAACTGACTGCCTATCCTGCCTTAACTTCACCATCACATCCTCAATACTCAAATACTTATTTTAGCTCGCTTTAATTTCTTCTAACAAATCAGTTTGCACTTGAGATAATGCTGGAGCGAACAGCTCAACACTAGAGGTTCTGGACAAAGCATCTGCAGCTGAATTTTCCTTTTTCTGTCTTATAGACAATTTCAGTCATATCCCAAGAATTTAGGGACCCAAGCTTGCCGAAATGGAGTGCTAATCCTTTGCTCTAATAGGTATTTTAGGCTCTTATAAACAGTTTTAATGGTAAATCTCCTACCATTGAGAAAGTGATGCTGCCATGACCACAGAAGGAACTCCTTCTCATAGACTGTCAATGTTTGGTGGTTTGGAGCTAAGGATTTATTCACAAAGGCAATGGGATGCTGATTTGGCATTATCACAGCTCCTAACCCCTCTCCACCAGCATCAACTTCAATGGTAAAAGGTTGAAATAGGTAAGGCCAGCACTAGCGCAGACATCAAAGCTTGCTTCATATCTTGGAAAGCAAGTTGAGCTTGATCATTCCATCTAAAAAAGCTCTTCTTAAGGGGTCTGGGTAGAGGTTTACTTCTCTAGCTATAATGATGAATGAACCTCCTATAGTAATCTATTAGTCCCAGGAACTCCCTTATCTCTTTAATTGAACTGTTTTTGGCCAATTGCCTGTATTTGTTACTTTTATTTTTTTGGGTCAGTAGTTACACCCTCATCAGAAACTAATCCTCGGTGCTCCAAAATTGCATTTGTTAGCCTTTGCATAAAATTGGTATTTCCTTAAGGTCTTCACAACAGTACTGAGATGCTCCTCAAATGTAGCACTACACCAAAATGTCATTGACATATATCAGCACACATTTCCTCAATTGAGGCTTGAAAACATGGTTTATTAAACTTTGAAAAGTTTCTGGAACACTGGTAAACCCAAAGCGCATAACCAGGAACTAACATTGTCCTTCACGAGTCCTAAAGGCTATCTTAGGTATATCTTGAGGGTACATACAGATACAGATTTGGTGATAACCAGAATGCAAATCAAGCTTTGAGAACCAACTAGTCCTTTGCAACTCATTTAGAACCTCCTCACTTAGTGGCATTGGGAATTTATTTTTAACCGTTTGCCTATTAAGCTCTCTGTGGTTAAAGCCTCCAAGTATTATCCTTGACTGGCACGACTAGTGAAGAAAAAGGATTACTGCTGTGTTGAATTATCCCTTGGGTGAGCAACTCCTGAACCATTCTTTAAATTGGATCTTTTTAAATCCCTGAATACTGTAAGGCCTCACATTCACAGCTTTTGCTCCCTCCTTCAAGTTGATCTTATGACCATGAGTTCTTTGTGAAGGCAACCCTTCTGGTATACAAAGATAGAGTTATGCTCAGTTAGTAAGTCAACTCTCTCTCTCTCTCTCTCTCGCTCTCTCTCTCTCTCTCCCAGCCTCCTTATGATTTGACTCAAAAGTTAATTCATGCATTTGTTGCTCGATTGGCCTACCAACCTAAGCGCATACACCATTGGCTAGTTACTAAGGCCTTTTGGAGCAACTTATGAAATTTCTTAGCAGGAACCGACTTAGACTCACTAGCTAGACCTCCCTTTAGCTTCATTAGTTGACCTTGCTAGTAGAATTGCGTAGTTTGTTTGCCAAAATCGCATAATACTTCATTAAGTTTGGACAATGACTAGACCTCAAGCACCATATATCAACAACTAAGGGCTAGCACCAAGGAACTAGTTGAGAGTTGAAACCCTTGTAGAGTCCTCATAAAATTTTTACAAACTTTGGAGCTAGGAAACAATAAGCCACCATCCACTTGCAATTCCTCAATATCACCCCGGCCCCTTTGAATTATTGATCTAAAATTATGAGTGCTCACATTGTTTATCAAGATTTGTGTGGTTACCCTAATGAGTCCATCCATTCTCATCTGTTTGTACTTTCCAACGAGCTTCCATTGCTTTTCTTTGCATTTGTGCCTTGTGTATTTGTCATAACACCAAAAACATATAGTTCTTGCCTTTTTTATCCTTGAAATCCTTATTGCTCATTTGCCTTTGGTTCCTTTTCACAACTTTACCACCTTGAGCTCTAGATGTTGAGGCTACAGTTGTAGGAGTTGGGAATGACCCTATGTGTGTATTAGTCTTAGCAAGGGCTTGGTTATTGATCAGATGTGACAACTGGTTCAATAGGGAGTCCTCTAGAGATCATAGCTTGGTAAGGTCTAGTATAAGTGGTCTTAGAAGGGTAGCATATAGCAGGAATGGCTTCTTGATGCTTAGGCATCATAAATGCATTACCCACCAAGTTGGATTCAGCTGTGGACAATCTATTAGAATACCTTTCAAACATCATATAATATTCCCTTTCTGAACCTATTTGTTGAAGTTTCTTAAACTCTCCCTTAGGATTTTTGAATGCTAACTCTATCACAACTTTAATCCCTTTAAAAAGAAACCCACCAAGTAGGATTCAACTATGGCAATTTATTAGAATAACTTTCAAACATTAGACAATAGTCCCTTATTGAACCTATTTGTTGAAGTTTCTTAAACTTCCCCATTGGATTTTTGAATGCTAGCTCTATCTCTCTATCTCAACTTTAATCCCTTTAAAAAGAAACCCACCAAGTAGGGTTCAACGATGGACAATTTATTAGAATACCTTTCAAACATCACACTATTACCTTACTGAACCTATCTATTGAAGTTGTTTAAACTCTCCCATAGGATTTTCAAATGCCCCCTCATCGAACCTTTGTTTCAGGACAATGGCATACTCTACCCAGCTCAGATCATCTTGTGTTATTTGATTTCTGGTGTATACTAGTGTCATTCCAACATAGCTCCCTACATGTGCACAGCAACCACCTTCACCTTCAATTGAGAGTGAGTCTTATCAACCATGAAGAAGTGTTCAATTTTGTAAATCCAATTGTGAGCTTCGGTTCATCGGGAATTCAAGTTTTCTAAATTAGGTGGGTATATATGCATGCCCCATTTTGTGGAGATGAGTCCTAGGCTGGGTGTCCAAAACTCTTGTTGGATTTGGCTTTGCATTTGTATGAATTGTTGCAACATCTTCAGCTCACTCTCGTAGTCTTCTTGAAAAAAGCGGTCTTATATCCAATCATGAAGTTGTTCCATGTTGACTCTTCACGCGTCTCATTTCTTGACCTTGCATTTTGTCAACCATAGCTTGATCTGATGCCTGGAAAATGCTCTGATACCATTCGATACACATTCAGTGGAGGGAATTGTGGTTCACGGAAAGAAACAAAGAACTCACGAGAAGAAAGAGATAATAGTCCAGAGAAGAGAGAGAAGCGAAACGTAATTTTCATAACAAGTTTTTCATAACCACTAGAGTAGTTAAGACAGAAAGTTATAACTTCTCGTTACTGACGGCGATAACTTGACATAAGGAGTAATGGGCTCACATATTAGGTCATAACACTGAATTCAGCAATACTAAGTACATTGGCTTAAAGCTTCTTATTGAGTAACTTGACACATCTAAGGTTGAAACTTCCATACTCTCTCACGTGATAAGATTTTTGTCAAGAGACAATTGAGTTTTCAAACCATAATAACATCAATCCCACGTTGATTCCTTCACTATATAAACTTGAAAAGCAAAAATCTTAAAAACTAAGATGAAAGTCTTCATAGAAAAATGCCAAAAGTTTCAAGATGAAATGACGCTGAAATCTTCATTACAAGACAAAACGAAACTTTAGAAAGAAACGTAAATTTCAACAGTGGCATTGTAGTATCATTCGTCGTGATATTCTTTACCATGAACAGTAACATTTGCATCAATTGTTCCACTTAGAACGATACTATCTTTTTTATTAAAATTTTTATGGTACTATTTGGGCCAGCACAAGTGTCTCCTGTTTTAATTTTAATTTTTCTTTTGGAATTTGTTTGGCTCTAGAAACGAAAAATAAAGTGAATTGACTTATTACTTGACCTTCTATTTAAAAGAGTAAGGATAATGCAGGTTATATAGTAATATTCTGAAACAGGATACCTAAATTCCAAGTAATACTTATATATGTGATGCATCAGTTAAATCATATCAAATCTTTGTAATAGGTTCAGGTAAAAAAGATGGTTGATATTTTGGGCTATATGATTTTGCATGCATGTGCTTTGTACCTTGTCTTTTGTTGTCAAATAACAGCCTTTGAGAGAAATAATCCGTGAACATTTTCATTTTTGCTACTTGTTATAAAAATCTTCATTTTTGCTACTTTTTATAGATCTATGATAGAAACTAAATGTGGGGAAAAATGATGCTCTTCCACACCAAGTGGCATGAGTTAAAATACTGTTTTGATACTTTCAGTTAATCAATTATATTGTGTCAGATTAATTCCTTTGCAGTTTTGCAATACAACTTATAGTGTATAAAGCTTTCAATAACTCATAATGTATAAAACTTTCAATATAGATGCATAAAAGGTGAACCAGCAATTGAGGAATACTACGACATGGTTTTGGAAGCTGAGAAATATAGCAACCAGATAACAAAGGCAGTTATGCACTCCCCTACTGCCCAACAGTTTCTTAAACCTGGAAGGGTGGTACTTGTGAGATCACAATCAGTGAGTATTTTATCAGTCTCAGATATTTGTGCCTTCAATATTTTTGGATATTTTAGCAGTTGTCTCTCCGTTATTTTCTCCTTCTCTATTTCCTAATGATGGCCTTTCAGTTGAAGCCCATAACTAGTCAGGGCAGACATCTTCTATACTAATTTGAAGTCAGTTGTAAACTGGGACTGTTTTCAACTAATGGTGCAATAGCAAAATTGCAGAATAGGTGCTTTTGTAAACAGTATGTTTTCTAATCTTCAACAGCAGATAAGACTTTTATCAGAATAAGTCAAGCTCAGCATTGAGGAAATTCTTGTGCATATGTCATTGTTCTTGCTGGCCATCATGGGCCATGCTTTTAGTAACGTAATCTACCTTCATCTTTGGTGTTTATTTATGGACTTATCATTGGGCAGGCTCAAGACCACTTGCTTGGAGTTGTTGTGAAAGCTCCATCCCCCACTATGAAACAATATATAGTATTAGTACTAAAACCAGATTTGGCATTATCAATGCAACCTGTATCGAGCGGCAGTGGTTTGAAAGATGCTAAAAGTGGTGATTTCCCACATGGTTTCCTTCTGATGCCAAAATCGAAGCGTGGTCTTGAAGAAGAGTACTTTTCTACGGTCACTTCTCGCAAAGGATCTGGTGTCATCAACATAAAATTGCCATATCAAGGAAACTCTGCTGGTCAATGCTATGAAGTTAAAGGAATTGATAACGAAGAATTTGTATGCATATGCAGTCCTAAGATAAAGATCAATCCAGGACGGCTTCTTGAAGATGGTAATAGTATGGCCTTCTCGAACGCAGTTCAACAGCTGTTAGAACTGAAATCTGATGGAAATAAGTACCCCCCAGCCCTACATCCAATTAAAGGTAAGGATGTTCTATGATGATAAATGCCAGTTCGGTATCTTTGAATTGCATCACTTGGATGTTCTTCACTTACTGATTGGCGTGGCCTGTTCATATTTCAGACCTAAAGTTGAAAGATATGAATCTTGTGGAAGCACACCGTATGTGGACAAGCCTGACGGAAAAGATGGCAGTGAATAAGTGTCATGGGTGCATAAAACTAGGAGAGCATATTAACTTAGCCAAAGAGATAAAGAAACATAAAGAGGAAGTTAACGACTTAAAATTTCAAATGTCAGATGAGGCCCTGGAACAGATGCCTGACTTTCAGGGCAGGGTAATTTCTGTATTTTGCATTTTCTTGTCCGTTCTTCTCTGAAGCTGTTAGATGTTCCTATGTTGATTATTTTGAGGTTCATGCAATGCCTCTGAATATTTTGAGTTGTGCTTTTTTAGATAGATGTTCTGAAGGAAATTGGTTGCATAGATGTGGATCTTGTAGTCCAAATCAAAGGTCGTGTAGCTTGCGAGATGAATTCAGGGGAGGAATTGATTTGCACAGAGTGCTTATTTGAGAATCAATTTGATGACTTGGAACCAGAAGAAGCAGTAGCAATAATGTCTGCCTTCGTGTTTCAGCAGCGCAACACTTCTGAACCTTCCCTCACTTCCAAACTTTCTCAAGCAAAAAATAGGCAACTCTCTTTTCATCTTGTTTCCTTTCAATGATTTCTGCACATATGTCAAAATCTCGTGGACTCTTTTTTTTATTTTTGACCTGAGATGCTTAGCAAATATCTTCTGGACCCTTACAACATCCTATAAACCAGTTATTGGAGGCTGATCAGGAGTTTCTGTATATATGTTGTTGTAGCAGTAATGAATAACCGACTTTAACTACACCACAACGCCTACTAGAAATCCAGCTTCCCAATTATCAGATTGGAAACTTGAACATTTTTCAAATTATCTTGCACAGTCAGTCTGAATCTGAACCTGTTTACTTGATTTTTCATATTTCAATCTAAGTTTAGATTATTATTTCTCCAGATTGTACGAGACAGCAATAAGACTTGGAGAGCTCCAAGCTCAGTTCAAGCTTCAGATAGACCCTGAGGAGTATGCTCGGGAAAATCTAAAGTTTGGTCTTGTCGAAGTAGTTTATGAGTGGGCAAAGGTTTCTTCTACTTAGAAACTCTTACATTTCATCTTACCAATATTTTGAAGGTATCTTACCACTCTGTTTGACAGGGCACTCCTTTTGCTGATATCTGTGAGCTCACAGACGTACCTGAAGGCTTAATAGTGCGGACAATTGTTAGACTGGATGAAACATGCCGTGAATTTAAAAGTGCTGCTGCTATTATGGGTAATTCTACTCTTTACAAGAAAATGGAAACCGCCTCGAATGCGATAAAGCGGGACATTGTTTTCGCTGCAAGCTTGTACATTACGGGAGTTTAAATGGTGCCTTGGTAACCAATCATGGTGGACGATTTATAGCTTCAAATGAAGTCATTATCACTTTAGGGAGGGACTGCCGCTCATGAAATTTGGCGGGTTCAAATGTTGTTTGTACTGTTATTCCACACTAGTTTTCCGACAAGTTTTTCGACATATAAATAGGATCCAGTTTAGTTCAGAATGGGAGTCCCTCCAGGAATGCGGGAGCAAATTTGACACTTGCTGAGGCAATCAAAATCATGTAAAGCATGTACGAGGGCACTGCTACTAATCCGCTAATTAGTGTAATATTGATTTTTATTTACCGGCTTTCTAGTTATTTTTACTTTCTACCAGGCGTTGTGGTGGGGAACAGATCCACAATCTTGTGTCTATTCTGTTCCCACATCTATTTATCCAATAACATTTATTAAATGGGTGAATGTTCTGGAAATAGGGTAGGCACGTAGTTGTTGGCACAAGTGATTTGAAGTCATTGCAGTGTAGTTAATAAGAGCAACTTGAACCAAATATGGTTGGTGTGAGTGGTTCAACACTCTCATCTCTCAACTAAAAGTTTCAAGTTCGAGTCTTGAGAATGGAAAAATTTATTTGGTCAGTATTTTACTCTTTACGGGTTGACTCGATGTGAGCAGAGATGAGTCTGAGTGTGGATGACTTAAAGGCATTCTATAGTTAGAGACCTTAAAATATCTAGTGGGCTAACCAAAAAAAAAAGAACAACTTAATTTCTCGTTTCATTTATCGAGGCAATTGTGTCAACTACATGTCTTGGCTGCGCTGTGGCTTTCACATTCTATACAACTAGGTTATGTAGGACTTTTTAGAACTTGGAGGTTAACATGAAAGTGCAATGCAATTATTGATTTAGGATAATGTAAAGTTAATATTAGGTCAAAACGTTAAATGAATCTTAACGATTACACTAGTATATAAAATAGATTTTAATGTTTGATGGTGTTTAATTGAACACTAATGTTTATAAAACATTTAAAATAAATTATAAATGTTTAGAAAACGTTTAAATTGAATCCTGACAAGGTACTGTCAGTTTTTTGTTGATGTGACACAATTTTGTTGACATTGAAATTTTCTCTTGAATTTTTTGATTATGGAATCTATCAGGTAGGGATGTCAACGGGTTGAGCTGGACCTAAGTTGCCCCTAGCCCAGCCCGACCTTGGGCTATGGTAGCTTGTGGTCCAGCGGGCTAGAATGGGTCAGCTTATGGCTGGGCCCAGCCACAGGCTATGGTCCAACGAGTCACGGGCAAGTCAGGTCGGCCCGACACTTTATTTGTTTTTTAAAGAAAAAACTTTCAAAACCAAGTCATTTTAGGTTGGCCCGGTCGGGCCACAGATCATTACTTTCAAAACGTCATTTTTTGGTCAAATCATGGCCCACTTGTGGCCCGATCAACTAGGGCCAAAAAGGGGTCAGGCATGCTGGGCCATATCGGGGGGACCTGGCCCTTTTGTATAGTATTATACCAGTACCAGTCAATACGTACTGGTACAATATCGGGTATTATTTTGGATAATTTTTTAAATTTATAAAATAGTCCTTGAATTTTTTTAAAATGCAAAATAGTTCATTGTCATATTATACAGTTGTACTGTATACTTTATAAGTTTACATCAACCTTGTCTCCAAAATCATAATATTAAATAATAATCACAATTAATATGAAATAACAATAATTTTCAGATATTTTACATATAAATAATAACTATAATTAATATGAAAAAGACAATCATCATCATATAAATATAAAATTAAGAACAATACAAAGTAGCAAAAATATTACAATTTGATAATAATAAATAATAATTACATCAAAAATCTAATAAAAAGAACAATAACTATCCTTAACTCTCAAACTATTATAATTTATGACATGAGTTTCTGATGATGAAATAACCAAATAGAAGTGAAACCTGAAACAAAACTATTTACAATTACATTACATATATAAAATTAAGAACAATACAAAGTAGCAAAAATATTACAATTTGATAATAATAAATAATAATTACATCAAAAATC
>JAOQML010000008.1:28440406-28450843 GCA_027568935.1 Erythroxylum urbanii
AACTTGAAACTTTATTCAATCGTCTACAGGAGGATACCCGCTATAATTATACTTAGAGATGACAAAACTCGCCTGGCCAAACCCGATTTTGACTTAGGTTGACCGAGCCAGGGGCAAGCCATGAGCTGACCGTGGTCGACTCGACCGGGCCACTAGTTGAGGTGGTCAGCCCGAGGTTCGACCGTTACTTTAAAAACGATGTCGTTTTTGAAGTTTTTCTAAAAAAATACGACAGTCGAGTTGCCCGGCTCGTCCATTGACATCTCTAACTATGCTGACCTCAGTTATCATTTGATATAAAATCATCATCATTGAGAGGAGCCTCATCATCTTCATCATTCAAATTCAATGCACTAAATGACATGTCAATGTTTTCTAATATAAGATTATCTTAAGTCATTCACATTTATTAAACCTAGTTCCTTAGAAATTCAATCTGCCAAAAGATCGATATTATCAATGCAAATTGGATCTACTAAATTATTCTTTCTGTTTAGAGTCCTAGTAAATAATAAAATTTAATTATTAAAAATTTATAAGAAATTATATTGAAATTAATAATGATAATAACATACCTTTCTCGAAACTTTAGATTGTAACGAACGAATATCGAGTCATTCAATCTCTTATGCTCTAATCTATTCCTTTTTCTGTAATAGATGAATTCAAATGTGCTCCAATTCTATTCATAGCCTGTTGCACTCACACATTGACTTAAAATTCGAATTGTAAACCATTTCAATTATGGAACACCACTTCCAAATTGATCTTTCCAAGAAACTATAAGTCTTAAAAAAACAAAAGTAGTGTTATAAACAAAATAAAGTGATAATTAATTTTCAACAAATAAGAAAAAGGAAACAACCAATACCTGGACAAAGTTTTGCTCTTTGTCGAATAACAATTGACAATCTAAGATCCCCAGAAGATTGCTTATAAAGCTCTATTTATGAGCTCATGATATCTGACATCATCTCATAGGCAACAACTGTTGTAATAGTGAATAATATTTCCTATTAACTTTAGCTTTCTTTGTAAAATTCGATCTGAAATAGACACTAGGATTCAAAAACACCAACTGCAAACAACGGAGAAAAAAATTGCCTTTCTCATCTCTCGTTGATAACTGCAAGATACTGTGTGTACAAAGAAGGCCTATGTTTCATATTGGCCTTGATTGCTTCCTTTGCCTTCTCCATGACATTAAAAAAACCCATTGTTGCCTTTTCTTCACTATCAGCCAAGTGAATCACCCTCATCAAAGGCTCACAAATTCGGATAATAAATTGACATTGAGACCAAAATTCTCTATCTTTTAGTATAATTATGAAAACCTTCAATCCAACATTAGACCTAGCATACTGAAATGCAACCCACTTATCACTTGTAAGCATTTATCTTAACTCTTTCTTCGTCATAGCAAAAGACTGGAGTGATAGGAAATTTGTTGCAAATCTTGTCACAGTAGGATAACACAAATTCTTACTATTGGTAAATTCCTTTCTTATTAAATTCAATACTCATGCACAATTATAGATAAACTTGGTCAACGTTTTAGCTTTCTGCATAGTCTCATTAATAACAGGAAAAAAACCTAGGATCACTTTATATTCTCTAGCATCAATACAATGTGCAGCATATGGAGTCTAAAAAACGAATTATACTTATTTTGCAATTTTCTTCCTGCCACTTTATAAGTAGAATCATTGTCAGTAATGAACTGAAGATTGTTTTCTGGCCCTACTTTATTTTTTATTCACAACTTCATCAAATATCTCAAATAAAGTGTTAGTATTCTTAATAAGGCTAGATGCATCAATAGATTTCAAAAACATTGAGCCATTTGCAAAATAAACCAAAAAATTAATAATAGGTTCATATCTCCGATTTGTTTAGCCATCGCACATAATTGAACACCTAAGTAGCTCAATCCACTCTTCTTTCTCCTAAATAACTTTTAATTTCAGAAACTGAGCAACTCAAAAGTTTACCTCTTAAGTCATCAATTGAAGGAGCTTTGTATCCCGAACTGGTATGCGTCATAACGCTACCAAAATAACTTAGACTAAACTATAGATAACAATAAGTCTAGGTCGATCCCACAAGGATTAATAGCAAATACTTTCCTAAATTATTTGTTTAAGCAAATAGGGGGATTTTCATTGAAACAAATTAAAAACAAAATAAAATTGAATCTATGAAAATAAATCAAATTAAAATGTAGCAACACGATAAAGTCGATAAATAATTTGAGAACCGATTCATTGGTTTCTTCTTAACCTAAGCACAATTTCACAAATGTGGTTGAGTTATCGTCTTTACTCCTCCTTTTAGACCATTGATTGTGAATTAATAATAAGTTCTATTAATTCCAATTTTTCCTTTAAGTTTTAGTTAATTACGAAATGCTCGTTAATTAACCCTAACTATCGGGTAACCTAGAACAAGCTCTCTAAGTTTATCCGGACAGCAACATTACAATTAAGAAAAACAAATCAATTTAAGTAATAATCACGCAAGCACGAACTATTTAACTTAAGCTGCATTATTTCTAACGATTTAGTACCGTTAGTTGCTACAAACGATCTTCCACATGACGAATATGTATCACATTCAAGATCTAGCAATGAGTAGTCATAAAAATAATTCAATAGAGTATTAAAACCATAATTATCCAAACACCCAATCAATTCATTCAAAATAACGTAACAATCTAAAAAGAAAGTAGACAACGATACACAACACTATACGCTTAATGTGCTCCTTGGCCTTAATTGCACCTCTGAATTGGCATCAGGTGATTTAGCCTTCCATCTCCATCTTCAAGCTCCAACAATCAACCTTTGTAGCTTCCATTTATGTGAAAAAAATTGAAGAGAGAATGGAGGCGAATAGGACAGCTGAAGATGACTCTCTTTTGGTTCCACGCCAATGTTCTCTTCTCTTCTATTTTGTTTCTGCCTCTTCTCTAGCCACTACTCACTCCACTATTTTTATGATGTGACAAATTAATATGTTTGGCCCAAGTCATTGGTCACTTTTCACTTCTCTACCGTAAGATCTCGGCTGCTCACTCCCACACCGCAGCTCTCTCAGTTGCTTACTCCTAACACCGCAACTCTCTCTGTTTTTTCTATTTCACACCACTCTCTCCCACTATTCATTGATGGGGCAAGTAAACATAGATGGACCACTGTCACTATTCACCTATCCTCTCTTCTCCCGCAGCTCTCTTATGTTTCACTCATGCCACTCTCTCCTTTCTCTATCGCCAGCCTCTTCACTATTCCCTCTTCACTGTAGCTTGATTTGACAAGTTAAGATGAGGGTTTTTTTAGTTCACAGCTCCTATTCACTCAAATTAACCCTTGCAGATGCATTCTTCATGCTATGCGTTTTAACCAAAATGCTCCCTATGTCTGCGTGAAATGCAGACATGGTCTGCGTTTTTCACGCAAACATTGGACATCTTGTTGACACTAAAAATTGAAGGTTAGGTTTCAGGAGTTGTTTGTGGTGCAAAAGAAATTAATCATCTGCCTTCTTCTTTTCCTAACATCAGGTGCAGGTTTAACATTCATTTCTTATTGGGCTTAGGATGTAAGGATGTTATTAGTTCAGGTCGGGCCAAGAGGGTGGCTCGCGGGTTGGTCTGTGGCCCGATTGGCCGAAACTGGCCGACATGTGGCTCGGTCTACCCATGGGTTGACCAGCCTATGGCTCGATGAGCTACAGGCGGGCGAAGTCAGGTTCCTATCCTTACTTTTTTTTAAAATACAAAACAACGTTATGCCCAGTCGAGCTAAACAATTTTGGCCTATGGCCTGCCCATGGCTAGATCAACCTGGGCCAAATCAGGTTGGGCTGGGCCTGACAATTGGGCCATTATTGACATCCCTACTGAGATGAACCTAATTTTGTATAATTACATCATACACAATTCAATTTCATCCAACACAATCTAATTTTATCCAATACAATTCTTCAGTAAGAAAAACCAACAATTCAAGTATTCAACATACACAATTACACAATATGTATGTCCATCATATGTAATATAACTCATTTTGTATGATTACATCATACACAATTCAATTTCATCCAACATAATCCAATTTTATCCAACACAATTCTTCAATAAGAAAAACCAACAATTCAAGTATTCAACATACACAATTACACAATACATATGTCCATCGTATATAATATAACTAATTTTGTATAATTACATCATTACAATTCAATTTCATCTAAAACAATCCAATTTTATTTAACAAAATTCTTCAATAAGAAAAATAAACAATTCAATTATTTAACATAGACAATTACAAAATATGCATGTCTATCATGTAATATCCTAGTTCGATGATTGTACTATGTAATGTATTGTACATGCATTTTATAGAGTATGCTCTATTTATGGTATATTAGAGTATTTTAAGCGTTTACATGTATTATTAAGGTTATAACAAAGATCATGGATAGGCCAAAGATGACTCTGGACTTGATCGAAAATTCCTCGGATAATTTTTGAAAACTCCAAAAAGCTACGGAAAGAGTCCGAACGAGTTTTAAAAGCCCCAAAATGTGCTTAGGAGATTTAGGTGATACTTTTGAATTAAATATGGATGATTTCAGTGACATTTAGTGATTTCGGATTCAATTTGAAAATTCTTCCGGGCAATCAAAAAGTTACCGAATAACTCAAAATATGATGAAAAGCTCCAAACTTAGGATTGGAATTCATAGGAACTAAAACAGGTCAAATCGAAAGTTGTTTGAATAGAATTTGGGTAATCTAAAATTATTGGACTAAAATGCCCTTTTTGGAAAATACTGGATATTGATGATTTTAAAGCCATTCAAAATTGTTAAAAGTATCCAATCAATAAGTATTGACCCTAATTAGAGTATTCCATGGTCAATTTGAAAATAAGACAGTTGTGGAATGTTTTCGGGATTTAATTCGGTTAGTTGGTCAATTAAATGCATCAAAGGGCAATTTGGTCTTTTTGTACTAATTAAAGACAATTTGATATTTTTACATATTATTAGTGGATTGATGAGTTATAGAGATGACCAATGAGATGATGACATGTGCTTGATGAATCACTAGAAGAGAACCAATAGGAAGGTGAAGTGTGGAATCCATTAAATGAGAATTAAAAAGAATAGAAATTTTCTCACCTAAATTTCTAGTTTTGGGGCTTTTTAGTGGGATATATTTATGTAAGATAAATGATGATGTTTGTCTTTCCATGGAATACATAATAAGTTTGGAAGCATTTAAGGGATGAATATGACAAGAGAGGAATATGTAGTGAGATTTTGTCTTAGGTTAACTTGACTAGTCCCAATGTTTTGACCATAACTTGGCCTACAAACCTCCAAATGAGGTGATTTCAATTAGAGCTAAATCCTAAGACATATGAATAAAAATATCTAGAAGAAACCTAGACCTAATTCGGGATAAATGATATTGAAATTTGAGATTTAAAATGGTAACTTAATATTGCCCCTATGTTGAAATAGCTTCTGATATTTGGTACATTTTTCACCATTATAAGTTATAATGACATGATTTTTAATGATATAGAAACTAGAGACATAGGAGAACAAATATCTAGAAGACCTAAAAACCTAATTTGAATGTTCACTATATGAAAATTAAGGAAAAAGTTGAGGTATGGATTCTAGATATGGGTCATAACTGTGACTCATCATGCATGATTGTGATGTAGTGAATTAAATTAGGTGAGATTGTGTTCTGAAGGCATTGGTATGTTAGAATGGATAAAATATGGTATTTAAGTGACTTTTGAAGTTAGATTTGGAAATGGTGACCAATATGTTAGCTTACAGAATTAAGCAGAAATATGATTAACAAGCATGTTACACGAGTAGATACAAATCTCGAATTCAGTTAAAGTGAATATATAGTTTTAATACCTTATTTCCTAATTTGAAAATAAATGCCTAAGCGAAATGCATTTTATGTAGGTAAAGGAGAGGCACATAATGCGTGAGTGTGCTTGGAGATAAGTGTGCAAAAATGTGAATGTATTTTAATTGTTTTATATGAGTAAATTATTTGCAAAAGAATTGATGACATGTGAGTATTCTTTAAATTGATTTTATGCAAATTATTTCTATTTATGGAGACTAGCAAGTTGTAAGTGTATTTTAACTATTTTATATGACTTAATTCTTTCAAAAAGAATTGATGATATGTGAATGTATTTTAACTGTTTTATATGGCTTAATTCTTTGAAAAAAAAATGATGATTTGTGAGTGTATTTTAATTGTTTTATACAACTTAGTTCTTTGTAAAAGAATTGATGACATGTGATTGTTCTTTAAATTGAGTTTATGCAATTGGTTTTCATTTGATCATGAAATGAATATTTATACTGATTTTTATGCAAATGATATTTTACAAGTGAATATTGCTAGTATAAGTGTATGCTTTGGCAATTTGTGTGATGTAACTTAAAAGTTAAATTTATATGATTAGGAGTTACATTGAAGTAATTCAATTATGGATCCTCCTACGCTTCATTTAAAAATAAGATGAGTCGTAAATGTAAGAGTTTCTTTTGCCTATGGTACACCGATGGGCTTTATACATGTTATTATACCGGTATATTTATAGTGGTTAACCTATTACGGGTAAGCGATGTAGAACCAGCTCTGTAAATAGTGGTTAACCAGTCACAAGTAAGCGATGCAAAACTAGTTCTGTGACTTGTTACGGGTAACGATGCAGAACTAGTTCCATAACTACTAGTCTATAATGGTTAACCTGTTACAGGTAAGCGATGCAGAACTAGCTCCGTGACTTTAATCCTAGTGTACCGTATGGTAAAGAAACTAGTGGTGGGCTATGCTAAGTAAGGAAAGTCATGAAAATAGTAATTATGCCACTATTTATGTTAAAAGTGATTTAAGAGGTACCATATGATACTAATTCTAGTGGTTAGCTTATTTTTTAGTATTAAAGTTTTTAGAAAACTTATTGCCACAACTGTTTATTGATTAAGTAAAATGGAAAATGGAAAATTTAATAAGATGAATTTAATTTCGAAATAGTTTTTCAAAAAAATTGAAATTGTGTTTTACAAAATGTTATGTTATTACCAGATTTGATGATGCACGAATAAATTGTTATGGAAATGTTTTAAATGTTTTACCATGAGCTTTATGATTGTATAGAATATTGCAGTTATATTGTTATGAAAACTTTAATTTTCTTATAAACTAATTACACTCACTGAACTCGTTTAGCTCACTCTTATTTTTATGTTTTTAAATAAACCAACCCAGGTATGCATACAGGTATTGCAGTAATTGGAACTCCACCTCAAGATTAGTTATATCATCGAGTGTTGTTGTGTTTGTGTCATTTTTGCTATGTATGGGATAAATTTTAAGTTATTTTGGAAAGAGTTCAAAAGTTTGATCTTGTGAATATTAGTGGAATTGTAAATATCTTTTCTTAATGAACTACGAGGGTTTTGATCCTCAATGATGTTTTTAAAATGTTGAAAATTATTTGTTTAGGGTTGCTTGTGAGTAGACTTAAAGTCCATAATTTGTAGCTGAGAAATTTGTGTGAATATAGAAGTGTTTTAAAATGTGTTATGCAAGTTGTTGAGATTTGAGAATCTTAGAAAAGCAGTCGTTATGATACCAAAATTTTTAATAAAACATTTTGAAAAAAAGTTCCCATTATTTTCCATGCTTGTAAAAGTTAAATTATAAAAGGTTTTTAATAATTGAATGGCTTGGCTTTGCAGGGATCCTTCAGTTGAGTTAGATTTCGATTGGAGGGCTACTGTGGGGTCATTGGGACGGCTCAATTCAGGCTCTAGAAAGGAAATTCTGGGATGGATCCTGTCACATCATATGTAATATAACTCATTTTGTATTAATTTATTCATTAATATAACTGCATCACTTACTTATAAATAAGAATGTTGATTTCAAATTAGCCTTATGATTTAGTTTGTTGTATGACTTATTATACAAAAAATAATTATGAGTGAACCCAGAGATCTTGTGTTTCATATTCAAATATTAGATTAGAAACATATCTAACCAGATTAAGTATAAATCAAATTCGTTACATCTGAAATCAGTAAATTAAATTTATCCATTAATTCAAATTTGTTTTCAAAATAAATTTTATCATATGTCGTCTTCAATTATAATAAAAACATAGTTTCTTAAATTATGAATTAAAAAAAGATTGAAACTAATCTAAATTAAAGTTAAAATTCAAAATTAAAATTGAATTAAATTTGAACAAAAGAAATTCCAATAAAAAATTCTTAGTATGTATATTAAATTCTGCCCAAATAATTCCAATTAAATTGAAATTATACAGATAGGCTTAATTTAATTTAATTTCTATCTAATCTATTTATAATTTAATTTGTAATTGTAAATTGTAATAATCCAATCAAATTCCAAAAACTGACCTAAGGCCGTGACTTATTATGAATTTCCAATTCCAAACCAAAATTATAAACAAGACAAAATCAATCAACAGATAAACAACACACTTCGTTCATTTCATTCAAATCCAAATCTAATCATTCACAACAATTCAATTCCAATTTCCTCCAACCATTCACAAACTTCCAACCATTCACAATCTCACAATCAGAAATTCACAAATGCAATTCAAGTTTAGGAGAAAAAAATCTAAAACACACAAAAATATCATAAATTTAGTGGTCGGGTCGGCTTTTTGGTGTGTTAGATTTGAACCAGATTTGGTTTTTGTGGAAGACAAACAGGAGGCAGGAGTAAGCAGTGATGGTGGAGATGTACAGAGCCAGTAGCAGGTGGAGGACAGGTGGAGCGAGGCAGCAGTAGGCGGAGGCAAAGAGGAGAGGCACGTTGAGGTACAATGGAGACTAGAGTGAAGGAGACAGAGACGTGGTGGAGAGGGAGGCGTATAGACCAGCAGGCGAGGGAAGGTGCGATGGCATCACTGTGGAGGACGACGATGAAGAGCGACGGTGACAGAGGGTGAGAGAGAGAAAGTGGCGTGCGTGAGAGAGAGAGAGTGAAAATTGAGTGACAGAGTTAGGTCATTAGGGGGTGATTTTATTAAATTATTTTTTGCTATTTAGTCCATATACTTTTCAAATTTCACGGTACCACCTGGTATTTTACCAATATTTCAAATACTGATTGATACTTAACGAAACCTCCAATACCGACCGATATTCATACCCAATACCAAAAGGGGCAGTATCGTTCTAATTTTCGACCAGTATGGTACCTTTTTGCCGATATCGGTCTGTACGGAATGATATTCATAAGCTTGACTTTTGGTTTATTATATTTAATACATACATATATTTATAGGCCTTATATAGTAACGTTGTGTAATTCTAGATATTTTCTGATTTTTATTAATGACTATTCCTGTTATAGTTATGAATTCTTACTTAAAGAAAAGTCTGAAATTCTTGAGAAATTCAAGATCTTTAAGGATGAGGTTGAGAACCAATTAGGAAGGTCCATTAAGATTGTCAGGTTTAACTGTGGAGGAGAATATTATGACAAACATGGGGTTATAGGACAACAAAATGATCTGTCTGCTAGATCTGTGGAATCATGTGGAATAGTCGCCCATTTCACTATGATAGGTAGTCCTGAACAAATTGATGTAGCCAAAAGGCATAATTGCATCCTAAAGAACATAATGAGGTTAATGCAGAGTAAGACTAACCTACCTAAATACCTTTGGAGAGAAGCCATAGAGACTACCTTATATATACTTAATAGAGTCCCAAGCAAATTAGTATCAAAGACACCATTTGAAATCTAAAAAGGGTGGAAGCCTAGCCTGGCCTGCTTTTATATTTGAGCTGCCCTATTGAGGTAAGTTTACATAATCTTTATAAAAATAAATCGCTCGTTCTACTAGTTATTTTGTCGGATATCTTAACCACTTTAAGGGCTACAAATTTTACTGTAGATACAGAGGGTCTAGAATTGTAGAGTCACAAATAGATAAGTTTTGGAATATGATGTCTATGATGAGGGTGGTCCTTCTTACCCTTCAAATGATAGTAGGACAGGTACTAAAATTATTTCATATTAATCATTCATACACTTAGAACCAGTGGATCAAGGTCTTGATACTATACTAGTACAAGAACAGGAACCCATACCTGTATAAATTGAGGTTCCTAAGTTACAAGAACCAACTCAGTTGAGAAGATCCACTAAAGTGAGAAGACATGCTATTTTATTCAATTACGTAGTCTATTTGGGTGAATAACTGTAACATCCCGTTACCTTTGGGAGGTTAGAATAGTAAATATGAGTGATTAATGAGATCTTAGAAATGCATTTTTCATGCTCATACATTATATGATATGCTCATATTCATGAATATTGAATTTTTGCACATGAAA
>JAOQML010000008.1:28455760-28467758 GCA_027568935.1 Erythroxylum urbanii
GACAAATATAGATACATATAAATCTATCGATTTTGACATGACATTGGGGGATATAAGTGTTTAATCTCATAAGGATTTTATCTAATGCAGTTTAACATTTAGTGAGAGAAAACAAATTTCTTTAACGCTATTTAACATAAAGTTTAGAGAAAATGAGACCTATAAATGGAAAGATGATACATTTCATATCATACAGGTATCATCCTTGTTTGCCAAACTCAATTTTCTCATTTATGTAAGTAAGGTATTAGATATGTGTGATTGTATTGGATTTGTGTCACATCTGACACATGCATTTGATATTTTCCGATATGGAAATCCTTACGAGATAGAATGGTGGATTTTTATTATCTTTGGATCAACTGGTTTTTTAAACTTGACTGACCTATAAATTGATTTGGCTTAACCATTTTTTACTAGTTTCATTACTGTTACAACTACCATGATGAATTATTGTCTAAGGGGGAGAATGTTAGAAATTTTCCTAAGGTTGGATAATAATTAATTACAATTTTAACGATTTTAATGAATTCACAGTTAAGCGAATCAAATTTGATATGGATAAAGATAATAAAGTAACCCAATAAAGGATTTGGGTTAATTGGCTGAAGTTTAATGAAGAAAATGGACTCTAATCAGCGTGGGTCGAGCTTGTATTGAGCCTGTGATGGGGAAGCCTAATATGGATGCTATATATATAAGGTTAAGGTCTCTTATAGTTGCTTATGCAAATCGTGAACTTTCAGATTCTCTGACCTGTGAAGAGGTTCATGTGTTAAAAAAGTTGCAGAAAGACGTTAACAACGTCCAAGGGATCAATTTTTATAAAGGTCGTCATGAAAGCTCGGAAGTTTTGGCTTTGAAAAGCTTGTTTAAAGTTATGAAAGTGAAATCAGGTATTTCTCATGTTTTCTTCATTCATTCACTTTCACGTTAGATCTTGGGCACGTAATTGAGGCTCGTTTTATGCACTACCATCTTATAATGCCTTTTCTATTCTATTAATAAATCGATGCTTTTTCTTTTTCAACCATTAAAAGTATCATTAATTCATTACTGCACACACAATGTTTTATGTATTATAGCTTCTTAAATTTGAATTATTACAATATTAAAAATACCTACTCAATTTTAGAATTAAATTCTCTTTAATGATAGATCAAAAACTAAAGTATTTATTAAGCATTGAATAATTAGGAAATTGGATGATAAAATATAAAAGATAACATAATATGTTTAAGCATTGTGCTATTAGCTTGTAGTTTTTATATACTTTAGTCTAAAAGTGTTAGGGATTTAGTGTAGTCATGAAGCTTAACTCTTTATACATAATATCCATGTATTTTATTATGAGATTTGATGGCTATACCAAAGTCACTTTAGTATCCATACTTTTTGGCTAATATATGTCTTGAAAACCTTAACCCATTCCAAATACAGTTTTATTATCGATATACACATATTCTTAGCTATTTACGAGCTGATTAGAAGTATATATTCTTAGTTGTTTACAAGTTATATATATAGAGATTAATGACTGCTATAATACAAGTTTCTATAACATGTTTTTTTCTCTTTTCTCATTAGGTTGTTGATTATTGGTTGTCTTAAGATTGCTTAAAATGCATTGATATGTACGCATTCATTAGAATTTAAAATTTGATTAATATCAGTATCTCTGGTAGTCATTGTTCTTATTGCATCTATTATGATTTATCATTTGTTGTGTATTTTAGATCACATTCCTTTACTCTGGCATGACTTAAATATGAAAATTTTTAATAGTTTTATATAATAAATTTTTAGGATCTAGTAGTTCTAATTTCAATAATGACAATGGTTTGTTTATATAGGTTGAATGCTTTTTTAAGGACATTATGGAGTGATAATAATCTAAGTAGAAGATTCTTGGAATGTCCCAATTTCCTATTCGGTAATTGTGAATTTTCAATAGTATGATAATCAATTTTCTAAGAGAGTTATCTATGTAATTCAAAAGTTAAAGAAAGATGTTTTTGTAATGAAGGAGGCATAAATAAGGAGACGTATAGCCAAAATAAAGGAACGTGATAAGCAATTAAAAATTGTGAAATAAGACATTGAGATGTTGATCAGAGAGAAGAAAGACTTGAGGTTGATATTATCCAACATAATTGTAAGGTTTATCAAGTTTTTATTTAATTTTCCATCCTTTATATGGTTGTAGAATAAAATTAGTATGAAATTATCTACATGTTATTGATTATGTTCATTTTTATTATCAAATTAACTAGGATGAATTTATTTATACTTTCTATTGTTTAATGAAAAGTAATCCATTGTTACCAGTAATTATATGGAGTTATTTAATCACTAAGTGTAAACAAATTGTCTAAGAACATGCATTAGACATTATTTAGGATCCAATTCATCAATTGCAATTATATAAAATAAATATTTTTATTTACTTCTATTGTTGAATGAAAAGTAACATTTTATTATCAGTAATTATATGGAATTACTCAATCATTGAAAGCAACCAAATTGTATGAAGGAATGCTTTAGACATTGTTTAGGAACAATCCATCAATTGTAATTATACAAAATGAAATTGTTCATTTACTTATATTACAAAATACACGAAACATAAGATTTAGTTATAAGCTAACCTACATGATACATGAATTTTAGGCAAACATCTTTATTTTGATTTACAAAATCAACTAATTACAACGACATCCAAATGTTTGGTTTGTCAAGTTGCTGGTTACAGGTCCTAATTGTTGCTCTCCTACTAGTTAATGTAGCTTATAATTGTCTTGAAGTGATGTTAGATTTACCTTTAAACCTATCTCTTGGTTTAAAAGACAACTTGAAAGATGTCTATATTTTTTACTAGCAACTTATGAAATAACCTATGAATATAACACTTGTAAACATGCTTATGAGTTTAATATTGACAATGAGTACATGTATCTAAGTATATGCTAAACTCACATCTATGCTTTGCTGACTAGGTACACATTCCTCATTAACTGGCGTGCTACTTTAGATATGAGTTTGCTGAATATAATTTGGGTTAATTGAGTTACATATTTCATGTAATCATTATTTTGTGATACTCCTCTAACTGGTGATCCTTCATTTGAAACTATTTAAACCTAAAAGATAATATGCATTACATTAACATTGATAACAGATAAAAAAAACTAAACTAATAGTTACATTGATAGGTTGTTCATTAGGTTTTGTTACTTTATATTTTTCTATTATTATATAATTAACCTTTATTGTCTAATGCACCTTCAAAGGTTAATTAACCTAATGAAACTTTGAATGCTTTGTCAACCTGGTAGTACCCAAGTTCTTTTCCATCTTAATTTATCTATAATCACGACAAGAGTTACGACATTTATTGACAACTTTATTGTAACTAACTATCATTTCGTCAAAGATATGAGGTTTTTTAGATAAAAAAATTGATTAACACTATTGTTTGGATTAACTGTGATGATTTTTTTGTTACTAATACAATCGTAATTGTGACAATTTAATATCTTTCACAATGAAATTGTCACTATTAATATATTAATAGTGTCAAAATTTATTTTTTCACTAAGTTCTGTCACTAAAAGTATATGCAATTGGGTGTCAAAATAATTTTGGCGGGAATGAATTGTAGTTGTGACAAAACATATATTGGTCACTATTTTTTTCTATTTGTTGTGAACAGAACATAGTTTGATCATTAATATTTTTCTCTTGCTGTGACGAAACAGTTTATCATCACATAATATTTTACTTTTTTTGATGAAAACTTTTGTCATTAAGAATTCAATTATTTAGTGTCTAGTTAATATTGGCACAAAAATGAAACTATCACTATAGTCACGACTATTCATAATTTAATGACAACTTTTTTGTGACTAACTATCATTTCGTCACAGATATGAGATTTTTTGTGACGAAACAATTGATTGGCACTATTTTTTGGATTAAATGTGATGATTTATTTTTTGTTACTAATTCAATTTGGTATCTTTTATAATTAAATTGTCACTATTAATCTGATAATAGTGTCAAATTTTCATTTATCATTAAGTTATGTTATGATAAGCTTATGCAATTTGACGTAAAAATAATTTTGGCAAGAATGAATTGTAATTCTGACAAATCAAATGTTGGTCTCTAATATTTTCTATTTGTTGTGACAGAATATAGTTTGACCACTAATGTTTTTCTCTTGCTTGAAGAAACGGTTTATCGTCACACGATATTTTACTTTTTGTGACGAAAAATTATCATTAAGAATTCAATTAGTTAGTGTCTATTTAATATTATCATAAAAACGGAACTATCACTATGGTCACTACTATTCGTAATTTTTATGACAAGAAATTTTGTTGTTACTTAATCATCAACTTTTTGTTATAAAGGTTATGGTCAACATAAACGTAACAAATTAATAATAACTATTTCTTATTATAATAACATTAAAATTAACCACTATAATTATTAATTTTGTCATCATTGTACAAATTTTAGGAACTAAAAACTACTTATCTTAATTTTTTAATATTATTATTTGCAAAAAATTTAAATATTTTCTTGCAAAATATTCAAACTATATATATTGATATTCCAAAATAATATTTTACATATCAATAAATATTTGCTAAATATAACTTTGAAATTTCATCATAATAAAAATCAAAATAAGTAAATGTGTAAATATAATGAAAATCTTATTCCAAAATGTTAAGCTAAACTCTTAACCTATTTAAAATTTAAAAATAGAGCTATTACCTATGCTCAATCATTGTCATCTTCACGTCCAGGATCACATAACTTATCATGCATTTCATTATCATTTTCAATTTTATTACTTTGATGGCATAGATATTTATATTATAGTGCAACTATTCTTAAAGAAATGAGTTTTAATGGCAGACCAAATTTAATGGTTGCGGATACGAGGAAACATATTAAATTTGTCAATATTAATTAATTCAAATGTATTAATTAATTTTAAATAAATTATTATCTTATAAAAATATACAATTTTTGGATTTAAAAAATTTGTAACTACTAATTTCACCTTAAAAACGGGGATAATTGATCAAAAAATATCTAAACTTTTAAAAATTTTATTTTAATGCCAAGTTTTATAAAATTTTCAATTTAATGATCCGATATGACGTACGTACCAAATAATACGTCTTTGTCTATTTACTAGCCATATTAGAAAAACAATATTACAAATTTTGAAAAATTAAACATGCCTCCGTTTCGACCTCCTTGTTACTTTTTCTTTCTTCTTCAACCCCAATCTCCCTCCGTCTCTCGCTAATCGGCCTGGGGCAAAACTACACCAAAATGAATGAGAAAGAATCTCCGAGTAGCCCTCACCGCTGTTTCTCTCTCTCTCCCCCTAAGAATCTAAATACAGTCGCCCTCTGCCGCGTGTTTTTCACTCGTGAATCTCTGTATGTTTCAAATTCTATAACACTTAATGTAGTTGGATCTCTCTACTTGACAATGTTAGAGAACGAACAATACTTTTGCGATTGACAAAAACGCACCGTCTTGGTTCGGGACCCAACCGCATTAGAGGTATTTGGAGAAACGACAATCATTTTCTTGTCTAAATTTTTTTGGTTGTTTCTTGGATAAAAGTTGAGTTGTGCTATGATTTGAATTAGATCGGAATAGGGTTGTATTGTGACTGTTTGTTTGATTCGGGTGCAAGGGTGTCGCTAGAATTTGAATTTAGGGTATTGGTATTTTGGTAGAGCAATGTGTTTGGAATTTTGTTGCAGATTAGGAGAGATTGGTCGCTTGTGAACATAATTTACTTGGTTAAGTTCTTTACTTAGTGTTGTGATTTTAGAATTGTGGTTGGTGTGGACTTCAAGGGTGGAATTTGAAGAGCATTGCTAATTTGAAGAGTTTTTATTTGGTTGAATTTGTGAGGATTATTTATTGTTTTTACTGATTTGAATTTAGCTTTCTGGTTATGGAAGTAGATATGAGGTTAATGTAATGGGTGTTGCAATGGCTTATGTTGTTCTTTTAAAGGATTAATTGGCGTTTTTCTTGTTCAAAACCTAATGTTGAAGTTAGTGGGTATAATTGTTCTCTACCCTTAAGTTGTTAGGTTGTGGGTTGTGTGTTTTTGTGATGAACCATTCAATGGGATTGCACTCAATCCTTCTCATGTTCAGTGAGATTTGGTTTGGTCTATTTTTCTGTCTTGGAAGTTATTCCTTAGTTGATATAAGTTCTTTTAGGCATTTGTGTTTCCAACTGGTTATGCTAAATGTTTTGCTTTCTGTTTCTGTGTTTTCAAATTGATTTTCTTTTTTGTTTCACATATGAACATTTTGTGCTCCTGAATATATAGAAAAATGGCCCTCAGGAAATACATTCCTGTACATGATGCACCTTCTGCTAGTATGAAGGCTTTGAGCTTTTCCAGAAAGGTGCTTGATAATGCCCAAGTCTTCGATCCAGAGACAAATCAAACAATGGAGCCTTATGTAGACATTGATCTTAAAGAAGTTTATTTTTTGTTCATGCATTTCCTTTCATCTGGACCATGTCACAGGACTTACAAACAGTTGTGGAGGAACTTCGTGAACACCAACTTCTACCTAGAAGGTATCATGCTTGGTATTCGAGAAGTGGAGTATGTGTCGGTGATGAAGATGATGATGGCATATCATACCCCTTAAACTACTCCAAACTAGTGGAGAGGAATGGAGTGTGCTTCTATTATTGCTGTGTGTCTGCATCCTCGATTGTAGTGTATTTACATAGATGTATCTTGTGTAGACTGGCGATTAAGGCAATGATTCCACTTTTCTTTACTGATGTGTTATGTGAGTTTTTCCTTAAAGCATTTATTAATCAGTTGCAACATTGTTCATGGATTTTAGGTCTTTTATCTAACAGTGGAACATTGTTCACGGTTTTTTCTTTAATATTACTGTTTGCAATCAAATTTCAATATTTTCTTATAAAATATTCAAACCACATATATCGATAATTCAAAAGTAATATTTTACATATCAATAGATATTTGCTAAACATAATTTTGAAATTTCATTAAAACAAAAATCAAAATAAATAAATGCTTCAATATAATGAAAATCTTATTCTAAAATATTGGGCAAAACTCTTAACCTATTCAAAATTTAAAAATAAAGTTCTTGTCAATGTTCATCACCACTCATAAAAGTATATTCATCACAATCAGTTTCGTTATATCAATATTTAACATATTTTCTTTAATAGTTGCAGCATCTAAATCAGATATATCCAAAGATATCGTATCAGTATCATCCTCTAAAGTAGATTCGTGAATGTAAAGCCAAAATTTTCATTTTCTTGGTATGACTCATCTCCTATATTATTATCAGGAAGATCATACAAATCACGAGGCTTTTTATTGACAACAAAATACCAATTGAGCTCCTTAATATCTATTACATAGTAAACGTGTTCAGCTTGAAAAGCTAAAACATATGGTTCATCAATTTTCAACTTACGTGTGACATTGACCATAAGAAACCCAAACTTTTCCACCTTTATGATGCAAATCCCACCAGTCAACCTTAAATAAAATGACACTATTTCCCTAATGATAATTTAACTGTATGATATCTCTCAAAACACGAAAATAATCCAAATTGCCGATATTCACATCACCTTTTACAAAAATTGTAGTATTTTGTGATTTCAATTGTAAATCCCTGTCCTTTGTGTTAAACCTCCAACTATTGATGAAGAAGCTTTTATACCGATAAACTCGCTTGATTGGCCTATAAATTAAATGCAGTAATTGATCACTAACCATTTGATTTCCTTTATCATGGAATTCGGTGACCTATAATGAGTAATGAGCATTAAATGTTTATATTATATAAATTATAATTTATAAAAAGTTATAGGTGAAAATATATTTATAGTACTTACATATTTCTTGAACCACTGGTGGAATTCTTTTTGATATCTTGTTTTTACATTTCTAGGTTCCTCCCTCTTGAGTTTTACTTTATGCATGCTTCGTATTAAAAATAAGCAAAATATTAGTAGTTACTTAAAGAATATATAAACGATAAAATAAATTATGTAAAATGACTAATTTCAAAAGTTAAGAGAACTTTTTCCACAAACTCTCTGATTTCTTCGCAATTTTCTAACACATACATTCTAGCATGAGCCCATTCAAATAAGCTCAACTCATCATTATTTTTAGCAAAGGCCTAGTAGCTTGCATAAAAACTTGAAACCCATAATGAGAACGAGCATCACTTCCCTCATCATTTCTTCCAGCACAATTCAACCTAGTTTCAGTTCCATGCAATTACCTTGAACAAAAATGCATGCATTCTTGCACAACATATGCCTTAACAATTGATACTCCTGGACGCGTTTTATTTCACACATATGATTTTAGCCTATATAAATATCATTTTATAAGATACATCCATCGAAATTATACTGGCCTAGCAAGTTTAGCCTCACTCATTAGATGAATGGTTAAATGCACCATTATGTCAAAAAATAAGGGAGGAAATATTTTCTCTAATTTACAAAGTGTAAAAGGAATTGACTTTTCAAGTCTCTCCAAATCATCAAAATGCAAAACTTGAGCACATAACTTTCTTAAAAAAGTACAAAACTCAAGTATTGCTTTGCACATCTATTTACCCAATAACCCACGTATAGCCAAAGGGAGATATTGATGAAAAAATACATGACAATCATGACATTTCATTCCAAAAATTTTGCATTAAGTAAGACTCATACATCGAGAAATATAAGAATACCATCTAAAAATTTTAGATCATTTAAGAACTAACAAAATGCTCGTTTTTTATCTTTAGACAGTGTATAACATGTAGGGTGAAACGTATACTTGCCATCACTTGTAGGAGTTGCATAAAGCTCAGGACGTACACCCATAAAATTCTAAATCAAAACAAGCATTTATATTATCCTTTGTTTTCCCCTCAATGTTCAACAAAGTCTGAATTATGTTATCAGATACTTTTTCTCGATATGCACAACATCCAGATTATGTCACAACTTAAGTGTTCTTTAATATGAGAGTTGAAAAAAACTCATTTTCTCCAATTTTTGAGCAATAGAACATCGCCACGCCTTCTTTTCCTTATAGTATTTCTAAAATTCGTCTGTTTAATGAAAATAGTATAAATAAGAAAAAATAATACAAATAAAATATAAGAATAATTTAAAATCAATCAAACTTCACCTGAGAAAATTGATTATATTGCTCAACAACATCATCCCTTGATAATTATTTTAGTGCGCTTTAATTTTCTTTGGTACCATCAAATACTTTAGCATTTTTCCTCCAAAAATGATTAGTTGGTAGGAAGCGATGATGACAAAGATAACATGTTTTACGTCCATTTTAAGGACTGCGAGAAGACGTTTCAAGATTGCAAACAGGACATGCTAACTTGCCTTTGATTTTCCATCTTGATAAATTATCGTAAGCTAGAAAATCATTTTGGTTTATAATAGAGTTGAACGTAACTGAAAATTACTCTTTGAAAATGCATCATATGTCTCTACACTTATCTCCCAAAGGCATTTTAGCTCATCAATCAACGACACTAAGTATACATCAATATCATTTCCAAGAGTTTTAGGACTAGGAATAAAGAATGACATCATGAAATAAGGATCTTTCATGCATAGCCATGGTGGAAGGTTATAAGGAACTACTGGCCATTCATTACATATTCCCGAATGGGTTAAAACCATCACTTGCTAAACCAAGTTTGACATTACGTGGGTTGGCTGGAAAAAAGGGGTGCACATCAAAACTTTTCCAAACTGGAGAATCCACTAGATGTCCCATAAACTCTTTATTACACGGTTTTTCCTTATGCCATCTCATATCTTTATCAAAATTAGATGACATGTACAATCTTTGTAAGAAATGAGTTAATGGAAAATATCACAAGATTTTTTTGGGAATATTTTTCCTAGGGTCATGGTCATTAATCATATTCCCCATTTTCTCATTATTATTCCATCTATATTCACCACAAGTTGGACAAGATTGAGCATTCTCATATTTATTTCTGTAAAGTATGTAATCATTTACACAAGCATCTACTTCTTATATGTAAGACCTATATCTCGAGAAACTTTCTTACAATCATTATATGAGCTAGGAATTTTATTACCTTTAGGAAACAATCTTTTCATTATGTGAAGAACTCTATCAACTGCATTTGCACTAATCCCGTAAAGACATTTCCAATTCAATACTTAAACAATGAATGATAGTGTGGAAAATTCCTCATAACCAGTAATAATCTATAAAACTTGGTAGCTTCCTTATTTGGATAAGTGTGGCCACTTCTAATAGGATCATCAGCTTCTTCATTTAGATCAGAACAACTATAAGACCACATAACATATCACATATTCCATCATCATTTTCACTTTTATTTCTCTGATTATTATCATTGTCGTCATTAAAATAATATTGTAGAACCTGTTCATGATGGTACCACTACTTCTAGTTCATGTTTATCCCATTTAGGATCAGATGTTCATAAATTGATTGACTTGTCCTAAATAAATTGTTGTTGCATATTTTACAAGGACAACAAATTGCTTTTCCTTTATCAAGATGTATAAATGCAAAATCTAGAAATTCATTAACTCCTTTATCATATCGTGGTAGTGCTCTATTAGAAATTTCCATCCAAGATTTGTCAATTATCATTGTCCTACAATTCAAATTAATTGAATGGGTTCAACAAAATTTGAAATAAGACTTGCTAGGATAGGTAACTTTATAAGCATTAATATTTTCTAAAGAAACATTGAGGCATTACTAAGAAGAAATTAAAATACACGCACGAATAAGCCAAGTTCTGTTACTAAAAAAACCAAATGAGACAAAAGTGAGAAGGTGATAGAGAGAGAGAGAGAGAGAGAGAGAAGGAAAACCTGATGAACTTCAACTTTGGTAGTAGAGGGGAGGAGATAACTTGATGTATATCTTAATTGTCACAAGCTCTGATCACAGGACCTTCTTTCTTTTTTTTATCAACATCACATTGTAGGCTTTAGGATCACGTTGTTTTTCTAGAATCTGAATTACATCTGGACAATAGGAAAAGCGTAGTTTGTGGTAAGAAAAATTATAAGTTTACATTTTTATTAAACAATAATAAAAGAAAAGATAAAGCTTTTAATCAAATAAAACTTATTATCTTTATCTCTCATAAGTCACAATATATTCTCAATGAAATTTGATTATTCGATAATAAAATATGTGATTAATAGGTCAAAGGAGAAAATCACAACACAATACACAATACAATTAATCCAACTCGAACGATGACGTAGTAAGAGGAAATGTGTAAGCTTTTGATAGTTGGTGGAAAAAATAAAAATGAAACAAACAAGGGGAACTGTTGCTTTTGATATCTAGAAGAAGAGGAACCGTGAACAGTCGTGTATTCTAAAAACTAATGAAGTGTCAATAAATTGCATCTTCTTCATGGGCACAATTCTCGTCTCTACGTCATTGAATATTCTTTAGTTACAATATTCTCTCCACATCTTCCATTTCCTCTGCTTAAATACTAACAGGTAAACGACCATTATTGTTTGCTTAACTAATTGGTCTCATCTTCTATTTGATGGGTTATTGACAGGAACGAGTTGCCAATTTTTTTTCGAGAACTATTAGCCTTAACTTACACATTCTTTCATGATTTAGTTTAAAACAATTTTTTAACATTACTCTGTTACTATAAACATTGAATGATAGAAACTTTGTCCTATCAATAATGTAACATCCCGTTTCTATAGAACGGGTCGGACCTGAGAAACGGGTCGGACCTGAGAAACAGGTCCCAGTGAGGTCAGTCAGTGAAATTAGAAAAACACATCTCATGCTCATGCATTTGTGGACAGTGATATGTGCACATGAAAAATGTCTGTACATGCATTCATGACA
>JAOQML010000008.1:28483665-28495354 GCA_027568935.1 Erythroxylum urbanii
TTTCCTTAATCTCTCTTTGAGCTCATATGTACTGAAATTTTGGGTCCTAACCCTTAATATGGGGACGGGATGTTACAGTGATGGTGCTGGAGACGGAATGTGAACACCCTAATCAGTGAAGTATTTGAAAATCTTCTTGATGTCTCGTCGTTGTCATCTTTGTTCTTGCCCCATCTCCTTAAAAAGTTCATTATTGTCTGAAACTACATTAAGGAAGATCTCCAACTTGCCTCTTCATCATCCTTAGTCTCTTCACTGGTTGAGTCTTCATTTTGCTGTTGTGGTGGTGTGGAGCTCGAACTAGCTTGTCTTGTCCTATATTTTATATGTATTTTGGAGCTAACATCACGGAGGCCAATATGATCAATTGCCAAAATTTTAGCTAGCCTTAAATGTGTATGATTCAAAAACTCAGGAAAAACAATTATTAGTCCATCATATTTAGACTATAGTGCACAACAAATGTAGTGACAATATAACCTATACCAAGATGGCTACTTTTCTTTTTAAGGGCAACAACTATGAATTGAAAAATGTGGGTCATTGTGCAAACTTTAACATTGTTATCCATGCAGTACAAAATAAATAATTCCTTCACAGAACATTAACTATCTGATTTATCATCACAGTTTAACATATAAAATTATGCAATAACAAATGTTCAGGAGTAAGTATGACATTATTTATATGCATTTCTAACATTAAAATTATCCAACCTTATTAAAGTTTTCTAATATCGCTTGGCACGAAAATCATCATTTCAATAATGTTCGAATGAGGAAATCCACCAAATCTAGCTAAAACATCATAGTACAAATGATAAGTTTGAGCTCTCAAATGGAACCAAAATTCAGCTGGATTCTGTAATGCAAATTAAAGGGTAGTTTAAAATTCAAGGGTCAATTATTTATCTATGATGTAAAGAAAATTAATAAATTTATCCTCTTGAATGTTACTACTCAAAACCTCAACCTTGCCCTTCAATCCTATATTGTTAAAATATCAAAGTCAAAATACCTAGAAGCACTAATAACCCTAGAGTGAAGAGTTTGGAATTAGATACCTTCATCTTCTGAATAAATCATAAACGGAGCTCTAAAGTCTGCAGCCCTATCCTATGCTCCACTCCTTGCCACTGATGCTTTTCCTTTGAATTGTGAGCGTTTTGCACTTTGCTTAATTTTTGGCCCCATTATTAAGAGTAAACTTACACAATAGATCAAAAATGCACCTAGGTATACTACAAAACACCTAAAAATGTGAATGGAGAAAATAACCACAAAATTATGTAACAACCACATCAAAATTGTAAGATATGTGTGGAAGTTGTGAAATATATGAAAAAGGGAGTCAAATCTAGTTGAAAGATGTAGGAATAAGTGAGAGATCTAAGGAAAGTGAAGAGATAAGGGAGAGAATTTTGGAGTGGAGGCTAAAGCTTAGAGAGAGAAGTGGTGTGCGCAAAATGAGAAGAAGGATGAATATAAGGGGTTAGGGTGGAAAAAAGAGGGGTAAAGTGTGATTTAGAGGGTAAAATTCACATGTTCGGCATGACAGACTGTATGACATAACTATGACATAGGTGTTATGATCATGATAGAAGTCACCTCTTGCAATGCACGATAGTGACATAGTTTATCTTGTCACCCTTGTCCCGTTTTGTCATTTCTTAGTCATGTAACCTCTGAGCTTGCTTCCTTAACTCATATTAAATTCAAAACAAGTAATTTAGTCATCCAAACCACTCCAAAAATATTGAAATTAAAAACCCTAGTGTTAGAATTTAAAACAAACCTAACTACCAAAATTCACTAAGTTATAGTAGTTAGCTTGGCCATTTATCATCTGAAATGTTTTTTAATCATTTGAAAGGAAAGAAATTACTTCCCTTTCTTATGAGAATACTCCTTTGAGATACGGTTTGCATTTATGTTTGTTAACCTTGCTCAAATTTTTTAATTCGAGAGCTCCATATGTGAATATATGGCTTACCGTAAAAGGCCCACTCTATCTTGATTTGAGCTTCCCATAACTTCAATCTCGAATTATATAATAAAAAATCATCTCCTACTTTGAACTATTTCTTTTTAATATGAGAATCATGCCACTTCTCCACCTTTTCCTTTTATAATTTGGCATTCTCATATACATTTAAGCGAAGTTCATCAAGTTAATTCAATTGTAGGAGTTTTTGATCACCTACTTACTTCCAATAAAAGTTTACAGCTCATGTTGCCTGATATGCTCTATACTTAAGTTCCACGAGCATATGATAATCTTTGCCATACATAAGCCTAAAGGGCCTCATTCCGATCTTGGTTTTGAAAGCAGTTCAATAATCCCATAGAGCATCAACCAACTTTAATGCCCAGTCCTTCCTTGAAATTACCGTTTTTTCCTATATTCTTTTAAGTTCCTAGTTCATGAATTCAATTTTCCCATTTGTTTACAGGTAGTAGGGAGTGGTGACATGATGGTGAACTCCATATCTTTTTAGAAGTGCATCAAAAGATTTATTACAAAAATATGCTCCTCTGTCAATTATTATTGTTCTTGGCACTCCAAATTAGATGAATAATCTCTTAATAAACCTTTTCTTGTCTTTGCCATCATTCGTTAGAGATGGCATGGTTTCAGCCCATCGTGACACGTAATCCACTCTGACTAAGATGGACATGTTCCACATTAGGGATGGGAAAGGCCCTATGAAGTCAAGTCCCCATACATAAAAAACTTTGAATTCTATAATGTTTGACAGAGGTATGATAAGTGTAAATTGCATCGTGTTTTAGGACATAATTTGATATGTGTTTGGCCGTTAATTTAATCATTTAATATATGTTTAGGGTAAAATTGTGTTAGTTTTTGAATTATTTATGTTTTAAGTATTTTAAGAGTTAGTACAAGCATTTGAGCTTAAATATTATGTTTTTGAGGTACGTTGATGTGTTTGCTAGTGTTTCATGGTCAACATCAAATAATGGAGGAGTTTTAGAGACATTCGGGTCGAAACAATGACCCTTAATAATGACTTATCAGGCCACGATCATGACAGAAGCTCCTAGTTTGGCCCACGATCGTGTCCTATATGCCACGATCGTGACATAAGCTCAAGAAACGGATGCCATGATCGTGACAGATGTTAGACCCCGTTTCCAGATCCCAACATCGGACATGGGACCCTAAAGCTTGAGCATGGAGGAGGGCTTAGAATTTGAAAATTTAAAAGAAAACTCCTTCGGAAGCAAAAGCGGGCTCGCCGCGGCGAACATATGGGAAAACTACTATGGACCCTTCAGGAATTTTACGCCACGGTGAGCAATTTAACTTTCGCCGCAGCAAGCCTGAAATTTTATTTTCGATCATTTAGTATCGCCGCGATGAACATAGGAGAGTAAACCTCCCTGACCTTTCGGGTGAATTACGCCGTGGCGAACTCTTAGCTTTGCCGCGACGAAAACCCCTATGACAGAACCCTCAACCCACAATCAACATTAACTCTACTAAATGCAACCATAAATTTCCAAGCAACCATCCTCAATTTATTCCCAAAACAAAATGAAATTATACATAAACCCATGCAATTTCCAAAATTCAAATACTTTGTGAAAATATGAAAAATAATAGACATCTTCAATCATACATTTCATTGATATTTAAAGGTAGAGTTTTACAAAGCTTTAATGGGTATTTCAAGTCACATTACAACATAATCCCAAAAATACATAGTTTGCAAAAAGTAGAATTTCTCAAAATGCAACTAAAGCTTTGTTTTACAAAAGCTAACTTTAAAAACAAAAATAAAGCTAGTTGGAGTGATGCCTTGGCTCTTGACTACTCAATCTCTTGCTCATCACCTGAATAAGGGAAGGAGACTGGAGGTGAGCTTAAAGCTCATAGGTAACAATTTTATAACCAGTAATAAGCAAAACCATTGAAAATTTATTTTCCATTGTAACAAAAATTCGCATTGACTCACAAAGCATATTTTTCTCAAATTCTCAACCAAATTTTCAATAGTGCAAATCAGGTATGCATCAATCTTATCAATGTATCATGAGCACATATGCACATCAAAATGGTCTGGAAGGTCCATAAACAGAACGAACTAACACATTTCTATATAATGGTCTTGTGAAGTCGTGAACAGAACGAACTAGCACAATCACACTTAGTGGTTTTGTGTAGTCGTAAACATGAGGGAGTCCATAAAGGAGCTCCATGCCACTAGCGGGCAGGCGGGAGAAGCCTTTAGTCAAAGTGCACTTGACAACAGAATGGACCAAACCAAACCCACATAACATGTATTTCATAATCTTGTAAACTTGTTGCCCAAAATGGCAAAATTTTGAAACTTGATCTTTTTCAAACATCATATCTTTTCAAAACTCATTTTCATGTTCTTGTCATAAATTATTAGCACAATAAGCTCATACCAAACACATAACACTTTTTCAAAGCATTCAAAGAGTTATAAAACATGTTTATGAAGTAGTTGAAATCGTTTATTTCCATCATTTGAAAGAACACATTAACGACCTATTACTTAATCATAAAACTGTAACCTACCTTGAAATCCTTGCTTGTTACTTGCTCAAATGTGCCTTTCCTCTTCCTCCTCTTGCCTCACTTGATTTCCTTAAACAATAACTAAAATTCCATTCAATTTGGTTCAAAAATCGGAAAGTTACTACCTAAACAATTTCGGACTATCCTTATGCATGAAACAAAATTCTATTCTCAAATTCCATCCAAAATTTGAGATTCTTAGAGACTGAATCTAGACTTTATTCCTTCACAAAATTTGTATTCCTATGTCTCTAGGTTACATCAAATCAAAAATCATCTTATTTGAAAATCTAAAAAAAACGTTATGTCCAGAATACCAAAATATGTCTCTGTAGGAAAAATGGAGTTCGCCGCGGCGAAGTCAGAAGTTCGCTGCGGCAAAGTCAGAAGTTCGCTGCGGTGAACTTCTCCAGAAACTCATTCCGACAACCCTTTTTGCTACATTTTCCATATTTACACTTCCCCCCTTTCATATGTAAACCTTCTTAATACTAAACCACCTCTTCTACTTCATTTTCAACCCAAAATCATTCTCAAACCAATTCATAAACTACTCTTAATCATTAACCAAATAGTAAAATATTAATTCATACCATTCATCAACAACTTCCTACCCACATTCAACCATGTTTTCACTTCTAACTAACCCTAACTATGCTTCATCCTACAATCAAGAAAGGTTAATGCTTATACTTATTTTAGCCTCAAAGTCTTCAAGTTCTTCAAGATATCCCAAAAACCTTAGTTTTTCTCTTCTCCTCCCCTCTTCCACGATTTCTTCTTCAATTTCAATGCAAGACAACCTCTTCTTTCACTTATGCCCTAAAATGAATGAGCAACAACCACTATGCCCTTTCATGTAGTGCCTTAGCCTTCTAACCTTAAGTGATCTTCCAATTTTGCCCTTATACATTCTTACTTCTTTAATTTAACTTACACCATACTATACTCTAACTTAATCTTAATTTCTCCATTTAATACTTCCAATTCCATCAATCTAAGCAATACATCCTCCAATCATTGACATGCTAATTAAACTCCAAACAAAATAATTTATATTCTAAGACCACAAAATTTAATCAATTCATGCTTAATTAAATAAAAAAATTGGGGCCCAATAATAGAAGGCTTAGATGTGAGCCACGATTGTGGCCTGCATCAGGAAGATATGCAGACGCTCTATTTTGAGGGATTTTTTGGACCTTTTGGATCCTGAAAAAACCCTAGGGTTATCTAAAACATAAAGAATTATAAAAAGAACAGGAAGAGCCAGAGAACAGATGGCTTCCAAATAGCCATTATTGAAACCCTAAAGTGAGAATACAGAGAGAGAGAGAAAGAGAAGAAGGAAAAGGAAGAAGAGGAAGACAAAGTTGACTCGATGTGCTTCCTGGATCAGGGGGTTTTCCAACATTGCTGCCTTCCATCGTCTATTCTAAGTTGTATTTCCTTTTCGTTTCGATTTTATTGAAGTATATAATTGAGATGGATACTATGATAATAGGATTTGGAATATTGATGATGTTCTAAACTCTCCTTCAAGATTTTGTTTTGATTTAATGATAATTTAGTCGATTTTGGTTATTTGGGTGAGTGTCGTGATTTAATTACGTTATTACATAATTCAGTAATAAACTGGGAGAGTGAACTGAATGAAAAACTATTAAATCAAATAAATGAGAGTTAAGCGATTTAATAGAAACCGTAATAAATCATATTGGTAATTATACTAAAAGAGATCCCGTGTGATGTTCCAATAGTTTATTAGATTGCTTCAGATCTGGTTAGGTTTTGGATAATTTATGAATTAAAAGATTGCAAACTCCATAATCTGATTAGAGTTTATAATTTATGGTTTAATGGTTATAACTTAAGAGAGAGTAATCAGCCCTAGGACATTCTAGAACCGACACTCCAGTGACACATAATTGACTAGGTTAGCATTCATGACAAGTAAAATTCCCTTTCTTATAAATTGGTAAATTCCTTAGGTTAATTTCTATTGTGATTGCATATTGCTCAATTGTTAATTCTTTGTGTTTAATTTTGCACTTAAGTGGTTGAATTGAATTCTCGTGATTACTTTTCGTGCATTGTTTATTTTGAGTTTTATATATTGTTAGCTTTAGATTTTAGGATTAGCTTAGTCCCCTTGCTTGTGGGATCGATACCTTTTATACTACAGTCGTGACCTGTGTGGTTGCGATATTTGAGGGCTTATAAATTTTAAAGCTCGAACGACACGATCAAGTTTTTGGTGCTATTTTTGGGGAGGGTGAAGATTTGTTTAGTTCTCTTAGTCTAAGTCGTCTCAGTTAGGTTTAGTTAGTTTTAAGTCTTTTTTGTTCTTCCCATTCTTTATGTGTGTGTTCGTGCTCTTACATAAAAATAAGAGCTATAAGGAGTTCGAGTCACATAGCTGAAACTGTAGAGCTTGATATCACTCATCTAGATCGTTTAATTAGAAGAGCTTAGTGAGAAGAAAAAAGAAGAAACTGTAAAAGCAACAATGGCCGAGGAGTTCAGCAAGAGTTAGATCGGGGAGTGAACCAGGTGCATCAACCGAGAAACCTTGTGGATTTCATGAGACTGGGCTTCAATGCAACCAATCAAGGTGTAACTGGGCCACCCATATAAGCAGCTTCCTTTGAAATCAAACTAGCTCTCCTAAACATGCTTCAATAAAATGTGCAATTTTATGGATTAACGAATGAAGACCCGAATGCACATATTGTCAATTTCCTTGAAATCTACGATACCTTCCATTATCATCAAAAGTCAGAGGATGCTATCAGAATTAGACTTCCCTTTTACCTTAAGAGATAGAGCAAAAGATTGTTATCATTTGTTGATGATAAAACCTATCAACTTGTTTTATGCTCAAAAACCACAAGTGAACGAGTAGTGACTTGTAGCTTAAAAGAGCGGATATTGATCCCATAGGGATTGATGACCAGACAGTACTTAATTTAGATAAAACTTTATTTAAGAAATGAAATTGTTTAATAAAAATAATATGGAAAATTAAAAGACTAACTCAAAACAATAGAAAATGCCAACGTGCAGAAAAATCAGAATTCAAGAATCTAAAGACTAGAGATTACTTTTTTCCCTATTTTGTCTCCCTCCTATTTTATTGATTAAATTGTGTCTCACCCTAGATTTCTGAATGTATTAAATACCCTCTCTCAAGGTGTAATTAATTGTACCTAATTGAAATAAAGAGAATCAATTAGATGATCTCTCAACCTACCTAATGACTCGACCTATTCAACTAGTTATTAAACTATCCTATGGGCGATCAATTGATTAGTCGAGATATCTCTTCCAACTATTCAATTAACGTGATGATTGTAAGTCTGTAGGTTGCCAACTCTCGTTTTATAATCCTACACAAATTTATTTTACTCACTCTCTCGATTTGTTACAAGATAACAAATAAAATCAACAATAATCAAAGATAACTTCATTCAATTCAATAAAATTGGAGTTCTAACAAAATAATTCAAAAACAATCCCAAAAACTAAATTAGCCTAACATGGTCTCCATAACATCATCAACATTCAAATAAACCATTTTAAAAAGAATAGAAGAAGTAAGATTGACAGAAAATTGAATAAAAAGGCTCCTCTTCTTTGCCAAAATCTGGAAATTTTGGTGTTGATGTGTTATTTTCCCCAATCTTGATGATGATCCTTGACTTTAATCCTTCCTCAATGCTCAAAACATGTGCTCTTCACTCCAAAGATGGTATTTCTTCAAAAGGGTTTCGTCCCCCTTTAAGATGTAGGCTTCATGATACTTTTATAGTCTAAAACCCTAAATTTGATGAAGCTCGCATAATCCTTTGGATTGTAATTCCTACGATAATGGGAATTGGTATGATTCCCACGATCGTGGGAATTGGCCACAGATCACTTCCTCTTTTCTTTTCCTTTTTGGTCTCTAGTTCAATCCCTAAGTCGCTCCATTTTCCTTCCTACACAAAATAATCAATTCTTACCCAAAATTAACATCACATAAAAGAATAACAATGGAAATCAAACTAAACAAAAATATATAGAATGAATCATAAACTATAACAATAATCGACAAATATGCAAGAAAACACATGTCAATTACATAGAAAAACCTAGACTAATACACACCTATCAATATCCCCACACTTGAATCTTTGCTTGTCCTTAAGTAAAATAAATACAACCACTCAATTCTATCATTTCATCTTTACAAAGATCAAAGCATACAATCCCTCAAATTTAGCCCAACTAAAATATTAAGTTAATACACATATCATGACTACTTTTCTATTGGTGTACATAAGCAACTCAACAATTGACACCATCACTCAAAGATAAGTAAAGATGCAAAACGAAATTTTCTCACAGTTTTCACTCATTTCTCTCAAGTGTTTAATGGTTAGTGTATCACTTAACTTCCTATAAGAGACTACACTACCATAGGCTTGCGAATACACCAATTCTCCTCGACAATGATTGCATGCATAAATAGATCAAAAGGACTTGTTTAGGGATGTAATGTGATAAGGGTTAAGGTGCGTAAGGAGGGAAAAAGGGTTAAGCACAAGCATTATTAAAGTAAAAAGCAGATAAAACGGGATAACAAAATATGTTTCCGAGGTATACAAATATAATTGATATTCTGCACTTATTGATGCTACTCACTTATTCTTCTTTTTTCTTTTCTTCTTTTTTAATATTTTTTTAAATACATGGAAGAACTATAAATCAAAATAGCACTAAATACATTGCAATCCATAGGCAGAAATATACTCAACTCATCTCGGTAACAAAATGTATTACTTAATACTCTACTAAGCTTATGAATCGGTAGGTTAATAAGGTTTAAAGTTTTAAAATTTTGGGTGTTTTCAAGAAACAAAAGGTTAAGGCTCAATGGGGGTAGCAAAGGAAATACAAAGGGCAAGTCATTTAAGTCAAGGGTTAAAATAAGAAAAAGGGCCTAAATCATCTCTATTAAGCATGCATCTAGTTGACTCAAACAAATTCAAAGCAAGTTCTGAAGGCAGTAACCTAAGGAAGTAACACTTAACAAAGAAATAGAATGACTATAGATGGAGTCATATGGCTCAATCCTCAGTTTGACTAAAATGAAAATGCATTATGCATCTCTACACTACCTCATTATTTAAATGTCAATTTGTGACTAAGCTTATGTAACCAACTACTTTTCATCACTCTATATGGTTCACTTTCTACTAAGGAGCCCAAATAGAAATGACAGGAAATCAAACTAAAGAAAATGACACAAATGAAAAGTTTAAGGTAAGAAGTGGCTTATGGAGATGATGGTTGCGATGGTGTAGGCGAAGGAGCTTCAAAGTTGTTTCACCGACAGAAGTTGAGGAATCTTTTCTTCAAGCTACGTTGCTCCTTATGAACCTGCAGCATTTGAGTGCCGAGCTCATCAAGTTGGGATGTCATCTGTTATTGGTTGGCGGTCATTTGGTCGAGGATTTGTTAAAATTGATCGACCTCTGCCAATGCACTTGGTTCTACTTTTACTGCTTCCTCCTCGGGCTCCAGAGCTGTGTGGGATGTGGAGGATCAGGATGCGACTGTACTAGTGCTCCTCCTGCTCCTCACTGCAATGCGCATATGAGGATTGCAGAGTTCTATAGAATGGACCTTTATAAACTCAGAGCGTCTCAAATAGGCTATATGAAATATATCATGGGGAGTAGCACCCAAATTCTCCATATTAACATTATAAAACACACCCAAAGCGGAAGCAATATGAGACATCCCAAAAGACGAACTCTTTTTGTTAACCACACTCACTAGTGATCGAAAAATCCTATAAGTTGTGTTAATTTTAATTTTTCGATCCATGCACCATAAAAGAAAATCTCTTTGGTTAAGCATTTGTTGCTTTCCATGTTATTAAACATAGTCAGACATATATATTTATGCAACAAAAAATGTTTGGCACTAAAGATTAAAGAATTCAGTGTATTGCGTGAATCAAAATGATCTTTACCTGAAAGAGTGTTCCAATAAGCATCGACATCAAAATCTGCATGACCATCTAAAATTTTTGCATTCGATAATTTAAACAATTCACATATGACAGAATAATCAAGTTTAAAAACGTTTCCACCCATCCTAAATCAAAACAGATCCATTTTAGAGCTGTACCTAACTGTTGTGAAAAATTCTAAACTTAGGGTGGCATAAATAAGGACATTGCACTAAACAATTATACTATACCCTATATTTGCAGCTAATTATTCAAGTCGGTGTCTAACTCCTATATTTTATAACAGTTCAAAATCAAAATATCTAGGAGTGACTATTTCTCTATTCCTAAAGTTGCGAAATCTCGTACCTTCTTCTTCCGAGTAAATCGAAAATGGGGCCTGATAGGTTGCTACAAAGTTGAGCTTACCTTCGCTGGAAACTTGAAGTTGGAGTTCGTCATCCGATTTCCTAGCCATCATCTTCCTTGATGGTGCCATTGCAAGAAGAAAATTTGCAAAAAATGAGAGAGTGAAATTCAAATTTAAGAGAGAGAGAGCAAAATCTTACTCAAATCTTTGTGTTTTTAAATGATTAATGCATGAAAAGATGAAAGGATTGTAAGAATAATGAACGAGTTAAAGAAAATACTAAGAATCTAGAGGAAAATTTAAGAGTGTTAGAGAGTGGGGGAGAGAATTTCATGGGTTAAAGAGAGAGGGGGTGAAAATTTGAAGATAGGGTGAGAGAAAAAAAAAGGGAGGGAAACTTTATGTTTCCCTCAGGATGGGATTCCCACGCTTATGGGAATTCCCATAATTCCCACGAGCATGGGATTCCTCTCCAGAAACTTTCTAGAGAGGATTCCCACGTTTGTGGGAATCACCATAATTCCCACGGATGTGGGTTTTCTCTCCAAAAACTTTCTGAAGAGATTTCTCACGCTCGTGGGATTCACTTTAATTCCCACGAATATGGAAATTAGTGATCCCTACAATTTCAAACCTTCTTCCAAGCTTAAATGAATTCTTCATGATCCCAAGTCCTACAAACACCTCAAGATAATATCATCAACAAGAAATTTGAAAAGAAAACAAGTTAAAATTTAAACAAAATCAAC